>QRDG01001613.1:0-282080 GCA_012064385.1 Puccinellia tenuiflora
TTTGCTGTGTTCTTTGGCACTTCATTCTTGTGCTATTTCACAAATCATTGACAAGATGAGCCTGTTGAAGACATGGGACCCAGGGGGGTGGAATTCTTAAACTGGTCTTAGCTCTACCTCTATCATCAGTAGCATCTATGGTTCTGAAGGATCATTTGCCAATATGCCGAGATATTTCTCTTTGGTGGTGCTCAGCTATTGACTTCATGGACTGGTGTGTTGCGCTTGCGGACAAGCACAATCTCAAGGGGAGGGAAGTGCCATGTCCTGGGTCCATGACCCGTGAGTGTGTAGGCTCGGTGTGTAAGACGTGGGGCACGGAGGGCAGTGTGAGTCATGTAAGCCTTAAAAGGCCACCCCCTTGTACTGAAAAGGACATGGAAGAAATGAATCGTGTTTGACTTCTGCTCTCATCCTTGCTCTGTCTCCTCACCCCCTTCATCTTCCGCTGTTTTCTCATCCCAGCTTCTCCCTCAAATCGTGGTAATCCACCGTATCCTACCGAATCTGCCATGCTCCATCCCTGGGACATGACAGTATGTTTCATTCCCACACTCGGTTTCAAGTTTCATCGACCATAATTTGCCAATTTCGAATCGATGTTCAGAACTGTTTTAGATGAATTTTGTCAAATTTGTCGCACTCGGTTGACGTTTTGACAAATCCTTTCACGAGCATGTTCATCTCGCCTTTCTGCACAACATTCGTGTTGAAACTTTTCTATTTCGAGGGACATATATGAGTACATCTTGTACTGAACTTGACTTGTGTCTTCTTCAACCTCCGTCGCTGCCATGAACACAGAGGTAAGGTCACCATCGAGGCTAGAGGTGAGACTACATGAAACACAGATGAACACCAAACATCGGGTTTTGAAAACTCTTATCAGGCGAAACGGGCCTGGCTCACTCTTTGTGGCCAACCAAATGAGGTGCAGAACATGGTTTTTGTCTCGTTTTTCCAGGGCCTATCCCTGGCGAGCCAGGGATGCAAGTAGCCCGAAAATGGTGCACGAAACAAAACACGCCCTAATATTCTCTGTTATTCCCTCTTTTGGTCATACATAGAACTTTGAGCCCTCCTCATTAACATGAAGTTCAACATGTACCAGCATCAAAAGTTCCAATCCCAGAGTGCAATAATGCTTAGATCCAAAGATAACACTGATAATTTACTAGATATTCTACTAATATTCCACTCATTGTATATATAGATATATAACTGCAGTAATAAGAAGAGGACTAGCATTCCTGCCCAAGAAAATGTAGTAGCAATTCTGGAGTAAGACACATGAAAATATTTGGCAAAACAAAAGCTTCAAGACAAATAATTTTACGTAGGGCACTTCAAGTAATTGGCATTTCTAATGCAAACTTACATAGCTCCAGCAACTACATTTCCAAGGAAGAAACACAATCCAATACTAACTCCAACTTCGGGACCTAATGCGCGGCCAATCAAATAGTATGGCCCACCACCCTGGGATAAAAAGAAACTTCATGAGTACATTAGTGTTCCAGTATATACATCAGAAAAATTAGATGCAAACAACACACTTTTACAAATGATTGTCTGAGAAATTTACCTTTTTTATTTAAAAATAATTGACAGAGAAATGCACAACGTGAAGTCATATTTTCGAATAGTAGATGGGCCTCGAAGGATATGAAATATAAATCTTCCTTCCTCAAATTTAAAGTTCTAATTATCAAATTCCCAGAAATATATTTTATTATCTACTGATTTATGAGATGTTTGCCTCTCTATCATGTTCGACAAACAAAAAGAAAAAACTAAACAAAGTCATTCATTTACAGATGATAATATACAACCTAACTCGAGGATCTGTTTCCTACCACAGATATTTAGTATACCTTCATTGCCCCATTTGTTGCAATTGCGCTTAATGATATTCCAGTTAAAAATGTGCATGTGCCACATAATGCACATAAAACAAGGGACTGCCATACGCCTCCCATGCCAACGATCCTACAAGAAAGAGATGAAAGGTTGTTATTTCACACTTGAAATTATGGTTAATCTTATATCTTACCTAAACTTGAGTTAGATACAGTCAGATGAAGTGCCATTTCATAACATTTATAACCTACTGTTACAGGAGCACCCAATGAACAAGGACATCCCACATACTAGAGAAGAGATTTAAAAGAATAACTGTTCATCCTTTAAAGTCACAGCTATCTTAGACATGCACAGAATAATATGAATGTCAATCCACAGCACTCCTCATGTTCAATCTTGTTTAGTTGTAGGAGTACAGGGAGTGGCATGAATAAAATTCAAAATGTCAATTCGTCAGTATACTCCGTTACCCAGCACTTCCCACAGTGGTGATCAATGCTCCCAGATTTGTACTACTGTATCTAACATTAGTTACATTATGGAAACATGACACTCTGTAGTCAATAAATATATTGCAAATGTTATATGAAGGCAGTTTGCCACAAAGTAACACTTGCATTAGAAGGGAGAGATACAAATATGACTTCCACAATATAATTTCTATTCTGCAGAAACTAACTATAATGTAGTACACAATGCACAGTAAGAAAACCTTTGTGTAAGTTTACCATGTGAAACGAATATAATAGATTATTCCTATGATGTTCTGCAAGCATGGCACAAAGACACCCATCATGGTACCAAGTTTAGTGTCAGTTTCCTGCATACCACATAAAATGTTTGTAACCAAGAATGCTTCTCTAAAAAATAAGACTTAACGCTTCACAAAATAAACTAATTAAAGTAAAATTAATCAAAAGGACCAAGAGCAGCAATAAACTAGAATAGGCATATTTAGAAGATTGAGAGATAAATGAAATGAAATTACGATTACATTTAAAATTGGCCTTGAACCAGAAAGCTTTGAAATATAGATAATTAATATGATAGGGAAACAAACCTGAGGGTGTCCAATTGTAATACCCACATCCTCGCTATCTGTAGGACTAGCAGGTGCCTGAGCTGGTTCTCCTGCCATACTGTTCAGATTCAGTCAGACGTATGACATGGCTTCAGCTATTGTGCACAACAAAAATTAAATGTATAGGCTTCTAGCGATTTCCTTAAACATCGAATGTTTAATGTGCAATAAATGCGCAGGCGGGCAAAACCTGAAGCACTGATTGCAATGTAGAAAATCTCCATGCAACAAGTTATCAACTGATGATACCTTTTAAGCCCCAAAATATTGACCAACGAGTCAAAACCAAAGAGCTCAAGCTTTGAATCACTCTGAGGTCCAGTAGATGGACCATTTGAAGAAGTCACTCGCGTTCTTGGATCCATACTCCTGCTCCTGCCAGGCTTAATGTGCCTATAATAGGAATAATTAAGTGTGTTAGTGTTAGCATTCCTGGTCAAGAAACCCAATAAGAATTCACAACCAGGTAATTCAGATAGCAGGAAATCAGCAGCTACGGCAGTTGCAATGCTGGGGAATAGACACCACTTAAACAAAAGGGATGATACCAATCCACTACGGCAGTTTCAAACCAATGTACCGAATTTCTATTCCTCAGTCTAACTTGAGGCCTATATATAATAGGTCGATTTCTGACCACAGATTTTCACCCCAGACCAACTTCAAATGACAACTGAAATGTGCTCAAATATGAATCGTTATGTTTTAACCAAACAACACATTCAATGAAGATTCATAACATCAGGTCTGTTTCAAATAACAAGAAAATTTGCATCGTTATCATCATACAGTGTAGTCATCATCAGCTCATGCCACGCGTAACACGTGTGTGATTGATGAAACGATATCTCAACACCACCGTGCAACTTAGTTACTTACAAATCATACTACCATTAAAACTGAAAGACATGCTCTGCACTCTAACTAACATGAAAAAATGCTCCAATCTCTCCAATGGCATCATGGCATCATTTACCACAGGAACAGGAAGATCGGACCAAATAATCTCACGGAGACGTGAGAGACGAGAGAACACACGCGCGAAATGCGCGCCATCAGAATCACCTGGGTGCTGTGGGGGCGTCGGCGGAGGCGCTGGGTTCCATGGACGCCATCTGGATGACAGCGCCGTCGTGCGGCTCCACGGAGCGGTGCCTCTGCTGTGACGGCACGGGGGACCCTCTGCTTCCCATTGCAGCAGGATCGACGAAGTGCGCGCGGGTCGATTTCAGATTAAGGGTTGGTTATATCTATCTATCGGCTTGAAACCAGCTAGGAAGATCAACGAACACGGCGTTTGGCATTGCACTGGCCGCGATCTTGGATCCAGATCTAGGGGAGGTTGGAGGGACGGGGTCGAAGATGGTGCGTGGTCGCTGCTTCTGAGAAGGAGACGGTGAAGAGATCACTGGCGGCGAGAGGCGGCGGCAAGAGAGGAGGAGGAGGTGGTGTTGTGGTGCAGGTGGTGGCGGCCTGGCGGGGGAAACGGGGACGGTGAGTTGGGAAGATCAAGTGATTTATGTTTTTCTTATTTCTTATATAGAAAACAACGTCTTTATTGATCAAATCTATCTATCTATCTATTCTTCTTATCAAGTAAAAATAACAATAAGTGTAATTAATATTTTTCTATCTCCACATGCAAGCTATACACATTACTTGCTCTTTTAGCCAATCAATTGTCATCCACGTTATCTTTTTTAGCCCATCAAATTGTTCGTATCATTTTTTTATGTTGAAATAATAAGATTACGCCATGTCGGTATGTAGTTATACAAGTAAATCATGTGCAAGTAGAACAATAGAATTAGTTTTGCCGTTAACTTTGTGCCAATTATTTTCATAGATGAAAATCATATACTCCACAAAATTATGGGCTCTTTTATATCTATTCACTCAAAAATCCGTTTCTTCAAACCGTTAATATAATTTTATCTATATCAATCATATACACCCTTAAAATATAACGATCTTTAAATATAAACTGCACATAAATTCGATCTCTACTTTTTTAGTCGTTTTATTAAAAAAAATAAGAGATACCCACTGCAACACACGGGATGTCTTTCTAGTAATATTAGTACACAATGTTTCCCCGGATACAATCCGGAACTGAATTAAAACGAAACTACTACCCATACGACACATCCTTGTCCGAACTTTGTACGATACTTAATCTGACACCGAGCCTGAGAGTATGATGGCGACCAGATAGTACATAGTATTCCGTAGACTTTATCCCATCTACAACATTTAGGTTATTTTCCTCCTACAATATGGATGGTCACTGTTGTCACATCTTCTCAGGTGCACATCATAACAGATGGACTCGGTGTCAATCCCTGAGCAAATATGGTTGTAGTAGATGTGGGTTCTCTCTATGCCACCAAGTCTGTCTGCTGGCACGTGCACCACCTTGGAGCATGTTTCACTCAAGAACAAGGCATGATCGTAGAATGCGGTCCCTTCTTCCCACTTATCCTAGTCGTTTTTCTTGGTCTCCGTGAGCTTGAGCTGAAACACCTTGAAGAACCTGTCGTACTCGATCTGGTGACCACCAGACCCTGGCCATCAATAGCTTGTCGTTGTGCTTGACAAATGTAACTGAACTACTGAAGTCAGCCATACATATTTTTGTTGTACTTGGATGTACGTCGGGTTATGTACTCGGGTAATTTGTCCACGCCCAGCTCGTAGAGAGGCTGACCACTGGCCTACCTTTTAAAATTCATGTAAATGTCGAAAACCTTACAATAATACCTTACTAGGCCATATAGCTTCCCATTGCAGAAGGCCATTTCGTGGAACAGTCCTCCATACTCTTTCGGCATCCATTTACAGAGGCCATCTGCGGTTTGTAAACCTACTTTGCATTCACAGAAGGTTCAGCTGGAAGGATAGCACAACTCCAGTTTCTTTGTTTTTCAAATAAAAAAGTCAACCTTATAATATAAGTGGAAATGGATGGGGAAGTAAATTTAGACATATAAGCCTAAACATGTAAAGCATGGCATATATAAATCAACTACAAGGATCAAAGGTAGCTAGCATCCATTTATATCTGAGTAGTATTAACATATATTTTCTGATATCACTGAGCCGCTAGAAATCTGGAGGGAGAAGCCACCCGAGAGCATTATAGTGACCGGTCATGTGGTATCTCACTGACATTATTTCCCATCAACAACATTTAAGTTTTGTACCTCCCTACAAAACAAATGGTTATCGTTATCACATCTTCTCAAGTGCACAACATCACGCATGGACATATCAATTGTTGAGTAGATATGGTTACTCTGTATGCCACCACATCTGCCGAACGGCACATGAACCATCTTGGAGAATGTCCCACTCAGAAATAATGCATGATCATATAATGTCGTCACTTCTTCCCACTTATCGGTGTTGACAAGCTCAAACACCTGGAAGAAATAGTCGTGATCTGATGGCCCCTGGATCCTTAAGGCCATCAATAGCTTGTCATGGTGCTTGACGATGTAGCTGAAGTTGCTGTAGTTATACCAGTTTATGTCATACTTGGATTGTTCCCAGCTCGTGTACTTGGGTAGTTGGTCCACGCCCAGCTCGTAGGAGAGGCTGAGCACTGGCCTACCTTTTTTAGTCATGCGAATGTCGAAGATGAAGAGTTTACAATTCCTTACTAGGCCATATAGCTTCCCATTGCAGAATGCGATGTCGTGGAACAGTCCTCCGTACTTTCTCGGCATCCACCACTCATGCTTTGGACAGCCAACTCTGCAGACGGCGAGCGCACCATTGAAAATAGCGGCAAGGATGCAGCGTTTCGACGAGGGGGCCTCTGAAAAGACCATCTTCCAGATGGTTGGGGTGGTGCGTTGCTTGGCAGAAAGTGACACCTCCATGCCAGTAAAGATGTTCACAATCACTAGGGAGGAATCGGCATTAACATTATTGGATGCGGGAGTCGCGGCGGCGATCCAGCCTCCGTCGTGAAACCCAACCAGCCTCTTGCCGATCATCTCGTGCAGAAGCGGAACGTGTAAGATTGCACCATCCACGGGGCAGAACAAGCACTTCGTCGCCATGTCTCCGTATGAATAGAGGATCAGCCACGGGAAGGTTGGCATCCGCTGCTGTCCAGAAGCGACGGCCCGCCACAACCTGCAGACGGCGGTGAAGCGCACGCGGCTGAGCGGAGAAGCGATCTTGTCATAGACCGCGCCGAGGAGATCAGCAGGGAGCTTGGACCATAGATCTTCTGCCGCGGCCACAACGGACGCCATACTTGTTTCTTCAGTCGGATTATTGCTGCTGGACTTGTCGTAGGTTTGGCAGGTATGCGTCAAATTACCACCATATGTATATATGTGGATCTAGGGGAAATATGTGAGTACGCTTACCAGATCCGCTCTCGTGGATCTTGTCTAGGAGACGGACTCTAGCTAGTTGTGGGCCCTTAAACTGAAAGCAAACAAACTTTCAACGTCCAAGTACTTGGAATCTTGGAGATGTCCAAGTTCAATTCTTAACCCAATTAACCTGGACATCGACAGATATGCCAGTCGAGGTAAGAAACGGAGAAGTTGTTGCAGGCCGAGATCAGGAGATGGCCACTGCCACGAAGAGGACACGGTTAGCTACTAGCTGGCCGTGCTATAGTCGGATACGGGAAAGGCTAGCCTACCCGGTAGTAGCATATAATCCGGGGTCGGGAGGGCGGAAGGCATCAAAAGAAGAGGATTAAGGAACTCGAAGCGACCCGGCGGAAAGAATAAAACTAGGGACATTTGCGAACAACATAATCAATGGCAGCAGTGCTTCGATCTACGGCGAGCAAGATATCCGGTCGCGCCTTTCAGCGACCACCGTAGCCATATTTTACGGCGGCCATCAAGGAAGATCAGCGGCAGCTCGTCCCATCATCTATTAGCCATGATGGGGGCTCCCTTCGCCCGTTTAGCTCCTCCGAATCACCAAATCTTGCACACAGCAGCAACCATGGCGCCAAATCCGCCGCAAGCGCAGCCGAGAAGTCTAGGCACACCAGTAATGCAGAATTTACATCCCCTCCGCCACTGTGGTAATTACAATTCCATACTCTCTAGATGTATTGCTGCCAACCTATAATTTGGTTTCTATGTTCTAATAACTTCTAGCTCGCTTTTCGTTGTAGGTCCCGTAGGAATAAAATGTTCGTGCCCTTTTTTGCACACCTTGTGTGCATGCGAACCCTAATATTTAGGGGTACTCTGGAGAAGCAACTCCATGAGTTCATGACACAAAGAAGCGGAATGATTATTGTTCAGATGTGTATACTGTATGAACTAGACGAATCTCTCTCTCTCTATATATATATATATATATATTGCCGTCGGATATGGTGCTCACAATCTACTTTGATTAGCCGGTAGGAAAACTATGGTGTACGCAGTGTGACGGCCGGCACTGCCCCGTTATGCCAACCGTGCGGGCCTGAGACACGCGACCGGCGCCGTGGAAGATTTCGATCGCGAGAAGGATGGGACGGCGCGTGGTACCTGTATGTTGCAATGCTGAAAGTGCATGGTTGCCCCCATACATGATTTTGGCAATTAATGACAATCTCTATGGACTAATATTTGCATTGAGCTATATTTGTAGGTTGTCCATTTGTTTGCTTGTTCTCCATTTGTTGGAGTCAAGCTTAAGGGAAGAAGAAAAGTTTGTGTTGATCAAGGCTTCGTGCGAGTTGATCAACTCTCAAGTCCAAGTGAAGATGTGCCGAAGAGAGCGTCTCCCATCTTGGTGTATGGGGTAGCATCAAGTGAATCTTCACCGAGCGAAGCGCAATGAAGAAAGGTGGTGCGTCTTGAGGAGTTGAAGATCGTCTTCATCGACCTCAAGTGGATTTTTGCGCAAGGAAAAGTTATGATCTTGATAGGGTTTCTATTTTACCGGTCTCATGATGTTTAGTGAGAGACCGGATTATAGGATAGGTAACCGTACTATCAAGAGGGGCTCTCGACCGAATATCATGATCGTATCGCCCTAGAGAGCACAAATCTTTGCATCCATGCAATCATCTTTATTGGTTCTTATTTGTCTCGAATCGTGGTGTGGTCTTGGTGCTTGTCGTGCTCGTCATGACAAAGCTAAGTTCACCGAAAACAGTTTTCATATGCGTCTTCTATTGCGGTTTCGGTTTTGGAGATTTTGCCGGTTTATCTATGTGATTGTGTTTATATAAGTTATGGATTTTGCCGGTTTATCTATGTGATTTTGCCGGTTTATCTATGTGATTGCGTCTTCACGTTTTGCCGATTTTGCCGGTTTTCATATGGAGGAGTTTGATTGTGTTTATATAAGTTATGGATTGTGTTTATATATGTGATTGTGTGAAAATTGTGATCTGTGAATTATTCTGTCAATTATATGTAAAATGCAGGGATTCTGGAAAAAACAGAACAAAACCTGACAATATGGTCACTTTGCCGTGTCAAGGCACACGGCAAAGGCCTGTGCCGTGAGGGTGCACACGGCAAAGAGCACACGTGGCGCCCACCTGTGCTCCTGGCACGTTGCTGATGACCATATGGTCATTATGCCGTGCGTTTTTATGTGTGGCGCACGGCACAGACCTGAGGCTGGCATGATCGACACAGCCTCTTTGCCGTGCGTTTTTACTCGCGGCGCACGGCACAGAAACATATTCTGCCGTGGGTAGCTGCGCAGACACACGGCAAAGTCAAAAGATTTGCCGTGCTCGGCAACGGAAGACGCACGGTAAAGATGGGAACTTTGCCGTGTGTTCGTTTGGTTGTCACGGCAAAGAAGCGGTCGCTCGTTGACCATGCTCTGACATACATATTGTGCCGTGGCCGTAGGAAGACGCACGGCAAAGTGTTTGCCGTGCCCGTTTTCGTAAAGTGCACGGCAAAGATTCTTTGCCGACGCGTTTTATGCCGTGTGGGCTTTGCCGTGTCAAGCTACACGGCAAAGGCTTTGCCGTGTTCCGCAGCCTCTTTGCCGTGCACTTTCACCACACGGCAAAGATAGTTTTTCCGGTAGTGAGTGTAGTATGTACATTTTACTTGTACAAATTAACAAGAATATAAATGATACTGCTATTAAAGCAGAACAAAAATAACGAAAGATATAAGAGTGCAAGTTGTTCCTATGTTCCATCTGCCGATTTTTGTTCATACGTAAATATTAGTACACTCATCTTATATTTCTGTTTCGACATGTACATGTATGAAGAAATTTACACCTAAACACACCACAGCAATAATCATATAAGTTTAAGATATGCAAGTATTAAGTAAGTACTGAAATGTGTTCATTTGAGTACTCGCAGAAGAAAGTTTCGTGGCTCAAATTTTCTGTGAGCAAACCTGGAATCTGGGAGTGAAATCCATCTCCAGTACTTGGACTCGTTGTTCGCAATCTGCAACGATCTCGATGAAAGCATCTTGATTCTTGCACCTGGGGCCGGTTGTTTTCTACCGCCAGGGAATCTGTTCATCAACACCAACTCAAGTCATAATTAAGACAGTACAGTATTGACGAGAGTGGCGTTTTGGTGCCCGGGCTCATATGAGCCCGGTTTTGTTTTCGATTTTTTAAAATAGTAAAATGCTTCGAAAAATTCTGAAAAAAAATTGGACATGAACATATTGGAGTATTCAACACTCGTGTAAAATTTCGACAGAAAATATCAAATTTTGCGCCCTGTGTTCCTATTGGCGTTTTCAGAATTTTTCGAGCGTTTTCAAATTTTTAAAAAAATCGGAAAGGCAGCGGGGCTCAGATGAGCCTGGGCACCGAATTGCATTTCCGAGTATTAACCTCTCACTTTGTTCCCTTGGCCTATGTATAGTGGGGGAAAACGAAAAAATAAGGATATTTTGAAAACGAGTCTTAGTAAGACCTGACTATAGGAGGCAAGATAGAGCCGCCGGCGAAGAGGCTATATGTATATGAACAAGGTAGACAAGCTGAAGGGACGTCGGAGAATGCGATTTGGAAAGCGGGAATAAATAACCAGAAGAAGCATGAAATTTGTTGTACACTGCATCACACATCTACAAGTGAATGATCGAGCACGGACGACACACGAACCTGTTGACACAAGGCTAGGGTAGACGAAACTTGTTTGGAAGCAGGAGGCAGACGCAGACGTGCTACCAGTGATATTGTGTTTCACTTTCACCTAATGACTGTTTATATAGCTCCGCCACAGGCGGAAATCCACTTCGGGTCATGGGTGTAGCTGCACCCACTGCCCAAAAAACCATTTTCCAAATGTTAAAAAATTTAAAAATAAATCTAGACATACTTCAACATATTTCATGTTAGCACAAAAAAATCTGCAGTGAAAAGATATTTTTTGCGACCTGTGTAAAAAAGACAAATCCGGAGTGCTACAAAAGGCTTTTGTACGAGACATGTTTTTGTCTTTTTTGCACAGGTCACACAAAATGTCTTTTCATAGCGAATTTTTTTGTGCTAACACAAAAAATGTTGATGCATATCCGAATTGTTTTTCAGAATATTTTGACACTTTGAAAAAAAAACTAAAAATGTTTTAATCCAGTGGGTGCAGCTGCACACATGAGCCAAAACGCCCACCACAGGGCCATTAACTAGTACGTACGCAGAACTAGCACACAGAAACAAAGAAACGAGCTTAGCCAACCAAAAAAGCGACCAAGCAATTGAATTTTTTCTATGCAATAGGATCGAGTATAATACCCACTTCTTGTTGCGTGCACTCCACAGATAAGAACCGAGTCTCGAGAGCATGCTTTGTGGTTGTTTCTGACTTTCTCGTTCTGTTTGCATTTTGTTTGTAGGCATTAATTGATGGTGGGATTCTTTGAAATTTAGGACAATAATTATCAATACCATGTGTGACTTTTGACATGCAAAAAGAACTTGTATATCTTCGACTTCTCAGTAGTATTGTAGTCTTATATCATATTTGCATGATAGTAAAAAAATGGGAGGAAGGTCCGAATCTATTATAAAAGTTCCCCGGAAGTACAAAACACTCCAACATGATAATATTTTGCATCTAGTTCCTTATACAACCTAGCGACCACTAACGCCGCCAGGGTGAGCCGCAGAAGCTCCGCTGTTGCCGCTCGGAGCTTTGTTGATGACAGCTGGAAATCTTCGTGCACATGCCCCTAAAAACCAGCGCCTTAAGAGGCGAAGTCACAGAGCCATTGAACTCTTGATGGGGTCTACCAAACATGCAACACAATAGAAAAAACAACATACACCACTCCAGGGAACAACATCATACGATTTCACGCCCTCCTCAATGCCACCGGCAAGATCGCCACCGACAATGTGGACAGGGAGACAGAGAAATGTTTTCTTGCTAGATCCCCACGCGCAGTGGATTGTTTGACGGTTCGACTGTTCCATGTTGTACAAGGCAAGGAGGTCTCTCATAAAATATTATTTAAAAATTACAATATATTATGCGGGCAAGGCCCGGGATCGGAAGAACTGGTACTGCGGGTTGATTCCGCAAATCCTGAGAGGCTAAATAGCGTAATTCAAAGACGAGTAAACATACAATTACAAGTACCAATCGATTTGAATTTAAAAGTAGTATAAATATATTGTCTGTGAGAATGCAGTGTCGGGTCACGACTTATATGGACTTGAGGTGTGTTGTCCAGCAAAGTATATTACATCAGTCCATGAATTTTAAACAACTATATGTTATGGTCATAAATATTCGTGCCACGCAGCTAGTTGCTCCTGAACTCCATGCCCTCCACGATCAGGCCACTCTTCTTGACGGTGAGGTTGCTCTCGCGGAGATCCGCGATCACCCCCTTCTCTGTGAGCATGTGGACATCATTCGTGAACTCCGCCAGCTTGAGCTCCAACCAGCCATCATCCCTTGCGTTAGGGTAGGTAACATCACTGGCCGATCCGCGCGCTTCTGGGTCCAGGCTAACCTTGTTGGTGGCAACAATATGCTCCCCGTAGAGCCTGAGCGACGACGTCTGCACGGAACCTTTTAGGCCAGAGGTGCTGCTCGCCAGCTTGTACACCAGGTAAACCGTGTAGCTTTTTCCGGCAGAAAGATCCCCTGGTGAGACCTCTCCGGTGACGGCGAGGTCGTACACTCCGATGAGCTCCGCGCATTCCGAAAACCTTGTCACGAATCACGATACACATTTAAGCAAAATCAAGGCCCAAAAAGTGGGTTGTTAATTTAAGTACGCTGTTGTTTGCAATCTGCAACGATGGACATACCTTGAACCTTGGATGGAATCCCACTTCCAGTGCCCGCGCTTGTTGTTTGCAATCTGCAACGATCTCGATGAAAGCATCTTGCACTTGGCGCTGGCTGTTGTTGTCCCCAACCAACGAATACTCTGTGCTCATCAACAAAAATCCAAGTCATTCTTATAGGCGGTATGGTGTTAACCTCTCTCGTCATGTCCTGCATGCTAGGACTTTGCCAAATGGCATGTTTTTGAACTAGATCAGTGAGCAGTATCACAGCACTACACTTGGAGAAGAGCCCCCACCTTTTCAGGTTTTGTGTCGCCTGGTCCGTGTGCTGATGCTGGCAACGATGTCTCGGCTTGCCCCTTGCCCGTCGCTGATAGCTGTTGGGATAGGAAAACAAGTATCAAAACAATTGAAATTTGTCATAGACGAGAGACTAACGTCTGAAGATTGAGTCTACCACATGCTTTCATAAAATGAAATTGTACCGGTAATGAAGAAGCGTTCCTGCCACCTGCTAGGGCAAACCGGTCCGTAGTTTCCGTTATACCAAGTAAGAGGAGGATGTCCGGCATAACCGGTCTATTATCTGCTTCAGGTTTTGTGCACTTTTTTGATATCTCGATGCATGCTTTCACTTGTTCCAATGTTGTGTGCCTCTCGGATTCGTCCAGGTTCAACCGACGACTCCAGTTCTTGATAACCTGCATTTTTATTCGCGCGATACAGCGTGAAACTTTAAACAAATGATTAAAAAAGTGTACAGTATTTTGTTAGTCATCCTTACGTTATGAGTCTCATTCGTAGATGCCGTGCCGCGTCCCATTACTATCTGACTTATTAGAGCATGTCTAGTAGAACCCTCAAACCCTCAAACCCTTAAAGCAGTTTTAAGGGTTGAGAAGTGCCAGTTTTGGGCACTTTTAAGGGTTGAAAAACAGGGGCAAAGACTAGAACCCTCAAACCCAACCCTTAAACTGCTTTAAGGGTTGGATTTGAGGGTTCTAGTCTTTGCCTCAACCCCAACCTTTAAAACTGTCATTTCACATATCACACATTTCATCACATTTCATCATATGACATATCACAAATTCATCACATTTGACATAAAACAATAATCATTCTAGTTATTATTACACCACCGAATAAAACAATAATCATGCAAATTACAATAATTGTTCGAATCAAATAGGACATAGAAAAGTAAAACAAAGATACATCATGGGCCAATGCGCCGCCCATCCAACTGCCAGTGGTGCTCTACTAGATCATCCCGGAGCCGACCATGAGTGGTTGCATCCTCAATCTCACGATGTGCTTGAAGAAAAGCGTGTATGCGAGAAGGGTTTCTTTCCGGTTGCACACGGGTACCAACATTGTCATAGAAACAAGGGAGGTTTAACCCTCTCTCATCCTCTAGGATCATGTTGTGTAGAATCACACAACATTTCATGATGTTCACCAAGGTTGGTTTGTCCCAAAACCGAGCTGGACCCCGAACTATGGCAAACCTTGCTTGCAAAACACCGAAAGCTCTCTCAATATCCTTGCGGGCTGCCTCTTGTGCCTTGGTGAAATGAGCCTCTTTTCTTGTTAAGGGCACCCCATTTTTCTCCTTGATGGACTTCACAAGAGTTGCCCATTCGGGATAGATGCCATCGGTGAGATAGTATCCCATTGAGTACTCATTGTCCATGATTTTGTAGTTGCAAGCTGGAGCATCCCCAGAAATTAATCTTTTGAACAAAGGAGATCTATTGAGGACATTGATATCATTGAGTGTCCCCGGCAACCCAAAGAATGCATGCCAAATCCATGTGTCCTCCGATGCTACGGCCTCAAGCACAATGGTAGCATCACGGCTTTTACCGCAATACATGCCGTGCCATGCAACCGGATGACCAACTTGGCAAATCTACGGACGGACTCCGTGGTTGTATCTTGCCCAATGCGAAGATACTCGTCGGTATAATCCGCGGGTATGCCATAAGCGAGTACCCGCATTGCCGCCGATATCTTTTGATATGCACTAAACCCCATGATACCGGCGGCGGATCTACGACGTTTAAAGTAATCGGAGGCGGCCTCACAATCGGTGACAATCTTGACAAACAAACTACGACGCATTCGGTACCTTCTGCGGAAGAGACGAGGAGGGTATGTAGGTACCTCGTGGAAGTAGTCTTCCATCAAATGGTCGTGTCCGAGAGCACGGTTGCGGTAGATGGTGACTCGCCCCATCTTCGACCCTCTCCTCTGATCCATCAGCTTCGCCCGGTCTTCAAACGAGTGCACGTCGATGAGGAGGCTCATCATCTCGACGTCGTCGTCTTGCAACAACTCGTCAAGGTCGGAATCGTCGGAAGTCGACCAATCCGACGACTCCGACATCGAGTCCATGACAACATCGTCGTTGTTCATCTCCATCTGCAAAAGGGAGTTACTAATTAATCCTACAACTTGAAACAATAAAGGAAATGGAAACAAATTAAAAAAAACACATACCTTCGATCGGGCCGATGCGGAGGGGCGGCCGGGGTGCGACGGGCAGGGCGGCCGGGGCGCGGCTCGAGGAGGCGGAGGGGCGGCCGGGGTGCGGCTCGAGGAGAGGAGGGCGGCCGGGGTGCGGCGGGCAGGGCGGCCGGGGCTCTGCCCGAGCAGAGGATGCGGCCGGGGCGCAGGGGGCGGGAGCGCGGTGGCCGGGCAGGGCGGGGAAGGCGGCGCAGGGCGGGGAAGGCGGGGAGGAGGAGCGACCGGGAATGGCGGGCGGGCGGCGGCGGGAGGGCGGCCGCCGCGGCTCCGATGCGGCCGATGCGGAGGTGAGGGCGGCGCGCGACGGGGCGGGGAGGCGGAGGGGCGGCCGGGGAGGGCGGGCCGGGGACGCGGCGCAGCGGGAGGGCGCCCGGAGATGGCGGCGGGCGGCGGCGGCGGCCGGATCCGGGGACGAGGAGAGGAGCGAGGAGGTTGAAGAAACGGAAAAGTCCCTCCCGCCCGTCGGTGAGGTCGACAACGAGTGAGTACGGGTTGGATAGCCCAACCCTTGTTTCTACAGGCCAGACGGAGGTTTGCAGTTTCGAACTGTAAATTTTTTTAGGGGTTTAGGGGTTTAGAGGTTCTATTCTACGGGATTTTTTCGTCGAAAACTGTAAAAAAGCGGTTATTTTTAGGGGTTTGAGGGTTTAGGGGTTCTACTAGACATGCTCTTATCCTACCCAAACTGTATATGTCTGATTTGGAATTAAATACTCCACCGGACAGACATTCAGGTGCTATATACCCCCCTGCATGAAAATAATACATTCACCAAAACGTATGTGGATGATTTTTCTGACTAAACAATAAAATCGTCAATGGAGACTGAACTCACGGTGTTCCTCTTATTATTTCAGTGACAATTCTGCTTTTTCCATCCCCCAAAAGCCTTGAAATCCCAAAATCCGTAATTTTGGGAGTCATGTCATCATCTAGTAGTATATTGTCTGGTTTGATATCTCTATGAATTATGTG
Organism: Puccinellia tenuiflora; assembly: GCA_012064385.1. Taxonomy (NCBI): domain Eukaryota; kingdom Viridiplantae; phylum Streptophyta; class Magnoliopsida; order Poales; family Poaceae; genus Puccinellia; species Puccinellia tenuiflora. The sequence continues at coordinate 16,673 of QRDG01001613.1, forward strand.
GTTCTCATGAAGGTAGTGCAACCCCAGACAAATTCCTTGGATTATTTTGTAACACTTGTCCCATGCAAGCCGACAAGGTTGGGCTATTAACCAATAAAAGTATGAAACTCTCAGAAAACTAATAGAGATTTAAACTATCTTCCAACAAAGAAACATAAAAGTAAAGTAAGTTTCATGAAACGGGCATATCATGGATAGTCAGTAAAACGTCTTGTGAAATATTATGCCATGAAAGTAGTTTAATTAATGAGCTATTTTACGGTGATTGGGACGGAACCCGTGGTTCCGTCCGGTTTCGTCGTATATCTTTTTTTTAACCGTTGATTATGGCATGATTTATTTAAAACATTGATTAAAAATTGATGTTATTCTTTAGAAAAAAAACATGTTCAAGTTTATATTTACGTAACGCCCTACCTGCTCCATCGTGACCGATCTAAAAAAACAAATCCATTGTGAATTCGTGAGCCCTCCAGCCGCGACTAGGCGACTAGGGCAGCCGCGGCCGCCTCCCATCGATGGCCAAGGGGAGGCGCGCGCCGGCGCGGGCTCAAGGATGGGGCGGACGAGCAGCTGGTCGCAGGCTGCACAGCGAGCTCGGGACGCGGAGCTTGAGGTGGCAGGGCACCATGGCTGTGGCCTGTTTGCATTTGATCGTCTAGTCTAAACCTTCTACGGTAGATTCTATTAGGGTTTCCCCCTTGCCATGTGAATCGAATGCGAGAGAGAGACCGAGAGGGAGAGAGGAACAGAGAGGGGAAAGGGATCCCGTACCTTCACCTTACTCTTGAGGAGGAGCTGGAGCCGGGCATGGTGGGTGTGGCCGGCGATGGCCGTGAGTGACGGGGTGGTGGAGCTTCCCGTCGCTGTCCGGCATTCCTCGATCGGTAGGTGGAGGTGGGGTGGCCACGACTCTGTCTCGACGTCCGTGCCCTAGTGGACCCCACCTCCCTTTTATAGCCGGTGCGACAGGGGCCCACAACCCTAACAGATTGTTGAACGCCCCCGATCAGGGCGGGGATCAAGGTTCCGGTGAGTCGTTGGACCCACACGGAGGAGATCAACCTAACATTCTCCCCCTTGATCTCAACTTTACTTTTACTTTACTTATTTCATCACAGATCGATACATAGAGCATGTTTCATCGTCTCAGCTCAATTGCCGATAGAATCAGACAGCTACAATATACCTCTTTGTTTTGAAACAAATTCTTTAATCTTTTTGGGCCTCTTTATTGTCCGGAAATGACAGACTATACCATAAACCCATGTCGACTATGTGTTCTCCAAACACACTGGGCGGTAAGCCTTTAATTAGCAGATCTGCAAACACTTGTGTGTTTCTTTTATCTATTCCTCTTATGCTCCAAGCATTTCAACATAATTCCGGACTTTCTCCTTTACAACGTATAACTTTGTGTCAATTTGTTTGGCACCACACTTGACTCGTTGTCTTAGGAGTGAATTACTTTATGGTTACTGCTGTTGTCAACCATTATCAATACCGGGTACAGGTTTCCTTAACCATTTTGCCTATCCCTCAGCCTCATATGATGCTATAACATGTCTTTACATCACACTGATGTCAAGCTTTTAATTCTTTGGAGATTTTCCACACAAAAACTCCAAATGTGAAAATTTAGCGACAATTGTGGATTTCGCTATACATTTCACAAATTCTTTCAGAGTACTCATAACCTTTTGAGAGCACTCTTATAGATCTATCTTTGTACTCACAACCTTTTGAGAGCACTTGTTTCTTTTAGCATGAGGCCGATATCTTTGATTCCAATCCAGTGATCTATATCTGGATTGGACATTGCCAAAACAACCCGGATACGTGAACTTTCAGGGTAATATTGAGCAACCAACAGCGGAAGCATATGGTACCATATCCATTTGATCCATTCTTTGTTATCTCTTGGAACACTAAAGTTCCCAATTCCATTACCCTTGTCAATAAGAACAGGCGTAGGTTTTCTCGACATGCATGCTATAGAGACTTCTTCTCAGCATGTCCATGTGATATTTCTAATACCCCTTTTCTTCTTTTCTCAGTAAATCTCGATACTTATAACGAGAGACACTCTATCGAGAATATTCTTTTGAGGACAAGGACTTCCTTTCTCTGCCGGTAGTAGATTGACATCACCACTATCAAGTAGGATATCATCCACATACACGGGATTAGGAAATGAATTTCCCATTCTATGAGTTTGCACAAATGCGATTGTCCTCTCATTTTCTTTAACCCAAAATGACTTTTGATTCTAGAGACTTGCTCTAGTCCATAAGATCCCTTTTGCTTTCATCTGATGTAACTCAGATCATTATGTGCCATTAGCACTCATTATAATCTGTCTATTCTCTTAGCGCAAAACTTTCGATTTAAAATCGTTTTCACATATTTCCTTTGGAGTCACATTTTTTATGTAGACCCTTTATAGCCTACTGTTTTGGCTCCATTGGAAATTACTTATGAGTCCCAAAACATCGTCAGGATTCACATAGTCTCTAATCATTAAGACAAGTAGACACTTGTCAAAATCGATTGAGCGCTGCTTTATAGTCTGTAAATGAGGTGGGATCAACCTCCATTTAAATTTCTCTGATATAGACTTTATAGTCATCTGTTTTTTTCATATGGGGATGTTGTTGCTCTGTCATTGCCTAGAGGCAATTAATTCTGTAGTCTCTTATTGCCAAAAGGCAATAGCTGTTACAAGGATTTAAATCACAAGATCCATGTTTACTTGTTCATCTCTTTTATAAAGCAACAAGCTCCCCCAGATAAAAACTATTCGAGCCTTAGGTATATTCATACCATGCTCCCCCAGATTACTCCATTTTCTCGAAAATGGTGTATCCTTAATCCTTTTTATTTGGGTTTATTCTGTTATTCTGTCAATCTGTCTTCTTTATGGCACTTTGAGTACCGTCCTTAGTCTCCTTCCGGAGCTATAAAATATCCAAGAATACATCTATCTTTTTACTTTAGGGGTATCATTATTGTGATCGTCGTACTCCCCCAGACGATCACAATTCATCATAGATCACCTAGATACATAATATGCATCACATTATCTGAGGTATAGGGGAGTCTATTTTGTAACACTCTCTATCTCCCCCTCGAAATGTGGCAAGAACCTTTTGCCACAATTTCGAAACTTTTGATTATCTGCTTCATTCAAAATGAAGTTATCTTTGATCTACTTCATTCAAAATGAAGTTGTCTTTTTAACGTATGGGAGTACTTTTCTTTATTTCTTTTCAAAACTCACAAGAGTTCTTTCTCAATGATACTTTTTGCAAGTCACACTTGCATACCATTCTTAGCTTGAGGTTCATTTGTAACTTTATTCTCTTTTGACTCATTAAGTGTTTTGTAACTATGACACATAAAATGTGCAATCGATATAAAAACACATGAGTCGTCACATCTTTCTCCTGTCATACAGGATAAGTCCTTTGTCAAAATTTTCTCCCGCCATGCGGGTATTTTCCCAGACTTTTCCCACCACGTGGGTATTATTATCGTCTTTTCCCATCATGCGGGTATTATCGTCTTTTCCCGTCATGCGGGTATTATCGTCTTTTCCCGTCATGCGGGTAATAAAGAGACATAGATGCCACAATTGGCTCTTTAGACTGCATATTGAATCATCAAATTCAGAAATAAATCTGAATATTCTTTTATACACATGCTTAATCCAACGTTGGTCAAATTAAGCATTCATGTTGCTCATTTAAAAAATTTCTTCATATGAAGTACATGAAAGAAATTCGTTAAACAAAGCTCTGAATGGTTTCTTTGTTTTCTTCATGGAAAGTACATGAAAGACATTGGTCAAGCAAGACTCTCGATGATCTATTTTTATTCTTGGATTAACATCCAAGAATTCTTTTCCTTTTGCAGTCATTCTTTAGAGAGAACATACTCTCTTACTTTATGACCTTACTTGGTCATCTTTCGGGTCACAAGTACCCATCTTTTTGCTTTCACGACTGAAAGCATGAGAATCTTTGTCTGAGAAAATATTCAATAGTAATAAACAATAATGAGCATAAAATTAACCCTATATTTTTCTGGTTAAAGATATGCACATTAAAACTTTTAAAACTTTCTTTTATATTCTAAATCACCGTTGGGCAGAATTAGAATGAAACATTATCTTTCTACACTAATTCTACATCACCGTTGGGCAGAAATAGAATCAATGCACAAAACTTATAAACAATATGATGATAATATTTCTATTGCAATAAAGAACTCTGTTCAGAGAATAACATTATCATCAATTCTATTGTAGCGGAAACATGAAATATACATATTTCTATAGTTCAAGAGCATCTCTTGATCTTTTATCTTTTCTTTGAAAATTTATCTGTTAGATGCAAACGAGTAGCATCTTTTATCTTTTCTCTGAAATTGATCACTTTGATGCAAAATTATCAGAGATCTAGCCCTTTGAATATAGAACTCATATAATTATAGTACTGCTATCATCAACGTTGGTCAGAAGATAACAATACCATAATTAATCTGTTAAACGAGTATTTCTCTTTTTCCTCTTCTCTAATTAAATTTTCCCGTTGGTTCTAATTTAATTAGAGGAGAGTCCTTTTTCTTTACAGCAGAAACTGTAAAATATTCTCTGTATTTCACAAAACATTGCACTGTTCTGGTCTGTTCTCTAAACAAATTCATTGAATTTGAAAAGAGATCCACTTTTAGCAAATTTTTGTCATAAAAGACTTTTCTGTCCTTTAATTAAAATTCTTCTAGAGAATTTAATTAAAGATCTAAACAAATTCACAGAGAAATCTGTATATCTTTTCTTTTGATCTCTAAACAAATTTTCTCAGTGAAAACTTTTAACATAATCATAAACATTGAAATAATCACTTTAACATGCTCCTTTTAAATTTTAATTCTCACTTTTAATTATTTTGACCTTTTAAATTTAAAAGGAGCATATTTCTCTATTTGCAGCGGAAAAACATGAATTAAAAAATTCCTGAACTTTATACTTTGCAGAAGCTTTTCTTTTACTTTTGAATTCTCTAAACAAAATTTTCGTTGGAATATTTTGTATAGAAAAAACTGTACAAAATTTGTCCAAAAATGGACAAAAAACAACTAAAAGGCTTCTGAAAAAATAAAAACAGAGAATGTTCTGTGCGGCCCACGGTCTGTTGAGCGGCCGTTTTTATCTGCCGCCCGAGGCGACGCGGAAACGGCCCACGGCCCAGTCACGCGCCCGCCCGCAGGTGCGGCCTCCTCTACTTTCGGTCCAAAAGCCCGGGGCAGCTAGGGTTTCACCCTGGCCGTCGGATTCCATCCGACGGTCCAGCGTGGATATCGGTTGATCAAAACCGGGAGAGCGCCCCCCCCACGACCGAAACCCTAGCTCACTTTCTTTCTTTCGCCCCCGTCTCTGCTCTGTTCGCCTCGGCGGCGATTAGGGTTAGGGACCGAGCCACGACCGAGCCACGGCCGCCGGCCGCCGGAGACTGCGAAGGACGCCACTGTCCCGAGCTCCCCCCTTTCCCCCATTTTTCTTTCTCATTCCACTCCATGCCGACGCAGGACGACGACGGAGCGAAGGACGGCGCCCCTGCTTCTCCCCTTGTCGGTGCGCGCGGGCTCCCGAAGGAGAACGCGCCGCCGTCAAGCGGTGTAGCGGTGGCGCCCTTTGCCCCCCGAGGGGTGGTGTTTCTCTTTGCCCCAGAGGGGTTCAACTTTCGGCAGTGGCCGAGGCGCGGTGCCCCTCGATCTGCCCGAGTTCTTCTTCTCCATGCCTCGGCTCGCCGATGCGCATGGAGATCGAGAGGAACGGCGCGGCCGGAACGGCGGCGCACTTTGCCGGCGAGCACAAGGCCCTCCGGTGAGCTTCTTTCTTTGCCCTTTATCGATTTCTTTTCGATCTTGGGTTACGGGGAGGGGTCTTTTTCCTTTGATTTGCTTTTCTACCGAGAAGATCTAGATCTAGAACCCTGGCTCTGATACCAATGTTTGCATTTGATCGTCTAGTCTAAACCTTCTACGGTAGATTCTATTAGGGTTTCCCCCTTGCCATGTGAATCGAATGCGAGAGAGAGACCGAGAGGGAGAGAGGAACAGAGAGGGGAAAGGGATCCCGTACCTTCACCTTACTCTTGAGGAGGAGCTGGAGCCGGGCATGGTGGGTGTGGCCGGCGATGGCCGTGAGTGACGGGGTGGTGGAGCTTCCCGTCGCTGTCCGGCATTCCTCGATCGGTAGGTGGAGGTGGGGTGGCCACGACTCTGTCTCGACGTCCGTGCCCTAGTGGACCCCACCTCCCTTTTATAGCCGGTGCGACAGGGGCCCACAACCCTAACAGATTGTTGAACGCCCCCGATCAGGGCGGGGATCAAGGTTCCGGTGAGTCGTTGGACCCACACGGAGGAGATCAACCTAACATGGCCGGCTTGGAGGAGGTCGACGAGGTGGAGGCCGGGGAGAACTCGGACGCAGCTAGAGCAGGAGGTGGTGAGACAGACTAGCCGCGACAGCGAGCCGAGGAAGCTCGACGACGCTGGAGGAGTGGAGACGGCCGAGGAGGCGAGCCCGAGCTTACCACGGCGTGCATCGAGAGAGAGAGAGAGAGAGAGAGAGAGAGAGAGAGAGAGAGAGAGAGAGAGAGAGAGAGAGATAGAGAGAGAGAGAGAAGAAGAAGAAGAAGAAGAAGAAGAAGAAGAAGAAGAAGGGATGCGTCCCCGCGTGCATGGGTGTGGTGCTGCGGTGTGATCTGTGAGCTCCCGTGTGAGGGAGCAGCATGGGTGCAGATTGACCGTGAGCAGTGCATGCAGGCTGACCTTCAAAGCTTGGCCATGGCGGTGCAAACAAACGTGGATGGTAGCGTGGGCACGTAAGTGCACATCTCGTCGTAGCTGGCGACGCGAATGAGATGTTGCACATGCTGGCTGGTAGCGCTCGCCGGCCCCTCGCTAGTGTCGCTGCACCCACCCCGCTCAAACAGGTGTGGCGCTGCCCCTCGCCGGCCTACGCCTACAAAGCTACTTTCTTATCTCGAAGGCACGATTTCTCAAGTACCCATGCGTGCATGTACAATTGTATTCCTGTTGAAATTAGAAATGTGTCCTTAAAAAAATATAAAAATATAGGTACCGGTCCCACATAATTTCGGTACCGTCCCACATAATTTCAGTACCGTCCCCACATTTTCGGTACCGTCTGGTTCTGTCAGTCTGGTTCCGTCTATTTTAACACCGTTAGATCGAACTGGTGAACGGTCTCTAAAATTGCCAACCACCATAAAACTTGTATTAATTTATTCTTCTGCGGCCAGAAAGTAGTGTAAGTTATATGAAAACAAAAACACGTTGGTTTTACATGTATTTTCAGAAAAAAATGGTTTATGTGTATAATAAGTCGTTTGTAAAGAATGCACCGCACATACTATATTGTTTATACTATTGTACTTTGTTCAATAGAAAATATTACAAAAAGTGCATTTCTAACAATAGTGTCAGTGGAGACAAAGATCTACTAAATTATTGTGTGATTTATTGTTTTTTAAACCGGTAATGTTCTCACTGAAATGCCTTCTTGGTATATATTTTTCATAATTTGGACCAAAAAGTCTGTTGTGAGAAGTTTACTTGGAAAAAGACCATGATATCTTACCATCAATATGCTGACGAAGGCTTCCATTGCGAATATACTCAAAGCAAATCAACTGGTGTTGTGATTCTTCTAAAACATTTTGCTTGCCGAACATTTCCAGATTATTGTATGCTCCAGCACAAAAACCAAGATACTGCACGATATTCGGGTGCTGGATCCTTGTCAAACAGTCAACCTCACCCAGAAATGCATTGTTGTCAAGTGCGGAAACAATTGTGGGATTTAACTTCTTCACAGCAACAAACCCATCTCGAAGCACCCCGTGGGTGTTTCACCAGTTATACACGTATTATTAGCAAGCACATTTGCGTAAACCAACTACATGGTAAGTTTTTAAAACCTTCTACCTGGAAACAAGATGATAGTTATTCTTATTTTGCACGAAAAGTAGTGTTACGCACGTACCTTGTAAACTACTCCGAATCCGCCGCTACCAATCTCTGATTCCTTGGAGAAATTACTTGTTATGTCGCGCAAAGCTGATAGCTCCATACTTTTATCAGTCGTTTGTGAGCAATACAGATCTTCAAGAAATAGTCTTTACTAGCTTTACCAGCCATTTGTGAGCACTCTGAACCTGAAAAAACAAGATAATAATGTACCAAATAAACTGGATAACAACAATGCACTGCCTAAATCCAAGGATATCATTTTTCAAAACACGTAACATGATCAGATGAATTTATCTGTGCAAATTATCCGGCTAGCAAAGTGGCAATAAATATCCCGTGTTGTGGCCAGCATCATTACAAAACCTGCCTCGCTAGTTTGACAACGAGGGTGACAACTTGCGAGGGTTGGAGTAGAGTAAGAAGGAGAAGACTACTCTGAATGGTTGCTGGAGACTGGAGAGTGGGAAGAGAGACTTCGAGACCCATTACGATTCTTAATTAATAGATTGATCACGGGAAACGATTATTGAGATGATCATATAGGAGGCGTGATGGATGTGCCAGCAAGGATGCGGAGAATGATATGATTATGAACTAAAGTAGATGATTAGAAGGAACGTGATTTGCAAAGGATGCATGAAATGCCGGGAGAAACACTGGAAGATGCATATGTAATTTGTTTATGGTGACACTCTATTAGTTTATAGAAATGTCAGTGTTGATTTGATAAACGCTCGAGCCAAAAGAAAATCCTAGTTCTCAGAACTATCTTAGCTTTTAGCCAAACATGACCACATATTTGTTCTTGTTATGTTCTGCGTGCTTAGCTCCTCAACAAAGCACTTATAGCTAGTTCAGCATATACAGAGAAAGAGTACTTTTGTAGAGAAAAAAATAGCTAGCGATGATACCAAACCTGCAACATCAATCGCCGTATTAAGATCAGTTGCTGGAATGGAGCGAGGTATACCTTTGCACAATCGCACGCAATATATCTACATTGATTACACAACCTCTGATAGAAGAATGATAAAATAATAAACGTCTATAGACGATAGATCGTGCATCGACGAAGGAGAACGCACCTGTTGACACACAAGGCCAGGATAGAAGGAACTTGTTTGGCAGCAGGAGGAAGAAGAACGTTGTGAAAATATCGCAGTTCATCGGAGTAGTTAGCATAAAACTACCACATTACAGCTGAAATTCCGAAAAACTACCACTTTACGTTTGAATCGCAAAAAACTACCACATTTCGGTCCGTTTGTTGCAATGTACACAAATCGTCGGTTTAGCGCAGATTGACAGCGAATCTGACAAGCGGGACCCACTCCGGAAGTGACGTGGCGGTCAGGGTGACGGTTCGCGGAGACGGCCGTTAACGGTCGTTATCTGACAAGCGGGGCCCACGTTACCGGTGTGACCTAATCTACGTGGCCTGCTACCCTGGTCCTCACTCCCGAGCTCGTGAGCAAGACCGAAGCTGCCGCCGCCCCACATCGCCGCCGTCCCAAATCACCGCCGGCCGTGTTTGGGCACCAGTCCGCCGCCCGACGCCATGCCTAGCTGGGGCGACGGCTCTTCGAGCTCCTGCTGGTTAGGGGTAAGTTTCCGTTCCCCAATATCTAGGGTTAGGGTTTCGATCCGGTTTTGGGGATTTTTGATTTGTTCTCGATTTCTTTCGTAAGTTGGGGGTTTCTTCCATACTCGTGTTCTACAGGACACCGTAGACAAGGACTATGCTCCGGAAACGTGCGAGGACTCCAATTTCCAGGGGGTGGCGGTGGGGTGTGGTGAATTGTGTGCCGTGCACAAGCTCGAGCCGCAGAAGTGTGTTGCATTCGACGGGACAAATACTGGCCGTCGGTTCTACATGTGCCAGGTGCAAAATGTGAGTTTTTGATCTTCGATGCATTGTTCGATGTTAGCTTGTTCGATGTTAGCAAATAGAGATATGAAAATGGTTATGTGTGGATGTTAATATATCTGAAATTTTTAGCAAATAGAGATCTGAAAATGGTAGGGACAGATAATATAGAAATAGAGATCAGAATAGTTAGTACATAAATATATGAAAATGTTAATTCTTTGGAAATGCATATAATGAATATATCTGTTCTGTGCTATGCATTTATGTAGAGCTATGTGGGTTATATTTTGTAGGATGTCAATAACTGTGGCTTTGTGGCTTGGGTGGATGAAGAGTGGCCAGTAACAATGAAGGCGGCTTTAGGCAGGCTCTGGGGCATGTATCAAGAGAGCAGCTCTGGTAGGATTGATGACAGAGTGGAAAATGCAAGGTTGCTGCAGGAGCTAGCATCTGAGAAGAAGAAATTTGAGAAGAAGTACTCTAGTTTGATGTCTGATGTGAACAAATTCATTGATGATATGGTGAAAAGGGCACAGAAGGAGAACTATAGGAGAATTATGTCTGGTGAGGTGGATGATTTGGATGAGATGAAGAAGAAAGTGGAACTGCTCCAGACAGAGGTTGCTGAGCTGAAGCAAATGCAGATATCTCAAGCAGCAGTGATGAAGGCAAAGCAGGAAGCTTGGGATGTTGAAAGAGAGGATCTAAAGAAGGAGAAGAAAGTGCAACTGCTCCAGACAGAGGTTGCTGAGCTGAAGCAAGTGCAGAAATCTCAAGCAGCAGTGATGAAGGCAAAGCAGGAAGCTTGGGATGTTGAAAGAGATGATCTAAAGCAGGAGAAGAAAAAGTTAGAGTATGCCATGTTTGATTTGTTCAAAGCTAGTGCTGCAAACAAGGAAAAGATGAAGAGAATCAAGGCTATATGTGAGGAGTGATTAATATTTGTTGTGATGTAGTAATGGCAGCTATCATGTAATGTTCAAACCTGGTGATGCAAAAAAGTGTACCTTGACTATTTAGCTATCTACTCTTGTTGAACTTTATTTGCTTAGTGTTGTTGCTACTATTTAGCTATCATGTAATGTTGAATTTGATGGTAAAATGTATTGTTATGTTTAAATTGTGTGATGCAGGTTATAAATGATCGTCGAGAACCCCGTTGGGTGTCGATGACCCCCGTCGGGGTCTCGACGACCATAATGTCATGTGTGATCTAGGTTAGAAATGGTCGTCGAGAATCCCGTCGGGGTCTCGACGACCACTATGTCATGTGTGATCTAGGTTAGAAATGGTCGTCGAGAACCCCGTCGGGGTCTCGACGACCATTATGTCATGTGTGATCTAGGTTAGAAATGGTCGTCGAGAACCCCGTCGGGGTCTCGACGACCATTATGTCATGTGTGATCTAGGTTAGAAATGGTCGTCGAGAACCCCGTCGGGGTCTCGACGACCATTATGTCATGTGTGATCTAGGTTAGAAATGGTCGTCGAGAACCCCGTCGGGGTCTCGACGACCACTATGTCATGTGTGATCTAGGTTAGAAATGGTCGTCGAGAACCCCGTCGGGGTCTCGACGACCATTATGACATCAAAAATTATGAAAAAATCATGAAGAATCGTGAAAAAATCATGAAAAATCTAGAAAAATCATGACAAAATCATGAAACATCCGTGAAAAATCATGACAAAATCATAAAAAATCATGAAAAAATCATGAGAAATCATGACAAAAACTTGAAAATCATGACAAATCAGAATTTAAGGAAGTACTTTGCATTACAACAGATAGTCTTAACCATTTATCAAGTACTTAGCATTACAACACATAGTCTTATCCATGAAAATAAAAGATCCACAAATTCAGTTACTACTTAGCATTACAGAACCAGAATGTTTGCTAGAACCACCAATACATCAACTACTGAGCATTTTTTTCTTTGTATGAGGATGCCTTCCCTGCATTGAGGTAACTTTCAAACCTACCAGTTTTTTTGCTTGTTCTTGTGCTGACCCTTCGAGTTGGTGCTGCACTACTACCAGATTCAGTTGCAACATTACTCCTTGGTGCAGAGAATGGTGCCCTTGGTGCTGATGCTCTTGCTGGTGCACTGGTAGCAGAGGTTGGTGCCCTTGGTGCTGATGCTCTTGCTGGTGCACTGGTAGCAGAGGTTGGTGCCCTTGGTGCTGATGCTCTTGCTGGTGCACTGGTAGCAGAGGTTGGTGCCCTTGGTGCTGGTGCTCTTGGTGGTGCAGTACTAGCAGAAGTTGGTGCAGTTGGTGCTGGTGCTCTTGGTGCTGCAGTAGAAGTATGAGGTGGTGCAGTTGGAGTATGAACTGGAGCAGCTGTGGTACTTTGTGAAGTTGAGCTCTCCTGTGTACTCTGCTGTGAAAACATAGTTAGAACATGTTTGAAAAATATTGAAAGAAAAAGTTGTTAGTCAGTTCATACCTTCTTATTGTTTTTCCTTACTTGCAGCTCTGGCCTCAAAGGAAGTCCACAAGATGTGAATCTGTGGCCTACAACATTGCAGTTACTGCAGGTGATACTGCCCATTCTGGAAGTGTCTCTAGGAGCTGGTACCTCAAATGCACCTCTCCTCCTAACAGTTTGTTTTCTGCCTGGCTTATCTCTGAAAACAGGTGGGTCAATGTCTGGTGTGTTGGTCTTTGGCCAGTCATCAGGTCCAGGTACAGGGTATATCACACCTTTGTAAGCTTGCTTGTACATTGGTAGTTTGAAGAAATCATGGACATAATCCTCTGGATGCTGCTTGATCTTCATGATTACTGAGATAGCATGGTTACAAGGAATTCCAGTTACATCCCATGCTCTGCAACCACAAGTCTTAGCTCTCAAGTCAACAGCATGTACTCCAGGACCATTGGTTCTAACCTGCCACAATCCTATTGCAGCATTTTGTGCCTGACATTCCCTTGAAAATTTTCTGGCCTCCTCTAATTTCTCTGAGAAGAAGGGTGTGATGTCCCATCTTGTTCTCTCTGCCAGCTCTCTTGTTTTACTGTACTTCATCATCAATTTATCTTTTATCCCATCAATCATTGTTCTGATTGGCTTGTTCCTAATATCTAATATCATCTTGTTAAACACTTCACTCAGGTTATTGACAACAAGATCAGTCTCGCTAACTGTGTCAAATGCATGCCTAGCCCATGTTTCAACTGGAATCTGCATGAGCCAATTGTATCCTTCCTCACATTCTTTTTTCATACTTTCCATTGATTTTTCAAAACCACTCTTGGTAAAAGAATAACTGGCTGCAAACATTAGCTTCTTCAGCTCATCTCCTCTGAATCCTGCACTCTGAAAGTTGGCAAAAATATGCCTCAAACAGAACCTTTGAGGGGAGTCAGGGAACACACGAGACACTGCTTTCAGCAAACCCTGTTACAGTTATGTTTGTCTTAGCACATACTAAAGGAGTGTAATGGATCAATGCACTAATAACAACTAAAAATTTACAAGTACTCACCTTTTGCCTGTCAGACATAATGGTGTAGTTACCATGTGAGGATGAAGTGCCAATGCAACACTTAAGCTGGGTTAAAAACCACAACCAGCTAGCAGTATCTTCTCTGTCCACTATGCCAAATGCAATGGGAAAAATATTGTTGTTCCCATCCCTCCCAGTTGCAGCAAGAATTTGTTGTCCAGTGGTCAATTTGATGAAACATCCATCTAACCCTAAACAGATTAACATTGAGTTGCAGTGAACAAATTTACATAAGAATCAACTGATAAAGAAGCATGTGTTAACAAATCTGTGAATAAACATACCTATGAATGGCCTGCATCCGTTGAGAAACCCTTCCTTTGAAGCATTCAGACAAACAAACAAACCATGAAATCTGGGGTTTGGACTTGGGTGTTCCAACAACTCCTTGGTTGTAACAATGCACCTACTTCCTGGATTTGTGTCCAAGATGGCTTGCAGATAATCTCTAAGCCTGGTGTACTGTTTCTTCTGATCCCCTATGACAACATCAAATGCCTTCTGCCTTGCCCTATAAGCCTTGGACCTTGCAACTGACACACCAAATTCCTTCTTGGCATTAGCAATCAAAGTGTCAACACATGTATTAGGATCTGTCCTAATGGCATGCTCTGATTGTTTGGCCAACCAATTTATAGTAACCCTTGTGTTCTCTCCATGTGCTTCACATGTGTGCATAGGTCTAAATTTCCTAATGCAGAAGGTTTTCTCATGTGCAATCTTGGAGGCAGTCATGTAGAATGGACAGTGCTCCTCACTGCAGTTGACAATAATTCTGCTAGGTGTGTTCCTGTGAAAGGAATAATCCCTAAGCTGAGCTATGTGATAATCCCTTAGAGCTACTCTGAACTGGTACACATCTCTGAAGCACAATTTGATAGCAAACTGCTCATGTGCATTCAACCTGGACTCATCATACCAAACCCTCCTTTTCTTTTCTTGAGCCTCCTCTTCTGTCCATTAGAAAGAACAAACTTTGGGACAAATCCATCATCATCACTGTCACACAAGTCATCAGGGCTGCTGTCCTCATCAGATGAGGGCTTGAAAAAATATGCCTCTTCTTCATCTGGCTCATGATGGGACCTGCTAGTAGGCCCAGGCCTTAGTACAAGCTTCTTCTCTTCCAAGAAAGGCTCCTCAGCACCTTCATCTTCATCTGACTGCTCCTCTTCTGAACACAACTCTTCCACATCTGTTTCCCCTTCAATGTGTTCTGCTGGATCATCTCTTTGCTTCTTCATAATCTGTAGCTTCTCCAGAATTAGGATTTCTTCAGGGTCTTCTGCTACCTCTCTCTGCCTCTTCAATTTTCTTATTAATTCATCTTCCTGTAATGTTTTCTCATTGTTGCAAAACATGTCATCATCATCCTCTGAATCCAAAATCTCAACAGCCACAGACTGAGCAGAAACAATTCCCTTGCCCTTGCCCTTTACCATATTGCAGCTTTGTTGTGTTCCCATGTACACAACATCTGAGTAGTCAACTGCTACTGGATACACCACTTCATCTTCCTCACTGATGTATGACACTCCATCTCTGTCCACAGAAAGCACAACTGGTACTTCTAATTTTATTGGAGCTTCAAATTCATCCCTGTTCAGTCCACCTGGTACTGCAGCCATGTGTTTAAGTACAGTCAGAACAAGCACCTTCTCCCTTTCAAAAAGCTCTAACATCTGTTCCACCTTTGCCATGCTGGTAACAGAATCCATTCCTTCAAACCCTTTTCCCTTTTCTTTAACATAATACATTGTATCTTGATATCCATATCCATGCCCTTCTATCAGTGCCATCAAATTCTTAACAGTTATATCAGATTTGCACAAACTTCTCTCTAAGTTGTCTTCACCAGGGAAATTGAACCTAATTTCCCACTTTTCATCATCCAAACTACACAGCAAAATTTAATTTGTTACTACTAAAGTTTCTTACTTTCAGTATACAACAAATTAAGATATACTACAAACATTCAGTACACAGATTCATGTATATAACGCATATTCGGATACACAGATTCAATACACAACTATACTACTAAAGTTTCTTACTTCGTTTTGCTGCACCAACATTGAAGCTAAATCTAGCGTGAATCGTAACACCTATCCTACCCTAAATCAATCAAATCTACATCTAAATCTAGTGTCAATCGAATCAGTCAGTGCAGAGCCGGTGAGGAAGAGAAACTTACTCGACGCCGCCAAAGGAGGATGCCCACTGGTTGCTCGTCTTCGCCGGAGAGGCCAGCACCGTCCTCGCGAGAGCAGCTGCCGCAGATGACTCCGGCGACCGTGCACCGTCTCGCAGCGACTGCGGGCCAGGACGAGCGAGATCTCCGTCGCCCCTACTCGAGTAAAAGACGCGGGCAGAGTCGCTGCCGCCGACGGAAGACTCGCCGCCGCCTCGGCCTGAGTCGCCGCCGCCAGGGTCGCCGACGGCGCCGTCGGGGGTTGCCGACGCCATTCCTTAGATGCAAGAGTGGAGCAGCAGCGCGCGTGCGGGCTATCTGAAGGAAAACCCTAGCGGCCACGTAGATTAGGTCACACCGGTAACGTGGGCCCCGCTTGTCAGATAACGACCGTTAACAGCCGTCTCTGCGAACCGTCACCCTGACCGCCACGTCACTTCCGGGGTGGGTCCCGCTTGTCAGATTCGCTGTCAATCTGCGCTAAACCGACGATTTGTGCACATTGCAACAAACGGGCCGAAATGTGGTAGTTTTTTGCGATTCAAACGTAAAGTGGTAGTTTTTCGGAATTTCAGCTGTAATGTGGTAGTTTTATGCTAATACTCCAGTTCATCGGTTACCTAACGACTATATAAAATGCTCTTACAACAGGACGATAAACTACTATACTGAGAACTAGCACACAGTGAAAGAGACAGGACTGTGCAACTTGTGTTACTGTATGCAATAGGATCCAGTACAACGCGCTTCTTGTTCCGTGCACTCCAGTCAAATGCTAAGTCTCAACTCTCAAGTACCAAATATTTTCTTCAAGAACGAGCAAAGATTGCGTGTTATGTATGTCATCAAAGTGTTGAAGAGAAATTAATAGTCTGCATAATGCAGGAATAACCACCTAGAAATGCGACGTACAGCATGTTGATTTACATTACTTCTATTAAATTGTTCTGCCGCACAACTTGTTGATTTACATTACTTCTATTGAGTAGGCAAAGTCTATTTTGTATATCACTTTGGTACAATGTCAAACCCCATCGATAAATTAAGGCGAGCGCTGAGCGTCATCCAGATGATCCCACACTTGGATCATCCGGGTCGACAGCCTTCGGATAAAGCCATCCGAGTTGTTGGATAAAAACTAGCGGCGCTTTCCCCTTCCCACTGGGAGCATATCATCAAAAACATTATACATATTACCTTAAAAATTTCTTCTAACATTTCTCGATGCGAAGTCACTTATAATAGGGTCGATGTCAATGTCATCCAATAATTGCTTCTCAATGCATAATGTTGCCAAACCATTTAACCTCTCTTGAGTCATCGTGGATCTCAAATAGTTCTTCAATAATTTTAACTTAGAAAAACTTCTTTCAGCTGATGCAACAGTCACGGGGCACGGTAAATAAGATGCGATAAGCAATGGAGATATTAGGATAGCAATTAACTTCTCTCACATGCTTGAAAATCTCCATAGCAGACATTGCGGCATCAGCCAACGTGAATCTCATCATCTTCAATTCAGAAATCAAATCATAAACCTCAACATCAGATTTACCAGCGCCGATGACTTGGACGGACAGAGCGCCGAGACGCCGAGTCGCCGAGAGCGAGCGACGATGGCTTGGATGGCGGGCGGCGATCGCAACTGACGCTGATTGGAACGATCGATCGGCGGAAGCAGCAAGCTAATTCCTCTCGTTTTTGTTTGTTTGTTTTTTTTTTTTTTGAGAATCTGCTAATTCCTCTCGTGCGACCTGACGCCTTTGGCTCCCTGACCACGCACACAGATGACCCATTAGCCCATATAGTCCTTTTATTTTTTTTCTGCTGGGCTAAAAATACACATACGTAGCATATGCACTATCGACGCACAGTCTTCGCAACAGCGACCACCGACATAGTGCTGCCATCCTATCTGACCAAAATGTCCTAAAACCACCAAATTCTGACTTTTGGGACCAGATTACAACGCTGATCGTAGGTACAAGGACCCCACCACCTACTCTTGCTGGAGCGGCGAGAGAAACGGCGTCTACGTTGGTCAACTGAATGTGCTTTGCTCTAAAGCATCGCAATAGGCAATGTAATTTGGAAGGAAGGGTGTAGTTTCCATTTTTTAGTTTCTTTTTGAAAAATAGTTGTTTTAGACAATTAAAAAAACTTTTTAGAAAAAAATAGTTGTAAAAGTTTTTGGGAATATACAACTCGAACCAACACATACCCAGGTGCGAAACAGTTGCGGGCCAGTTATTGGTAAATCCTATACATCGCGTACCGCGAACGGTACAAACCGTCGCGTACCCCCCCGCGATAAAATGGGCCGGCCCATTCTCGGCTCCAGCGTTTTGTTTTCCTGTTTCATTTTTTTTGTTTTCTTCTCTGTTTTTCTTTTTCCTTTTTTTCGTTTTTCTTTCATTTATTTTATTTCTTTTTATATTCATTTTTTCAGAAAATTGATTTTAAAATTTTCATTTTGTTCATTTCGAAAATTGTTCATTTTCAAAATTTGTTCATTTCTGAAGTTGTTTATTTTCAAAATTTGTTCAGATTCAAAATTATTTGTTTACGAAATTTGTTTAAATTTTGAAATTTCTTCAGATTCATAATTTGTTCATTTTTTAAATTTGTTTAGATTCACAAATTGTTCATTTCCGAAATTTGTTCAATTACAAAATTTGAAATTTGTTCAAAATTGAAATTTTGTTCAGATTCAAATATTTGTTCATTTTCGAAATTGTTCAGATTCATAAAATCTATTTTCAGATTAAAAATGATTCCAAAATTAAAAATGGTTCCAAATTTTTTTCGGAACCATTTTTGCCAGTTCGGAACCATTTTAAAAAAGGAACCATTTTCGAAAAATCTGAACAATTTTTTCGGTTCGGAACCATTTTCGAAAAATTGGAACCATTTTTTTCATTCGAAACCATTTTTTCGGTTCGGAACCATTTTAAAAAATCAAAACCAATTTAAAAAATCGGAACCATTTTTTTGGTTCGGAACCATTTTTTTGGTTCGAAACCATTTTATGAAAGGAAGCATTTTCAAAAACCATTTTCGAAAATCAGAACCATATTTTCGGTTGAGAACCATTTAAAAAAACAAACCATTTTCAAAAATTAGAACCATTTTTTTCATTCGGAACCATTTTTTCGGTTCGGAACCATTTTCAAAAGGGAACTATTTTCAAAAAATTAGAACCATTTTTAAAATCAGAACCAATTTCAAAATTCAGAACCATTTTTTTGGTTCGGAACCATTTTAAAAAAGGTCCATTTTTTGGTTCGGAACCATTTTCAAAAAGGAACCATTTTCAAAAAAGAACCATTTTCGAAAATCGGAACCATTTTCGAAGAATAATTATTTTCAAAATATGAACCATTTTAAAAAATAAGCGAAAAAAACATAAAAAAGAAAAAGTGAAACAAAAAAGGAAACCGAAAAAGAAAACAGAAAAAGGAAACATAAAAACAAAACGGGAAAAGAAAACAAAAAAAGAAAAAGAAAACGGAAAATCGGAAACCGGAAGAAAAAGCAAAACAGGAAAAAAAAAGCGAAACGAAACGGTCCGTTGAAATGGGCCAAGCCCATATAGCTAGTCGGGGGTACGCGACGGGACGCTCGCCTCGCGTACCGCGCGACATAGGCGCTCCCCCTGTCCCCTAGTTATTCATCCGGAATGCAGAAAAAACAATGGGCCGATGGAATATTTTCCAGACTGGACCGAGCCAAGTTAGCTGCGCGGGCCGTCTCACAGAGGACTTCTCTTCGTTTTGCCTTGCCGAAATCCTCCTCCGCCGCCGCCTTCTTTCTTATTCTTAGAAAAGGAATCGTAGCACCACAGCGGAATCGGCGCGGAGGTGAAGGCTGCACGCGCGCCATCGGCGCGTTGCTTTCCTTCCGGCGCCGTGGGGGACCGGACGTGCGGCGGAGCGGGGGACGCGCCGGCTGCCACTCAGGGTAAGGGCGGAGCAGGGCAGAAGACATGAATGACCATTGGTATTTCGAGCCTTGGCGGTATGATCCTTAGCGGGGCTAGTTACTTGTCATCTGTGTGGGAAATATACCTAGACAACAACAAATTTCATGGGACACTTCCTAGAAATTTGTCTGGTAAGGTAAACATTATGGATTTACATGATAACGAGATGTCTGGAGAACTCGACACTTCCTTATGGAATCTTCCTTCACTGGAAGCTTTGAGCCTAGCTAGTAATGGTTTAACTGGTGAGATTCATCCAGGAATTTGTAACTTAACTCATATTCGGTTGTTAGACCTTTCAGACAACTACTTTACAGGGCATTTACCAAACTGCAGCAGTACATTAGCTCTCGAGTTTCTGAGTGTATCTAGGAATTCTCTATCGGGCTTCCCGAATGCCTTCTTCAACAGTTCCTACATTATAGCACTGGATCTCAGCCACAATCAGTTCACAGGCAACCTTGAGTGGGCACAATACCTTTCGCAAATCAGTGTACTATTGTTAAGCAAGAATAAATTTGAGGGGCAGATATCTTCAAATCTGTGTCATCTCCAACAGTTGAGTATAATTGACATCTCACACAACATACTTTCGGGCCCCATACCACCATGTATTGGTGGTATTCCATTTGAAGACCGTGATGCTTCCTTATATGATTGGCCCAGAACCTCCGGTATTTCCTTTGGAGGGGTGTTGACACACGAACACGTCACGTGTACCCGCGGCGCCGAGGGAGATGCTCCGCAACTCACTCCACGGGAGGCTCGCCGGAAGCGCGATACGCAAGACAATCCGGCGGGCACTTTTGTAGACCCGAAACCCCGCTCGCCCGGGAGGGACCCTGTCAGGGCTCGCGGCGGCTATGGGCTTCCCTAGGTCGGCCTGACCGCCCCTAGATCCTCGTGGATTCGCAGACTCCAATCCTGAAGAGCGGCGAAGAACGAGAAGAAAGATACAAGGGGAGAGGGATAAAAGTAGATGAACACGAAAAAGTATTAGATTGATTTGTTCGATTGGTGTTGGATCAATCGGCCGTCACCCCTCGTTTATATAAGGGGCGGCTGGACTTCCCGTGCAAGGAAAGAGCTTGGATTCACGTCCAAAACCCTAATTTGGGTCCAATTCGGATGGTCTGACCCCGAACCTTCCAAAACTGTTCGATCTGCACCTTGCGGGTCATTTTTGAGGCAGTTACCGCTCGGATTAAGATCCCGTAGAGGACAAAGTTGTTCGTCTCGAAAAAACGAAGAATTTTCATTTTATGCATTTTTCCATTTGACTTCATCTGGACCCTTCAAATTCAGTCGGAAGAAAATTCGGTGCGTTTTGAAACTTTCTGGGTCACCGAGCCGACTCGCTCGCGCCCGAGACCAGACATCATCTAGGGTCGGGCGAAGCCGCCTCGCTCGCGCCCGAGACCAGACAGCATCTAGGGTCGGGCGACCTGCTCGCGCCCAAGGACAGACAATGTCTAAGGTACGGCGATCTGTAGTATTTTTGCTGCACAAGTTGCATACGACCTCGGATGAATATGGCCCAAAGACCAAACTTGTGCGTCTCGACGAGGCGGACAACTCTTGCGACTATCATTTTTCTATCTGAGCCCGTCTTGATGACTTTACGGGTCCATTTTCATCTTCGGGTCTGATTTCGGCAGGTATTAGGTCATCCGGCCGGGTCTCGTCGTGTCTGCGTAGGTCGCTCTTTAACCCAGATTGAAATGATCCAAAAACCAAAGTTGCTTGTCTCGACAAGGCGCTCAACTTTCGTTCACATTATATTTTCATCCGAGATCATCTTGGTGACACCTCCTTATACGCCAAAATCGTTCATCAACCACGGCATCGTTTTCCTTGATTTCCTTGCCACGAACCTGAAGGAACGGGTTCTCCGCCATGCGCTCACCGCTACCCGCGACAACCACTCCACCGATTTCTCTGTCGTGGCTTGCTCGTGCACCCGATGCTGCCGAGTTGTCGTGGCACCGTTTCAGTCCCTTCTTCCGCTTCGATACATTTGCATCCCAGGACCGAAACTCCGACAATGAGCCAATTTGACCGTCAACACATGCCCCCCTGTTTTTTGGTAAAGCTTGCGTGCCAAAAAACAATTTGCACCATTATGCTGCTAAGGACGATGCCAACACTCCATCGGCCATGTGCTCTCAGGGCGATATGCAAATATCGGCCATGCATCCTCATCGTGAAGGACCAGGGGAACTCGTCCACCAAAGTGTGAATAGCCGAAATAAATTAGAAGTTTTGGTTGGGGATAAATTGTGAGGTGCTAGCTTTGATGGTATAGTTGAAGAACATTGACGACGCACCGCCTGAGGTCTCCTATAGTGAGATGAAGATCGCCGGCTTCGCCTACCGACTTCTTGCTTGTCCTCCTTTACTCCTGCTGGCTTTGCAACAGAAGCTGGCGCACCGTTCTTGATTTTAGGGCTTCTTTTAGGAACCCACGCCATGTTCAACTCCTCCAACTCTTCGGCTCTGAGCCGCTTCACCTGCCACTCTTGTTAATGAGATAAGCCGAATGGGTATTCCGGCTGTGATTTTACTTTATGCACTGGCAGTTCTTTTCTGGCTTTGGGCACTTCCGGCTTGGCTTGTCCAGACTTGACGACTGGCTCCTTGAAAGTTACTCGCTTCACTTCCTTTCCCCTTGTAGCCAACATCATCTCAACTGGCTTTGCTTATTCGGAGTCGAGTCTGAAACAACATCTTTGCGACCATCTTTCTTCACTTGACCACCTCCTTCTTCCTCCATGAGCTCCTGGCCGACCCCTGATTGAGCCAGTCTTTGACATGTGGTTGTCGTATTGATTCTCTCGGAGCTGCATAAACTTGGCAAGGTGATTTAGCATAAGACTGATGGTGTGCCCGTGAATCATACATGTCCCGTGATTGATATGAATATAAGCCAGCATGGGAAGGCATGGATAACTTCAGAATTGGCAGCCCAAAAGAAATTCGTGGAGTCGGCATGTTGGGCTTCTCTCTTTGCCAGTTCCGGTATTCAGATATACGCCCTGGGGGTGACTTCGATGCTTTTGCTTCAGCTGGCCAATAAGCACTTTTTGCTTCGCTCATCTTCTGATACTTCTCCAATAATTGAGCGAAGGTCACTTTAGATTTCCTCCTTCTATGATTATCGCTGCCTTTGTCCTTTCTACCATTGCAGGCATCGGTCTTTGAATATGCTTGTTGCCCCCCAGTGTTAGGCGTCATTGCTGGAGCTTTGATGGAACGTTCATCTTCCGGATTGCCGTCTTGGGAAATTTCTTTGCTTGACGAATCGAACCCATCATCTTCAGCATATACCCGTCCGTCTTGGGATGAACCGGCTTGAAGCAGCCGAGTCAACACGTGATCGCCGTCAAGATTAATATTAGCCGGCTGGCTATCAGCTTGTCCTTCAACAAATTCCAATCGTCCTTCGAAGGCCGATTGTGCATCATGAAACACATCGCAGTCTTTGATGTTCTGCGCAAACGAATTAAGCATTCGCTCTTGTCTTGACGGCTCGACATGGTCATCTTCTATGATAATTGGATTAGTCGGCGATGCACCGACACTGTGATCACCCATGCCTGGACTGGAGGTACATAGTTCATCCTTTAGCCGATATTGGAATACCGGCTTTGAAATTAGGCAACCGAGTGGTGCCGGCTTATCGTGGTCCAACTCGGCTATGTATTGTCTTCTGCCCTTCATTCCCGATTCTTCCAAATCGGCTATCTCGAAGGACTTTGAACCTGGCTTTATGTTTCTGCAACCAAAATGATTACAAAATATACGTCTCATCTGAGACTCAATGCTAGCCAGGAATGAAACAAGCGATGTTGCCCATATGAATATAAAGCTTAGCCGGCATAATGGGAACAACATTGGTTGCGACAAATTGTCACTATTAGCCTCTACAAATGATACGACATGTTGACCGGCATAATTAGTGACAAGACTATTCCTAGCAAACAAGTTACTCATCCCGATTGGTCTTTCAACATTAATTAAAATCGTGTTGGAAAATGCATCAACAATATGATTATGACCAAATCTAAAGATAAGTAAATTGCCGGCTAGGCGTACCTCTCCGAAGATGCTGGGAGAATGTGATGCTGGCACAACAGGAACAATGCTTTGCTCCACCTCTGAATAACTCTCCAATGCCTCGTCGTCCTCTTCTGGATCTCGTGCTGCGTCTCCTGGACGCTCCCTGCCAACCGAATGTTGTTCGGCTTCGCTTTCTGGCTCTTGATGTTCATCATTAACCGAACTTTGTCCGGCTGTGTCTTCTTGTCCTTGATGCTCATCATCTTTGGCACGAAACCAACTGGGTAGTATGTAAACTCCTTTACACCCAGAAAAATCAATCACGGTTGTATTGCTAGCCATGACGTGCTCTCGATCAATGAAGCTTGCTTCTTTTGATTTAGTAGATTCGGTACATGTACTGTCTATTTCGGCTTCAACAGCCGAAGTAACCATACTTTCCGAATCATTCATCTTTTCTCTATGGCTTCCATCAACTTGCAAAGCTTCTTCTTGCCTTGGTTTAACATGGGGCTTGACTTGATTGCAACACATAAGAGAGGATTTAATTTCTCCTACTAGAGTAATATTTTCTTGAGGGTCCTTCTTGAGCTTTGCATGGAACATGTGTAGACCTTCCTCTTCAAGCTTTCTTCTATTTGCTTCATGTTCCTCCTTGAGTTTCTTCTCAAGCGCCTCAAATTCCTCAGCACGCTTTTTCTTGAGTGCTTCATAAGCTTGTCGATACTCGGTCGGTAATTCCTCAAGAGTCGGCGTAGAGAATTCATCGGTACTATCCTCTGCAAGATGGGATTACCCCCCGACTCTTTCAGTTTCTTTTGGCCATGAGTTGCCGAAACTTTGCAGCTGTGTGGGATAGAACTTGATCCTGAATTGTTCACGCTCCTCTTCACGTTCCTTCTTATACGCCTCATAAGCTTGTATTGCAGTGGGATCATGCGGATTTTCTTTTAATGCCAGGTAAACATCACCGGCCCTTTTGAGTTTCGCTACAAATTTTTCCTTCCAACCATCTAATCCATATGCGTCGGTAGAAGATGAAGGCACATGTGCTCCTGTTGAATTTTTAGTTATTGTGCCGTGAACACCGTGAAAGTGCGAAGCCGAATTATGTGTCTCACTAGGTCCACATGAAGCTGAAACGTTAGTAACATAAGATGCCGATTGAGTAATCATATAAGGCGCAGTATATGTCGGTTGGGAGTAACTGGCCAAGTCGCTGGTACCAGCATCACTAGTAGAAAAAGGGGCAACAACACCGGTTGTATTGGGCCTTTAGTACCGGTTGTGCAACCGGTACTAAAAGGTCGGCACTAAAGGGTCACCCCTTTAGTACCGGTTTTATATACAACCGGTACTAAAGGCCCTCCACGTGGGCACAGCAGCGCGCGCGCAGGCGGAGGACCTTTAGTACCGGTTGGTAATACCAACCGGTATTAAAGGTTCCTGCTTTTTTTGCCCCCCTTATTTTTCAGGGAGGTTTAGGTTTTCGGTTTTATTTCTTTTCGCTTATTTTTTGGGTTTTGGGGTTTACGTATAAATTACCCACTACACATATAAAGTACTCACTACACATATAAAGTACTCTTGTTAATTACATATAAAGTCATAATTACAATGGAGATCACCGCTAGCTAGTACATGCACGGAGGGAGTCTATTTTTCGACATAGTAGAATTCACCGAATTCATCTATGACATGCGTCAGCATGAATCCCGCCAATTCCTCCGCAATAGCTTTTACGCGGTTTTTCTGGTAGGAGCTGGTTCCGCTTCCTTGACATCTTTAAAAGAAGGAGATCAAATCAGTTATGATCGAAACTAAACACAATTGATGGTTGCAACATAAAAGTTGTGTATGATGTTTACATACCTATCGATTTCTTACACTATTGACTCTCTCATTGACCTTCATGTGAATATACTCGCAAACGTAGTATCCACATAGTTGAGTCCCCTGTGGTTGTCGCAGACACCACTATACAAGAATATAATTTAATCAAATAATAATCAAGAGAATGATAATGGTATTAGAAAGATACGCAGACCTAGATATGTAGTAGTACTTACTTTGTTAGCCTTGAACTCCAGCTTATCTTTCCATTCACCGCGTTCTTTCGCGATGAACTTTCTCCAAACCCTGCCCGGAAAAGAAAATGAATTGAGGAGTTATTTTATATACTTTTGATATCCGGAAATGAATGAAAGTGGACGATATAGTGCGATTGAAATTACCTCTTGAGCATTAGACGCACGCTTTTGTAATCATCTTGATCTCTCCTGAATGAGTCCCAGACTTCAACTTCTCCTTCATCGAGTCTAATGATAAACAGAATGAAGTAGAACCTGCGCACATTTATATACGCAGGTATTCAGAACTCATCAATTACACTTATTATCGGGAAAGCAAAATAGAATGTGTACAAGACAGTAACACTCACCCGAAGTTGTAAGGAAAAAGTATTTCCTTTTTGGTACTTTGTCGCTTAAAAAACGTTAGCAAACGGTCCTCTATGTCCTGGACATACAGAGGACTTTCTACGGTTACTTCATGAACTTTATCCGGGTCAATGAACCCAATGTCCCAGATTCCTCCCATTCGGCATTCACGAATCTTCATTCTGCATAATAGCGTACAAAAGAATGTTGTGAGGATAATTACAAGCAATGAAATGAGCTTAACTATAAATAATTAAATTACACGAATAAATTACTTACAGACAATAGCAGCTGATGATAGATTTGTCGAGAGCAAGTTGATTGTACATCTGAAAAAGTTCGGAGAACTCAACCTGCACACCATATTCTCGGAAGTAGTGTTGGTCCTTAACTCCCGCCATGAGATATTCTCTCCCTTGTTTTGCGGCGGCCATGTACCAGTTATTCAATTTATATAACTGTGTTGTTAGAGCACTCGGATTTTCGACCAGAGGCAGCCCGAGTTCAAATTTAGGTTGAATTGTTATCTGCGATATTTGGTAACCTGTGTCGCCAATGACAACTTCTCCATGCTCGATTTCCCGAGCTTCAGAAGGCACAATGAGCGGGGCGATCGATTGTGCTTCTTGTTCTCCGAGCTGGGCAACTCTTTTTCCGCATGCTTTTTCTTTCTCCGTCTGTGAGGAAAGTACCTTGTCAATACCCCGCTCATAGTCTGAAAGGGGCGGCTGTGGAAACCTATATAGGTTGTCAACGGTGCGATCTTTTACCTCGGTTGGTATAGTCTTCAGAAGTTCCTTTATGGGGTCAAGTCTTGCCTCCAGTCTTTCCTTTTTTTCTGTTCAAAAAAGGCTTTAGCCTTGCCTTGTGTGCTCAGTTTTAATTCCTCCATAGTCATCTCGCCAGCTAACTTCTCAGGAGCCTTGACTTCCTTGGGTTTTCTTGCACATTTCTTGACAGGGGACGACGTGAACATCTTCCGCTTTGTCAAATTACTGCTAGTGGGCGCAGCAGTTGGCTGACGGGACGGCGCGGGCGATGGACTCGCGGTGGGCTCCCAATCGTAGGGGGAGGAGGGTGGACTTTGATGTGGTGAATTTCTAACCGGAGGAGTCGGTGGCCTTGGCGCCGAGTCTGGAAACTTGATGTATTTCTTCTTCCATAGAACGATACCAAGCTCGACTTCTCCCAATGTCATCTCGCCTTCAGCTCCAGGAATGTCAAGACGCATTGAGTTGAATCCCGACAAAACTTTCGTGACCCCGACACGAGCAAATCCAGCTGGAATCTCACCAAAATGGAAGGTTGCTCCAAGTTGATGTGGTAAAGCATAGCCATACGCCACCGGAAACTAAGGTTATTCATTGGCGCATGTAACTCACAATTTGTCTTCTCCGTGATATCATCCATGGGGTAGCGCGCCGCCGACGGTTCATCAACTACAGGATCTTGTAGCTGCGTGGAACCCATGCTGCTTTTCCACTGAGATGGGCAGACTTCGACTGCATGATCTTCTACTCGCGGCTGAGATTCCCTTTGCTGGGTAATTAAAGCCAGTTGCTCCTTCACATCATGCATCTTGCGTTCTAATGCAGTAAACCTCTCCGCCTCCCTCTTCTTACTTCTGCAATGTTTCTATAAGTTGCAGCGTCCTCCGGAAACCCTTCAAGAAAACCAACCCCGCCTCCTCTGCCTCGACATCGTCCCCAGTGTTCTTTATTCCCGAGGGCGAGTGAAAGCTCATCGTCCTCTCTATCGGGAACATATTTTCCCTGTCGGACTAGTTCTATTGCGTCAACTAGTTTTTTGGCGACTCTTGTAATTCTTTTCTTCCATTTTCCCTGTGCAACAATCAGCCCTGTGTCTGGGTCCAAGACTGCCCCATGCGCGAACAACCAGAACTTGGACCTGTCGGGCCAGTCATCTGTCTGTGGAGTGATCCCTTTTTTACGCAGCTCGTTTTCATAGGCTTCCCACTTAGGCAAGGCAGTCTTGTAGCCACCTGAGCCCAAATGATGGTAATATTTCTTCTTCTGAGCATTCAACTTATTTTGGGTCGATCGGGCCACAGCGACGGCCGATTTCTTATACGCCGCAAATTCAGGCCAGTCATCTTTTAGCTTCTCTAGAGGTTCGGTGAAATTTGGAGGTTTTTTCCCATATTTTCTCCACAGTCCGTTCTTCCAGTTTTTGAATTGCTGGGCCATCTTGCTAAGAGTCCATTCCTTGACTTTATCCTGCCTCTTCTGTGGGAGATCTGCCGGTAGGGTGAAAGAATCCAATATCGAGGTCCAAAGGGTATCTTTAATTCTTTCCTCGAGATATTTTGCGCCAATGTTGGCTTTCTTCGGCTTATTCCATTCTGCAACGGTGATCGGGACCATGTCCCTAACAAGAACGCCGCATTGAGCTACATATTTAGTGTAGATTCCTTCGGGTTTCTCTGGTTTGCCTTTTACACTAACTTCGTCGATCGACAACTTTGCACCATCCGGCAGCTTTACCCCTTGGTTCGGGCCTTGTTTAGGGATTGACGACTTAGATCCAGAGGGCTAAAAGAAAAATGTTTCGTTAATAAGTGCAATATAAATCAATTAAGGCATCTAGCTAGTGATCAACAAGACTAATATATACCTCGCCGGAGTATTCTAACGGCACTTCTTCATCGTCGTTGTTGTCTCTGAAATTTTCTAACTCAACTCCCTCACCGGAATCATTCAAACATTTCACACTGAAATCTTCGTCGTCTTCTTCGCCGGAATCTTCTCCATCAAAATTGGGTCCTGCAGCCCTATCATATATAATTGCTTGCATCCGGTCTTCATTCTCCTCATCTCGGATGAAGGGGGCGTCGTCTCGGGTGATGGGGGCGTCGTCCTCCATAGCTCAATGTCACCGCAAATTTTTAATTCATAGCAAACAACTTTAAATTTCATTGCAACTAAAAATAACATTGCTTTGATAAATTTTCAAACTTTGCTAAATTTACTTATACACCAATGAAATAATTTTCAAACTTTTCTACTAAACTTTTCTAACTTAGCAATATTTCAAACTTAGGAATATTTCTAACTTAGCAATATTTCTAACTTAGCAATATTTCAAACTTAGCAATGTTTCAAACTTTACTATGTTATCTAAATGACTTAGCAATATTTCTAACAAAATTGCTACACTAATAATAAACTAAAATAATTTTCAAACTTTGGTAAATTTTCTAACTTTGGTAAATTTGCTAAACAACTTTAATATTCTTATACACAATAATATTGCATCTAAAAATAACATTGCTTTGATACATTTCTTATACAAAAAATATTGCAACTAAAAATAACATTGCTTTTATCTTATACAATAATTTTCTAACTTTGCAAAAATTGCTACATTTTGTAATAATAACCTAAACAAAATGCAAAAATTTCTATTACTAAGAAAATGAAAAAACTGTAATAAACAGTAATGAAAAAAGAGTAAAAAGAAAATGAAAAAAAACTTACCGGAGATATCCAAGGCGACGATGGCGCGCGGGTGGAGGCCGAGGCGCGGTGTTTGAGGCCGGCGCCAGAGCAGCGCAGGAGGCGACGTAGCGTGGTGGTGGTGGGGTGGCCGGAGCAGGGGCGCGCGCCGGAGCAGGGCGGCGGAGGGCGCGGGGCGCGGAGGGCGACGGGGGAGGCCGGAGTCCACCGGAGCAGCGCGGGAGGCGACGTAGCGCGGTGGTGGAGGGGTGGCCGGAGCAGGGGCGCGCGCCGGAGCAGGGCGGCGGTGACGGCGGGGGGCACGACGGTGGGGCACGCGACGGCGAGGGCTTCGCCGGAGTCGTCGATCGAGGAGGCCGGAGTCACCGGAGCAGGGGCAGGTGACGGAGGCGTCGCGCGGCAGAGTCGAATTTGGGGATCAATCGTCGATTCCCCTGCACTTAACTGCAGCCAACAGGTCTTTAGCACCGGTTGTGCTCTACAACCGGTACTAAAGGGTCTTTAGTACCGGTTGTAGATAACAACCGGTGCTAAAGGTCTGTTTTGGGCCGCGGCGAATTTCGCGCGCGAAGCGCACCCCTTTAGTACCGGTTGTAGATTACAACCGGTACTAATGGGCTTTTGTTTTTTTCTCTCTTATTTTTTCTTTCTTATGTTTTCTGTTTATTTTTTCTTTCTTATGTTTTCTGTTTATTTTTTCTTTCTTATGTTTTGTGTTTATTTTTTCTCTCTTATTTTTTCTATCTATTTGTTTGAGATTAGAGGTGAATTCATTTAATTAAAAAAATTGGAATTTGAACTTAATTAAGTCATTAAACTTATAAATTCAATATCTTTTCATATGTTTATCAGTAAAAATGTAATTAAAATATCAAATTGTTGATAAAAAATGTAAGCTATCTATTTATGACAAATTCATTTTTTTTGAAATTATAGGTGAATTCATTTAATTACAAAATTTGGAATTTGAACTCCATTAAGTCATTAATTAACTTATAAATTCAATATCTTTTCATCTGTTTATCAGAAAAATGCAATTAAAATATCAATATTCATTAATTAAACTTATATATTCATTGAAGTCCGAAGGAGGCGGGCCGTCCCCCTCGTACCTGGCGAGACCCAATATTTTGCATACATATGCATGAATATCACACACATCTCCGGAAGTTGATAGTTTAGGTCGCAAGTTTTCAAAAGCAAGTAGTAACCTAAACTACGATCACAGACAAGAGAACTGCAATGGCGATCACAGACTCTGAAACTAACTTCGACCGGTTCCTGAGCCGCGGGGTGCTGAGCCGTCGGCGCTGCGCATAAAAGAGAAGGAACCCTCACAGGGTCATAGCTCACGTGAGAAGGAACCCTCTGAAGAAACGACCACCTACTGTCACACTTCCTATCCAATAGATACATGTAGCGACGAACGTACTCATCCTCCTCCCTGATACGGCGACGTACCACCTCCTCGGGGGCCGGCTCCCTCTACACCGAGCGTGGCCCACGCGACTGCCACCACAGAAGATCCGGGTCGATGACGTCACCCGGATTCCTCACCAAGCTGCGCGTCCCGGAAGGTAGCACCTCCCAGTGCCAGCCCGGTGGAGCCCAGTCCCGCACATCGCCCCTCTGGTCCAACATGGACATCGTCGCCGAGAACACCTAAGTCAAAAACGCCTAAGTCAAAATTTTGTTACAATGGAAGAGTGATGAGGTTGCAGATATGAGTTTAGATGTGATATGGCAATGGCGGCCAAGCCTACATATATATAGTGAGAAATTACGGGAAGACGAAGGCGGGAAGCGGTGGAAGAAGCACACGGATCGTGTGTTTCCTTCGAGCACTTGTGGGCCGTTGGATCGGAAGCACACGGATCGTGTGTTTCCTTCGAACGCTTGTGAGCCATTGGATCAGAAGCACACGGATCGTGTGTTTCCTTCGAGCACTTGTGAGCCGTTGGATCGGAAGCACACGGATCGTGTGTTTCCTTCGAGCGCTTGTTAGCCGTTGGATCAGAAGCACACGGATCGTGTGTTTCTTTAGAGCGCTTGTGAGCCGTTGGATCAGAAGCACACGGATCGTGTGTTTTTTTAGAGCGCTTGTGAGCCGTTGGATCAGAAGCACACGGATCGTGTGTTTCCTTCGAGCGCTTGTGAGCTGTTGGATCAGGGCCTTTAGTACCGGTTCGTGTTACCAACCGGGACTAAAGAAGCACACGGATCGTGTGTTTCTTTCAAGCGCTTGTGAGCCGTTGGATCAGGGGTGTGTTTCTTTTGAGGGCTTGTGAGCTGTTGGATCTGCACTCCCACCTCATCCACAGGTACACCTTCTAATCGCCTATAAATAGCGACGTCCCTGCAGCGAACGGCACACAACGAGCGTCTACCTTTGCCACCGAACCCAATGGTTGGATTTAGCCTACCTGCGGGCATGTTCCCTGGCATGTTCCCTCAGGTAGGTTGAATCCAACCACTGGATTAGGGTGACACAATGATGAATTGCCAAGGAGGTGGGAGTGGTGGTGGTGGAAGTGGTAGCCATGCCCCTCGGTTGGATCCAAGCAGCTGCAAGGCGCTCTGATGATCTACAACATTCCCAACACTTTTGGGACGGTCGTTAGATCATCAAAGAAGTCTTGCGGCTGCTTGGATCGAAGGTCGATTTGCTGCTCACGATGACGCGAGACGGATGCGCAAGCTTCCGGATGGGCAAAACCAGTGTTGGATCAGCCACATGACCCTATATGCAAATCATTCGGATTCCCGTCATACAGCCCAACGGTGCATTTGATATGCAGGCACTCACGAGCCACCGTTGGGCTGTATGACGGGGAAACCGTGTGCATTTGATAAAAGGTTTAATACATTAATTATTACACATCACCAACAACATCCCTATCTAGTGTTCACTTGTTTCTTCGTGTGTGTCCCTTTCTTCTGATTGCGCCGTAGCCATGGACAATCTTCATCATTTAACACGATGCTTGGGTCAGTTTTCACTTTGAAGGGCGGAATTTCATTAAACTTATTGTAATCTTCTGACATGTCTGTCTTGTCCTCCACTCCCACGATGTTTCTTTTCCCTGAAAGAACTATGTGGCGCTTTGGCTGATCGCATGATGTATCGGCTCGCTTATCTTTTCTTTTTTTCGGTCTGGAAGACATGTCCTTCACACAGAAAACCTGTGCCACATCATTGGCTAGGACGAATGGCTCGGTGTGGTACCCAAGATTGTTGAGATCCACTGTAGTCATTCCGTACCGCCGGTCCATCTCTACCCCGCCTGCCAGGTTGACCCATTTGCACTGAAACAAAGGGATCTTAAAAGAAGGTCCATAGTCAAGTTCCCATATCTGCTGTATGCAACCATAATATGTGTCCTTTGTCCCATCGTCGTTTGTTGCATCAAAGCGGACACCACTGTTTTGGTTAGTGCTCTTTTTGTCTTGGGTTTCTGTGTAAAATGTATTCCCATTTATCTCGTACCCTTGGAAAGTCAATATAGTCGAAGATGGTGACTTGGCCAACAAGTATAGCTCATCTCCAACAGTGGTGTTATTAAAGAGATGTGTACGCAACCAACTGCCGAAAGTTTCCACGTGCTTTCCTTTAATCCAGAAGTTAGTCTGCTCCGGGTATTCAGAGCGTAAAATATCCATGTGTTTCACGATAGACGGAGCCACCAATATGGAATTTTGTAGAACTGTGTAGTGTGCTTGAGTGAAAGAATGCCCGTCCATACTTCTTTTTGCTTTCTTTCCTAGCGTGCCTTTTCCACGCAGTCTCCCCTCATGGCGCGATTGAGGAACACCGATAGGCTTAAGATCAGGAATAAAGTCAACACAAAACTCAATGACCTCCTCTATTCCATAATCCTTGGACATGCTTCCTTCTGGCCTAGCACGGTTATGAACGTATTTCTTTAAGACTCCCATGAACCTCTCAAAGGGGAACATGTTGTGTAGAAATACAGGACCGAGAATGCAAATCTCTTCGACTAGGTGAACTATGAGATGCGTCATAATATTGAAGAAGGACGGTGGAAACACCAACTCGAAGCTGACAAGACATTGGACCACACCCTTCTGTAAACTTGGTAGAGTTGCTGGATCGATTACCTTCTAAGAAATTGCATTGAGGAATGCACATAGCTTCACGATGGGTACTCGAACATTTCCCGGTAGAAGCCCCCTCAATGCAACCGGAAGTAATTGTGTCATAATCACATGGCAGTCATGAGACTTCAGGTTTTGGAACTTTTCTCTGCCATGTTTATTATTCCCTTTATATTCGTCGAGTAGCCAGAAGGGACCTTGATACTGCTCAGGACTTGAAAAAATATCTCATTCTCTTCTTTGGTAAGAGTGTAGCTAGCAGTACCTTGATACTTCTCTAGATTCTGGTTGTCTCTTTCGTGCGTACGTTGCTGGTCCTGCCGTGCATCCGTTGTATCTTTCGTCTTCCCATACACGACTAAGAAGTTTAGCAGGTTCACGCAAAGATTTTTCGTCACGTGCATCACGTCGATTGCAGAGCGAACCTCTAGGATTTTTCAATAGGGCAAATCCCAAAATATAGATTTCTTTTTCACAAGGGTACGTGCTTGTTTGCGTCTTTCGGAACAGATAGACTGCCAGGACCCTTTCCAAAGATTACTTCTAAATCCTTGACCATGCCATATATAACATCACCATCAGGGCGTGTAGGCTTTGTCTGGTTATCTGCCTCACCTTTGAAATGCTTGCCTTTGTTTCTTACGTGATGCCTGTTTGGAAGAAATCGACGATGCCCCAGATACACAATCTTGTTACCTAAATATATACTGTCAGTCTTATCTAAACAGTGCGTGCATGCAATGTATCCCTTGTTCGACTGTCCTGAAATGTTACTAAGAGCAGGCCAATCATTGATGGTTACAAACAGCAACGCTCGTAGGCCAAATTCCTTCTGTTTGTACTCATCCCACACTCGTACGCCTTCGTCAGACCACAACTGTAAAAGTTCGTCAACTAATGGCCTCAGATACACATCAATGTCATTGCCGGGTTGCTTCGGGCCTTGGATAAGCACTGGCATCATAATATACTTTTTATTCATGCACAACCAAGGAGGAAGGTTATAGATACATAGAGTCACGGGCCAGGTGCTATGACTGCTGCTCTGCTCCCCAAACGGATTAAAGCCATCTGTACTTAGACCAAACCTTAAGTTCCTTGCGTCAGCTGCAAAATGCCCAAACGCACTGTCGATGTTTCTCCACTGAGACCCATCAGCGGGGTGTCTCAGCATCTCGTCTTCCTTACGGTCTTCTTTGTGCCATCGCAACAACTTGGCATGCTCTTTGTTTCGGAACAAACGTTTCAACCGTGGTATTATAGAAGCATACCACATCACCTTCGCGGGAACCCTCTTCCTGGGGCTATGCTCGCCCTCAACATCACCTGGGTCATCTCGCCCGATCTTATACCGCAATGCACCGCATATCGGGCATGCATTCAAGTTCTCGTACTTCTCACCCCGGTAGAGGATGCATTCATTGATGCATGCATGTATCTTCTCCACCTCTAATCCAAGAGGGCAGACAATCTTCTTTGCTTCGTATGTATTGTGGGGCAATTCATTATTCCTTGGAAGACTCTTCTTAAATATTTGTAGCAACTCTTCAAATGCCTTGTCAGATATTCCATTCTTTGCCTTCCACTGCAGCAATTCCAGGGTGGTACCCAGCTTTTTCTGGCCATCTTCACAATTTGGGTACAACAATTTTTTGTGATCCTCTAACATGCGCTCCAACTTCGACCACTCGTTTTCACTTCCGCACTTCATCTGTTCATCAAGAATGACCCGACGAAGATCATCATCATCGGACTGATCAACAATGACCTCATGCTCAACTTCGTATTCCCCCATTGTAGTATCACCGTGTTCAGAGAATACAGGATAGTTGTCATCATCCTCTTCTTCAGGGTCTTCCATTATAACCCCTCTTTCTCCATGCTTGGTCCAACAAAAATAATTGGGCATGAAGCCTTGTCGCAACAGGTGGGAGTGTATGGTTCTTACGCTCGGGTAATTCCTCGTATTCCGACATTCATCACATGGACAAATCATAAAACTATTCTTCAGCTTGTTTAACTTAACCACATCGAGAAAACGATGCATGCCATCAATGAACTCGGGACGGCGTCGATCACCGTACATCCATTCTCGGCTCATCTGCATTACATAAATACATCAAAAACCATTACACCAGCTAAATAATGAATAGAGATACATGACCAAATTAATTAATACAAGTTCATCACATTAAAACCAAAGTAGAGTAGTGCCCAAATGTAATACATAGTTCTCACGAAACATACATCAATCGAAACTAACATACAACTATCTACAAAATTTAAATCCAACAACAAATGCGATCAGAATCGCAACCAAAGTAACTATTGAACCAACAGCATAATGATACCAAGCCTCTTGACTAATGACATATTTTCTAATCTTTTTAAGCTTGATGCGCATTGCATCCATCTTCATCTCATGAGCAGCGACGACGTCGGCAAGCTCGACCCCGTGAGTATCAACAATGTCGGCAATTTTAAAGTCCAATACCATCTTCTTTTCCAGGCATTGGAGCCGAAGATCTTCACTTATCTTCAATTTTGCTTTCAAATCGTTGTTTTCTTTTTCTAAAAACTCGACAATAGGGTCGGCTGGAATTTCCGGTTCAACTACCTCCTAAATAAAAAATATATCTAAGTCAAGTTGGTGGGTATGATTGTTATAACCACGAAACTAAATAACTAGTTATAAAAATATACCACATCCGAATCATAGACCAGACGAGGGCCGACGGGGACGGTTATCAAAACCATGACACTATACATATAAAAAAAACATAAGAAAATTATACAAGAAATAATTATGCATTTAAATCATATAACTAACATTTTTAAAAATAAAAGATAAAAAAGAGGCTCACCGAGGTGGTGTCGGTTACGGAGCGGCGCGGGCGATCGACGGCGGTGAGGAGGGGACGGGATGACACTATATGAAACCACAAATTATACTTTAATTTGAGCTCAAAATGCATACAAAATAAATGAAATCCCTAACTTAGGCATTTCATCAAACACCTTGCAAGCACTACAAAAATCAAACTAGCTAAACTTGCAACAAAATGAGCTAAACTTGAAATGCCAGAAGAGAAGATGAAGAAGTTACTAACCCTTCTATAGGGTGCCACAAATCTTCACAAATGTTGAAGGAAAATGGGGTGAATTAGAGCTTGGGATAGAGGAAAAATGGAGTTGGGCTCGGGTTGCTCAAAAAATGGAGCTGGCCGGCTCGGGGTGGAAGAAGATATATAGGCAGAACCTCTTTAGTACCGGTTGTTATTGCCAACCGGTACTAAAGAGTAGCCTTTAGTACCGGTTGGCCGTGGGCCACCAACCGTGGCCGCATGTGCACCAACCCTTTAGTACCGGTTGTTAACACCAACCGGTACTAAAGGGTTGGAGGCTTGGCGCAGATATACAACCGGTGCTAATGACCCCCTTTAGTACCGGTTTTGGGACAACCGGTACTAAAGGGGGCGCACCGTTGCCCCCTTTTCTACTAGTGCATAGCCGATTCCCCCATCCATCGGCCTGTCTGGGTTCGACCCCGCATATTGCGAGTCGGCAGCCGATGGATAAAACCGTGAGACATCCTCTTGCCCGTGAGGTGTCTCATACTGATCCGTCGAATAACCCACGTTACTCACCGGCCTACGATATGGGGCAGCCGATGCATGAGAATTCGAATATATATGTTGCATGTTGCTAAAACAAGGTAAAGCATGGAGATTATTTTGCATCGGCTTTTGCACATAGTAAGAACTAGGGTTAGCCGATACAGTACTCATATCAAAAGATCTAGCAACATCAATGTAAGAGTAATTAGCATCTACATAAGGAGATTGCGGATTCATGTTACCGATGTAGATTACAATCTCTTGACGACGCTCTCTTCGCAGCAAGAACGGGCTGGAGACCGTTCGCTTCGTCCCCAGCGGAGTCGCCAAAAAGTGTGTTGACACACGAACACGTCACGTGTACCCGCTGCGCCGAGGGAGATGCTCCGCAACTCACACCGCGGGAGGCTCGCCGGAAGCGTGATACGCAAGACAATCCGGCGGGCGCTTTTGTAGACCCGAAACCCCGCTCGCCTGGGAGGGACCCTGTCAGGGCTCGCAGCGGCTATGGGCTGCCCTAGGTCAGCCTGACCGCCCCTAGAGCCTCGTGGATTCGCAGCCTCCAATCCTGAAGAACGGTGAAGAACGAGAAGAAAGATACAAGGGAGAGAGATAAAAGTAGATGAACATGAAAAAGTAGTAGATTGATTTGTTCGATTGGTGTTGGATCAATCGGCCATCACCCCTCGTGTATATAAGAGGCGGCTGGACTTCCCGTGCAAGGAAAGAGCTTGGATTCACGTCCAAAACCCTAATTTGGGTCCAATTCGGATGGTTTGGTCCGAACTTTCCAAAACTGTTCGGTCTGCACCTTGCAGGTCGTTTTTGAGGCAGTTACCTACCTCGGATCAAAATCCCGTAGAAGACAAAGTTGTTCGCCTCGAACAAACGAAGAATTTTCATTTTATGCATTTTTCCATTTGACTTCATCTGGAACCTTCAAATTCAGTCGGAAGAAAATTCGATGCGTTTTGAACCTTTCTGGGTCACCGAGCCGACTCGCTCGCGCCCGAGACCAGACAGCGTCTAGGGTCGGGCGACCTGCTCGCGCCCAAGGACAAACAATGTCTAAGGTACGGCGATCCGTAGTATTTTTGCTGCACAAGTTGCATACGACCTCGGATGAATATGGCCCAACGACCAAACTTGTGCGTCTCGACGAGATGGACAACTCTTGCGACTATCATTTTTCTATCTGAGCCCGTCTTGATGACTTTCCAGGTCCATTTTCATCTTCGGGTCTGATTTCGACAGGTATTAGGTCATCCGGCCGGGTCTCATCGTGTCTGCGTAGGTCGCTCTTTAACCCGGATTGAAATGATCCAAAAACCAAAGTTGCTTGTCTCGACGAGGCGCTCAACTTTCGTTCACATTATATTTTCATCCGAGATCATCTTGGTGACACCTCCTTGTACGCCAAAATCGGTCATCAACCGCGGCATCGTTTTCCTTGATTTCCTTGCCACGAACCTGAAGGAACGGGGTTCTCCGCCATGCGCTCACCGCTACCGCGACAACCACTCCACCGATTTCTCTGTCGTGGCTTGCTCGTGCACCCGACGCTGCCGAGTTGTCATGGCACCGTTTCAGTCCATTCTTCCGCTTCGATACATTTGCATCCCAGGACCGAAACTCCGACAATGAGCCAAATTTGACCGTCAACAAGGGGGTTTAGATAATATGGACTTCACCTATTTCATTCAATATGACCTCCAAGGCTTCACCTTCACAACTAAAGGCAATACATACACATATGGACGGAATTTCTTCATGTCAATGTCTGGCATAGACTTCTCTGCAAACATGCTGTCTGGTGATATTCCCCAGGAGATTGGGAATCTGAGCCATGTCAAGTCTCTGAACTTGTCAAACAATTGCTTAACCGGGTCAATTCCTACAACCTTCGCAAACTTGAGCGATATCGAAAGCTTAGACCTATCAGCAAACAGGCTAAATGGATCAATACCATGGCAGTTAACCCGGCTATCATCATTGGAAGTATTCTCGGTGGCATACAACAACTTATCAGGATGTCTACCAGATTCTGGTCAGTTTGGCGCATTTGATATGGACAGTTACAAGGGGAACAACAACCTTAGATCATGCACTTCCAGTTCAGGTCAGGCACTACAAAATGGTACGGTTAAAAAAATCTCCGTAAATTTTCAGCTCAATCCGACGATATTTCCTGAAGTAATTTTTCTGAAATACAAAAACAGCAAAAACAGGAAACTGACACTAGGCATCTTGTCAATAGATTAGTCCAAAAAATGCATAAAAATGATGTAATATGATAATAAAAACATGTGACAACATCACAAAACTAGCATGGATCAATCAAAAATTATAGATACGTTTGACACGTATCAGCATCCCCCAAGCTTAACTTCTACTCGTCCTCGAGTAGGTAAGTGATAACAAAATAATTTTTGATGAGACATGCAACCAACACAATTGTGATCAAGATAGTAATGTAAAGCATAGCATGTGAATGAAGTGATACAAAACAATTGTCTATAGTTGATAGCAAGAAAGCAATGAATAACCAAGTTGAATCATTCGAGCAAAACCTTTCATAAATAGTACGTTAATGACATGAAAGCAATGTGATCCACATATTTGATTAATTCACAAAGGTAATAGTTCCATGACAAAAGTGTTTGATAATCAAAACAAAGAAGATGTAAGTCTTAGCAAAAAGCTTCAACTTCCAACGGTAAAGTCAATATAAAGATTCATGTCTAATCTGACGATGCAATATGATCAATGATACCCAGGGTCAATGCTAGATGTTTGCTTTGGTGGAGATAGAAGGAAGAGGAAAACTGACTCAACATTAAATGTAAAAGAAAGACCCTTCGCAGAGGGAAGAAGTGATTAGTCATGTGCTAGAGCTTTTTATTTTTATGAAACAGAAGTAAAACAATTTTGAGACATGCATACTTTGGTCAACGACTTCACAACAGAGAAACTATCTAGTCCCCCATAACAAGCAAGGCTTTTAGACTTCTGAGAGCAGCTGGTTTTTAGAGGAGCAAGTACGCTCCTCTTTCTCCTTGGTTTCACCACTGTCCAATGTTTTGAGCTGATTTATCAGATTTTCATTGCGCGGAGGAGAATGATGATTTATATTTATATTTTGTTTAAGCTGCTCTCGGGTTGATTTAAGTGAAGACGTAATCCATCGACACCGGGTGAAAGGGGGGAAATGACCTTGCTCATCACGAGTTATATCTAGCTCTCTACTGCTTCCTCATGAGCTTAAAAACAGAGACACAAAAAAGAGTATTTTGAATTTTTAAAGATAGCACATGACAATTTTACTTGGAATGGCAAAATATCATGCATTGGTAGATATGGTGGACTCAGCTGTCAAGATAGTTTGGCTTTGAAATTTGGATGCACGAGTGAACCATACACTCAGTACGATTTTTTGGGCTTAGCAAAGAAGGTATTTGAAGCAAACATGTAACATTAACCGGTAACAAAGTAACATAAGACATTAGTCAATCATAACCATAAAAGCTCCACACCGTCTCCCTTTTGATGGAAAGATTAGCTTAAAGAATTAACAGCTACGAAACACCACACAGTTTCAAGCTTTTAACAGTATTTCTTTACTAATCAATTCCACTCAAATAACCACCAAGTTTAAGCATTCATCTTAATATCTCAAAACAAATGAGAAGTATCAAGTATCCACACAATGATCTACAATACTATGCAGGCTTTTCATTTCATTCCAATGTCACATGAATAGCATTTTGTCACTTTGACAATTCAAGCAACTTATCAATAACAACTCTCCAACAAGTATAAGTGAAGAACAAGAGAGTTCAAACAACTACTACTAGCAGCTCTAAACAAGACAAAAGCTAAAAACGAGAGCTTACTAGCGAACAAAAAGTAGCTAAGAATACTCAACAAGATATAAGCGAAGCAAAGGAGTATTCAAACGAAAAAGCGGAGCGTGTCTCTCTCCCACACAAACAAAGCAAGGATCCAATAAGCATATGACCAGCAAACAAACAAACAAAACTGAAAGTAAAAAGACGCTCCAAGCATAGCACATAATATGTAAAGTGATAAAAATGTAGTTCAACGAAGACGACCTCATGACAGTAGTTCAAGCTTTGGCGCTTGATGGTTCTTGATATTCAGAGGGGGTGCCATGGGGGCATCCCCAAGCTTGAGCTTTGATCCATCTTCAATTTCTTCATTATCCTCTTGTCGGGAGGATGACCCCCAGGTGATCATAATAATTCACAAGGCAAGATTTCAAAACATCCGGATGGAGCATCCAGGTGGATGCTTCAGCCGGACCAGCTCGACGCCGGCTGCTCCTTAGCCGGCCAAGGTCGCCGGCAGAACGACATGGCTACAGGAGGTAGCCACCGGCCTCCATAACGCACAGTGCCGGGCATGCTGTTGGTCACCGACCCGCACCCGCCGCAGCCGGAGCCGACCAGACTGGAGGCGCGCCACCCGGCCTCACACGTCTCCGACAGCTAGCCGACCGGACTGGAAGCGCACCACGCGGCCTCGGGCGTCCCCGACAGAGGCGCCTCCATACCGAGCGGTGCCCAGTGCAGCTGATGAAAGGACATTGTGGGAAGGAAGAAGACTGTAGCCGAACTCGCCGGGTCCGGGTCGGGCAGCCGGCCCCCGCCAGTCAGCGTGTAAGTGAGCCGGACCCACACATGTACAGCACCTCCTCAACCCTATATAAGGGAGGGACCGGCCTCTAGGAAAGGGGTCGGAAAACCGGGTACTTAGCCCCAGAAACCCTAGACTACTCCATCTGGCAGCCTGAGCCGGATCACCATACACAGCTCAAGGAGCAAGCTTGTAACCTATCCACCGTGAAATAGCAAGAACACAGCAGGAGTATGAGTTTTACCTCATCAGGAGGGCTCCGAACCTGGGTACATGGCGTGTCAGTGTGCGTGCTTGTGCCCAATCCTGCCTGCAGATGCCGCCGGTTGTGTCAGCTGCTCCCACACACAAGCCTACTCTTAGGTATATGTCCATACCACGACATTTGGCACCCACCGTGGGGCTGGAAACAGCGGCTGGAGTCACATTCTGCACGGGATCCCGCGACCGGCTTGGCGACCGAGTTGCCACCGGTCTTGTCACCACTTTCGGCTCCATCGACTTCGTAGCCGACAACGCTGCTTGCTTCGCCGGCTCCGCTTTCCCCGAGGGCGGCTCCATCATCAGCTTCGACAAGCACCGCATCTACGTCGCCATCATCCCCGAGTACCCTGCCGTGGTGCAGGCCTGCTCCGACCGCTTCCTCGAGACGGTCAGCTGTGGGAGGATCCCCGCACTCCGCGCCTACGTGGAGGTCATGGTCGCCACCGCCACACCCGTCGACCCGCAGGGCAGCACCCGCAACAACACCCCAAGCTCCGTCGAGGCTCTCATCCAGGGCCTCTCCACACCCATCCTCGCCAACACCGACCCGGCGGCAGCGGCGGCAGAGCTCGACGCTGCACGCATACATCTCCTCAACGGCGTTGAGACCGTCGCCGCCACCGAGCGCCGGTTGGAGGCACAGGTCCGGGAGTACAACACCGCCCACGGCTTCACCCCGGTGCCGGTTCACTCCATCCGGATGGAAGAAGTCCGATGCCGTGGAGGCCACCTCGGGACCGAGATGGACAACGTCGATCCGACTGCTCCCCCGGTTTTCGTCGACCCGTTTACAGCACCCCCGCGAAGAACATGAGGGCGGCGCAGGCCGCCACGGCCCAACTCGTTGGCCTGCAAGGGGAAGAAATGTGACTGCAACACCAATGCATACGCGACCTCGTTGACGCCGCCAACCGGATGCAGGCCTCCTATGAGCGGTGGCAGGCCGGCTCCACCACCAACAACCTGGTTGGAGAAATGCCGCCAGGGGGCGGACTAGCTGGACCGCCGCCAGCCGGCGCAACTCGGCAGGATCGCCAGGCCTCTTCCCCGCACGAACGCTAAACCCGCAGCGTCAACTCAGGACCACAACCGGACCGCAACCACGGACCAGTTGCAGGAGGCAGCCGGAACGAGCATGACGGCAGAAACCGCGAACCGGCCACAGGAGGCAGCCGGGACGACCAAGGCAGGAACCATGAGCCGGCTCCACGGCAGGCCGACAGAGGCAGAGTTCAAGATAGGCTCGGCCCGCTGGGGCCGGAGGCCAGCAATGACGCCCGCTACCGCATCGACACGCTAGAAGAATTCCGCCGGGTGGAGGAAGAAGACGACGGAGGACACCCCTGCTTCGGCCCGTGCATCGCGACAGAGGTGTTCCCCAAAGGTTTCGCTCTACCCCGCGACACGCCAAAATTCGACGGCACCAGCAAATTGGAGGATTGGCTCTCCGACTTTGGCACCGCCGTCTCCATCGCAGGCGGCAACAAAAGGGTGGCGGTACGCTACGCACCACTAATGCTGCGGGACTCCGCACGCACATGGCTCAACAGCCTGCCGGTACGCAGCATCAATTCTTGGCTGGACTTCGAGGAAGTCTTCATCCGGAAGTCACTGAGAGCCAGGCCATCGAGTTCTTCACCAACGGCTACCACGAGAACACCCTGCTCAAGCACAAGCTCCTCCGGGTTAACCCCCAGACAATGACCGAGCTCATGTCCATCGCTGACGCCTACGCAACGGCCGACTCCGCAATGGTCCAGTCCATCCAGGTGAACGAGAACGGATAGCCGATCGCCAACGAGCCGGACAGGGATCAAGCCGGCCCCAGCAACTTCAACCGCGACCGCCGCGACGACCACTCCCGCCCAAGCGACCGCGACAACCGGAAGAGGGGCGGGGTGATGTTAGATGAGCGTTACGTCGTTGCCACCACCGAGGGAAACTAGCCGGCACCGCGCGGTGAAAACCGCTACCCTCCTCGATGGCCGAACAGACCAGAGGGGCGCCCGTACACCCGGCCCAGGGTCATGCTGGAGGGTGCAATGAGTGGCCCCTGCAAGTGGCACAGCGAGCCAGGGAAACCGGCCGAGCACACCACTGCTTCTTGCAGCTGGACAGGATAGGTCTAGAGGGGCCTGGGGATGCCGCCTCCACCTCCACCTCCGCCTCCAGGCGGCATTGACCGCGGCAACCGGGGCAAGCAGCCGGCTGACGCCACAGGTGGCTCCCGCGACAACTACCCCAACCGAGACACGACCTATGTCATCTCCGTCATCGAGCGCAACGACAAGCGCAGTCAGCGAAGGTGGGAGGAGGAGGTCCATACCGTTGATGACGGGATTGATGAGAGTGTTCTTCTCCCTCAACAACGCCAACAAGTACTCTTGATACCCTGAAAGGA
The DNA here is from genome assembly GCA_012064385.1 of Puccinellia tenuiflora. Taxonomy (NCBI): domain Eukaryota; kingdom Viridiplantae; phylum Streptophyta; class Magnoliopsida; order Poales; family Poaceae; genus Puccinellia; species Puccinellia tenuiflora. The sequence goes on from QRDG01001613.1 coordinate 61,317, forward strand.
AGATAATATATTAGGGATAGGTTGAGCCTCCAAGTGCAAAGTATGTAGAAGTGGTAGTTTTTCCCCAAGAAGGTGACTCGAGGGTTTAATATCGAACTCTCGGGGAATCAGTAGTGTGGGTTTTATCTTCTTGTCCTTCTCTAGATTTCCTGCAAACAAAATAGATTGCTTTGTGCCCTCAACCTCACCAAGTGGTTGTCAAGCACAAGGTGTGAGAATGATATTAAGATGATAATGAATGCAAAACAGTAAATAAATATGCAATGGTGGTAAATAAGTATGCAAGGATGATAGTAATGACGATGGATGGTATTTTTGGGGTTTTTATATGTGAATGCAAGAAGTAAAAGTGTTTTTGTATTTTCTGATTTTAAAATGGATGAATGTAAAAGATGCTTAAAAGTGGTTGGAAAGTTGTTTCTTATGATTAAAAATGGACCGGGGTTCATGGTTTCACACATGCACTCTCTCTTTAATATAGTGTGGCAAATGAGTAGACATAGATTTAACATATGAGATTGCAAACAAGGTTAATGACATGTTACTAATTATATGGGCATCACGTCCTAACATAGAGACCTTTTGATTATTAGTCTCACTTATACTCCACCAAGATGTGAACTAAATCATGCACCTTAGTAATTAAGATAATCTTAGAGTATAGCTTTAAGATTAATGACATGAAGTGAAAATAAACACATGATGGATCTAGTCTTAGGTAGAGGCATGTCACTCCTCCTACCCTACAACATGGTATTTTGGTTTATCCCTAGTGAGGTAACAAAGTAAGGTAAACACCCAATGGATCATGATATTAAGTTGTCAGCTTATCACTTCACCACCCCCGTTACTCCAACTATTGCACACGTTCCCCCACACACGCTCTCATAAACATGCTTGATCATAACAAGGATACAAGAACAGGGTACATAATATGCATCTACTTTCATAACTGAAATATAACATTGCAATCTCAACATATATTAACTCATAGAAAGATCCAACACAATGGTAATACAACGGTGACCGTAATCATGTTCAGCAGCTCATACGGTGCTAATTAGTGAAGCTCAAGAGAGAGAGAGAGAGAGAGAGAGAGAGAGAGAGAGATACATATGCTACTGCCACAAACCCATAGTCCAGAGGTGGACTACTCCCTCTTCATCATGGAGATGGTGGAGATGTCGATGGAGAAGAAGGAGACCTCTCCGGCAGGGCTCCGCCGGAGTTTTCTCCCTCCAATCTGCAGCCTCCTGGTCTCTGTTTCTTGTTTCTCTCGTGTGGCGGCTCTCCCTTCGGAGAACATCGGGGGGCTCTTTATATAGGCGTTTTTAGGTCACGAGGAAGCTTCTGGGCGAAGGATCGACGCAAACGGGGCCACGAGGGCCAATTGGGATAGGCCCACGCGGCTACAGTACCTGGCCACGTGGGACCCACCCTTTTGGTCCTCCGGCCTCCGTTCGTTGACTTCTTTCGCTCCTAAATCTTCTCCTTCCAAAATAATGACCCCCGTAAATTTATAGCTCATTATGACGTCATTAAGGTCCTGAAACAAATAAGGAAAGAAATAGGGGTTTTCTGCCTGCGCAGTAGTAATTCCATAAAAAGGGGAAATCATTATTAATTACCAAAAATCATTAAATAACAGTAATATACCCCTTATATGATGCAAATATGAATGGAATATAAGTATTATAGTGCAAAGTTCATGTATGCATTTTAGATGCATCAACATCCCCAAGCTTAACTCATGCTCGTCCTCGAGTATGAAAGTGATAAAACTAACATGAACTTTGCAATATAATCACAACATGGATATAAAAGATGATTGCTACTGCTACGTAAAGTCAAATGATTCATTATTTCAAAGAAGTAGCAATATGCAAACAGTTTATAAAGTGATATCAAGTATTCAATGAAAAGATGTTCAATGATAGTTCACAAAGTGCAACATAAAAGATAGTACTATGGACATTCTTACTTTTGCATACTTGTGGTCCATAGAGTGTAGAAAATCTGAATATAAAAGGTGGACACTTTGTAAATGATATATAAATAAGTAGAGGTAAAGCATGCATAAGTTTCATCTATCCTCCAAACTATTCTACTTAAGTTATTGATTGCAATGGTAATACTTGGTGTCAAGCTCTCATTCCCCTATCATAGCATCTTGAATGATTAAAGTTGAATGTGAAAGCAAATATGAGTAGTGGCCTTGATAAAGTAAAGGTTAGATGTCTCATGCCCCTTGAATACAGGTGCCTACACCATGATTACTCAACTTGGGAAACAAAGCAAGTTTAAGTTATCTATCATTGTAAGTAATAACGGTATCATCAAGAGTCTCAACTGGGGTACTTCTTGTCCCATGATATGGATCAAGCCCATATCAAAACAACAAGACAAACAAACATATTGAACAATCTCAACACCCTCTTTATTTACCACTTGATATAGCTTTTTATTGTAGGGTGTATCACAGAGGGTTCAAAATAGCATGTAAGTAAATTTCCACCATGAATGATGCATGGCTTAGATTAGCGGCCCAGGTTTCTCTCTAACCATTTATACAAACTCATTTAAACTTAACTCTATTTCCACATTTATTTCGTCATGATAGGCATCCATAGACAAAAATACATGATATCAACTAGACAAATGATGAAACATGTTGAAAGCTTTGCATGTGACAGTACATATGGGTTAACTCCCAACCTTAAACATTTATCAAGCCACTATCTTCATAATATTAATCACAATGGTTCATCTTTTTTAATGCAATAAAAGTAAAGTGTGCATCAAGTTCGCGAGAGCTTTTTAACCAACTTTTACCATTACAATAAATAACATCTTCATTTTCATTTAGAGGTATATATAACACATATAACATGATAAACATACTTGGAATAGCATAAAGCTAATAGGTAGATATGGTGGACTCACTGGAAAAACTTGGGCTGAAGGTGTTGGAAACAAGTTTTTACTTGTTGAAATTTTTGGGCTAGCAAAAGGGAGAAAGATGACCATCTAGATGCATGCATGAGTGTCCATAGAACTAAATAATTCATGTCAAACAAAGTGAAATAACATACAGCATCAAAACATGAATAAAAGATAGCTCATGATAAAGCATTTGCAAATTATTACTCATAAAGAGGCTCATGAATCATGCAACTATATGTGTCATTAAAAAATCAACTTAGACATCCCTTTTCCCAATACAATAAAAGCATGCAAGATATTCAACCCAAATTTCTAGTAGCATTCTAATATATAAAAGATAGTGTGGTGGTCTCACAAAATAAAAATCAAAGCAAAAACAAACAAAAAGACGCTCCAAGTTTATGCGATAAAGTGCATTGATAGAAAAACAGAAGTTAGACGTGTGCAAACCGAGAGTGTGTAGGTTCAGTGGGGATGTTCACATCCCCAAGCTTATGGTTTTCACCATCCTTGGATAACTCATGGTGCATCTCCTCCAATCCCTGTGAAAAAACTTCAAAACACAATTTCTCCCATCTCTTTTCTGTGGGGTGATATTAGTAGATAAACAAACAAGTTTCTTGCTGCATATAATCCATGGACTAAAATTCATATGAATGATCAGAGAGTGTATAATGTTGTATGCCTACTCATAAACTTAATTGGATCAACTCAATAGTTCAAACTATGCATAAAACAATATGGGACAGAATCTGTCCAGAAAATAGCAGCAGCAAAACGTGTCGGCACAGTGGGAACCAGGGTACCACGGGCCGGCCTGCTAGGGCCCACGAGTTTTTTCGGATGATTTTCGCTAAGGACCAGGCTCTCCAAGCCTGGCGAGCCTCGCGAGGATTCTCCCTCGCGAGGGATCTTTTCTCCTCGCCGAGGATCTTCTCTCCCTTGGCGAGGGATCGCTCCTCGACAAGGCGTCTCCGACGCCACCCGCAATTCTGCTAAGGACCAAGCCAAAGGGCTCGGCGATGCCTTTTGCCTCGCGAGGCTCCTTCCTCACGAAGCCATCCCTGCCTCGGCGGCAGAAGCGCACATGGGCTCTGCGCCCGCTGCAGAGTGACACGCGCGCCTGCGCGCAATGACGACGACGCCGCAGTTGCTATTTCCATGTATAAAGGAGTTAACAAAGCAACACCAAGCAAAGCGGACAACGAGTATTGCCACTTTGGTGATAAGGGAACCGTCTGCAGCTACGCTCCAAGGGTGGAGTCACCGTGGGACCCGTTCCGCCTCCACAGCGCCAGCCCGCCGCCCGTTGGACGGCGGCCCCCCCTTTTTCAGCTTTGGTGACGCCGTCCCTACCGTGGACCGTGTCCATGGCCTTCACCTTTCCGGTGGACTTCACCTTTATGGTGCACCACGCCTCCTCTTTCCGTCGCCGTGTGACAACCCTTCCCGCCCAAATGTTTGGGCGGAAGAGGTCCGAGACGCCTATAAAAGGAGGGGAGGCACGCCCTAGCAAGGGGTTCGGTTCAGTTCGGGATCTGGGAGCCTAGAAAAAACCCTAGATCTGAAGACTATCAAGTAGCCATTGTTAGGCCACCTCGAGCTCGACAAGCTCCCCTTTGTACTGAAAACTCTCCAAGCAATCCAATACACAAAAGCAGGACGTAGGGGTTTTATTTCCACAAGAGGGCCCTGAACCTGGGTAAGACCGAGTGTCCATCTCTGCAGTGCTGTCCCGCAACGAGTCCGACAAGCACCGTCGCCGGAGCACGCTGAGGGTTGTTTGATTCCGTGTTCAGCCCCTTACTCGATCCTTCTCGAGACACACCCAGTTCCTGGGACAGATCTCCGACATTTGGCGCGCCAGGTAGGGGGCTGAGGCGCATCTTCAACCTCGACGCAGCCATGGCCGGCCCTTCTCGCGCCGAACGACTCGCTCGCCGGACGGCCAGCGCCGCCACAGCTCCTCCTGCTGGCAACCCGCGCGGCCGCCCGCAAGGGAGCGCCGCTCCGACGCGCCGCGTCGACCCTGAGCCCCGCGTCGAGCACCCGGAGGACGACGACATCGACCACGCTGAGGACGACCTCGACGAAGAGGAGGCCTCCTCCCTGCACCCGTCGCTGGACCGTGCTGCCTCCTTCGCTGGGCCGCCCTGCGCCCAGCCCGGCGACTGCGCTTCTCATGGCGTAGGAGCTGCTGCAGTACCGTCCCACGCCGGATGCTCAGGAGGCCTGGCTCAACCGCGTCTCCGAACTCATCGGCGCCGCTCGCGCCGCCGCACCTGCACCATCTCGTTCCCTAGTTCCTTCCGTGCTCGTGGGGGACGTGGCGCACGGCGCACCTCCCGCGCCTCCTCGTCACCCGCGCCCGCTCCAGCTCCACCGGTTCCACCGCAACCTGCTCCAGCGGGGGCTCCTCCTCGCGACGGCCGCGCCTGCATCGCACGCGTCGTCGCCGCACGACTGCCAAATCGTGCAGCGGGCCCCTGAGGACGCACGCGTGAGCATCGAGCGCGGGCAGGAACGCCGCAACCGCGCCGTCCAGGACGTCGCCACCGCCGGGCGCCACCTCCGCGCCACCCTCGCCAACGGCACGGTCACCTACGGCACGACGGCCGCGTTCACTCGCAGCCTCCGTCACGTCGTCTGGCCGGTCAAGTTCAGGCCGGACCTCCCTCCGCGCTACGACGGCAAGAACAACCCCCTGGAGTTCCTGCAGCTCTACACTCTGGCCATCCAGGCCGCCGGGGGCGACTGACAGGGTCATGGCGAACTGGTTCCCCATGGCCCTCAAGGACTCTGCGTCCTCATGGCTCACCAACCTCCCCGCCGAGTCCATCAACACCTGGGAGGAGCTCTGCCGGTGCTTCGTCGCCAACTTCAAGGGCACGTACGAGCGCGGCCTCACCTACAACGACCTCCGCGCCGTGTGTCAGAAGCCCGGCGAGACCCTCCGCAAGTACATCCAGCGCTTCAGCCAAGTGCGCAACAAGATCCCCAACGCCACCGACGCCCAGGTCATTTCGGCTTTCCAGGCTGGGGTCACAGATGTGCGGATGCTCGAGAAGCTCGGCATCCACGACAACATCACCACCGTCGTCAAGCTTTTCGACTTGGCGGACAAGTGCGCCAAGGCTGAAGAGGGCCGCTTGTTCGTCAAGAACGAGCCAGGGGACCCCGCCGAGGGGTCCAAGAAGAAGAAATCCTCCGAGAAGCGCAAGACCACTGCGGTCCTCGCGGCAGAGCCCGACGCCAAGCAGCCTCGCCAAGCTGCCACTCCAGCCGCAGGACTCGAGAAGAAAGATGACCGCCCCTTCTGCATCTACCACAACAGGCATTCTCATGCCACCGAGGACTGCTACGACCTCAAGAGGCTTCGCGAGGCTCGCGAGGCAAACGGAGGCCGCGGAGGCCGCGGCGGAGGTCGCGGCGGCCGCGGGGGGCGACGCTGGAACAACAACTACAACGACAACTACCAGCAGAACCCCCAGGCCAATGTCGTTCAGCCCGCGAACGACAACCTGCCCGCCGAGACTGACGAGGGCTACCAGGTGCCTCGCGGGGCCGCTTGCATCCTCGGCGGGGCTCAGGCCCCTCGCTCCAACCGCCACTTCAAGCAACTTGCTCGCGAGGTCGCGGCAGCCCTTCCTGGAGTCGAGGCCTCCCGCCCCCTCAAGTGGTCCCAGTGCCCCATCACTTTCGACTCCAGCGACCACCCCAAGTCCACTTCGACTGTTGGCACCATCCCGCTGGTCTGCACCCCCACCATCAACAACATCGCCGTCTCTAAGACGCTCATTGATGGGGGTGCCGGCCTCAACGTCATCTCCGTCGAGACATTCGAGAAGCTGCAGGTGCCCTACGAGCGGCTCATGCCCACCAGGCCCTTCTCGGGGTGACAGAGGGTCTTACCACCCCTTTGGGGTAGGTGAGACTCGCCGTCACTTTCGGCACCCAGGCCAACTACCGCACCGAGCTGATCGACTTCGACGTCGCGCACATCGGCCTGCCCTACAACGCCATCCTCGGCTACCCCTGCCCTCGCCAAGTTCATGGCGTTGACCCACCACGCCTACAACCTCGTCAAGCTCCCTGGCTCGGGCTGGCACCATTGTCATCCGCGGCGTGGTCTCGGACGCCCTGTACGCTGCGCAAGCGGCCTACAAGGCTGCCGCGGTGGCGTCACCCGCTGACGAAGACGAGGAACCCCTCCCGAGGCCCCTCGCGAAGAAGAAGCAGCTTTTCTCTCAGGAGAAGGCCGCGACAAAGCAAGTGCCTCTCGAGGCAAACAGCTCGGGGGCTAGCGTCACCATCGGCGCCAACCTGCCTCCCAAATAGGAAAGCGCGCTCGTCGCCTTGCTCAGGGCAAACTCTGACATGTTCGTATGGACACCGTCAGATATGTCCGGAGTACCGAGGAGGTGATCGAGCACCACTTAACCGTGTGTCCAAACGCACGCCCCGTCAAGCAAAAAGCGCGGCGCCAAGCGCCAGAGAAGCAAGACTTCATTATCAAGGAAGTAGACAAGCTGAAGAAGGCCAGCATCATCAAGGAAGTGGTCCACCCCACTTGGCTCGCCAACGGTGTGGTCGTCCCAAGCACACCGGAGGAAGCCGCCTCTGCATCGACTTCACCGACCTCAACAAGGCCTGCCCCAAGGACCCCTATCCCCTCCCGAGGATCGACCAGATCGTGGACTCCACCGCCGGCTGCGCACTCCTCTGTTTTCTGGATGCCTTCTCTGGTTATCACCAGATCAAGATGGCGAAGGAAGACGAGGAGAAGACAGCATTTCTCACCCCTTGCGGTGTGTCTTGCTACATCTGCATGCCCTTCGGCTTGAAGAACGCCGGCGCCACGTTCCAGCGCCTCATGAGGATCGCCTTGGGGGCTCAAATGGGGAGAAATGAAGAGGCCTATGTCGATGACATCGTCGTCAAGACCCGCGAGAAGAACACGCTTATCCAGGACCTCGAGGAGACCTTTGCCAACCTGCGCAAGGTGAACATCAAGCTGAACCCCGCCAAGTGCGTCTTCGGGGTCCCTTCAGGCAAGCTCCTCGGATTCCTGGTATCTCACCGCGGCATTGAGGCCAACCCCGACAAGATCAAGGCCATAGAGCAGATGCAGCCTCCTCGTCGCCTCAAGGACATGCAACGCTTAGCGGGATGTATGGCCAGCCTTGGCCGTTTCATCTACAAGTTCGGCGAGAGGGCGCTGCATTCTTCAAGATCATGAAGAGGTCCGGTCCCTTCAAATGGACCCCTGAAGCAGCAAAGGCCTTCGAAGACCTGAAGAAATACCTGGCGAGCCCACCCATCATGGTTGCCCACGCCCTCGCGAGCCTCTGAAGCTGTATCTTGCAGCCACACCTCAGACGGCAAGCGCGGTCTTGGTGGCTGAAAGGGAAGAGCCAGTCCTCGCCAAGCAGACCTCTGCCTTGCCGAGCCCAGAACCCCCTGACAAGGAGGCACCCTCGTCAAGCATCCAGCCTCCTGTCGAGCCTCCCCAGGCGAGGCCTCAAGAAATCCTCGTCGAGGACTCCACCGAGCCTGAAGAGGAGTCAGCCGCTGCCACGCCAACGACTACCCTCGTCGAGCATCCCATGTACTTCGTCAGCACAGTACTGCGGGACGCTCGCGAGCCGCTACCCCATGCAGCAAAAGCTCCTCTTCTCGCTCCTCATCGCCTCCAGGAAACTGCGCCACTACTTCCAGGGCCACCCCATCAAGGTGGTCACCTCATATCCCCTGGAGCAGGTCCTGCGCAACCCAAACGCGACAGATCGCGTCGCAAGCTGGGGCATAGAGCTACAACCCTTCGAGCTGGAGTTTGACACCACCAGGGTCATCAAGGGCAGGGCGCTGGCTGATTTCATGGCCGAATGGACGGACACGCGTGAAGAAGAGCCTCAAGAGGAGGAGGTTCAGCCTCAGGAGGGACGACACCAAGCCACTGGACCATGCACTTCGACGGCGCCTTCGCGGCCAGGAGTGCAGGAGCTGGTGCCGTCCTCACCTCACCGACAGGCGACAAGCTCTACTACGCCGTCCAACTGTGCTTCAAGGACAATGACAAGGTCTCCAACAACATCGCTGAATATGAAGGCCTCCTCGCCGGGCTCAGAGCCGCCATCGCCCTCGGCATCAAGTACATCCTCATCAAGGGCGACTCCCAGCTCCTCGTCAACTTCTCCAACAAAAGCTACACGCCAAAGGACACCTACATGGTGGCCTACCTTGAAGAGGTACGCAAGCTGGAGAAGCACTTCAGGGGCATGGAGCTCAAGCACATCCCGCGGGCAGAAAACCAAGAGGCAGATGAAATTGCTCGGCGAGCAGCAAGAAGAGAAGCCCAGAAGCCTGGAGTGTTCGAGGAGGAGGACTCACCAAGGCCTCGGTCAAGCAACCTGTGGTCAACATCAGCATCGACGAGGAGCTCCCACCTGCCCCACCGAGCGGAGCACCAAACTGTGGGTTGCCCTCGGGCGATCGCTTGCTGCTAACCTGGTACGACAAGACACTGGTTGGATCGACGAGATCAAGAACTACCTGCAGAACCGAGCCCTCCCCGAAGACGACGCAGAGGCCGAGAGAATTGCTCGCCAGGCCAAGTCCTACTGCCTCCACGACGGAGACCTGTACCGCAAGCGACCCAATGGGGTTGCGCTGCGGTGCGTCCCTGCCGAGGAAGGNGAACTACTGCAGAACCGAGCCCTCCCCAAGACGACGCAGAGGCGAGAGAATTGCTCGCCAGGCCAAGTCCTACTGCCTCCACGACGGAGACCTATACCGCAAGCGACCCAATGGGGTTGCGCTGCGGTGCGTCCCTGCCGAGGAAGGCCGCCAGCTCATCAACGACATCCACAGCGGCGAGTGCGCCACCACTCTTCCTCGCGCACCATTGCAGGCAAGGTTTTCCGGAGTGGCTTCTACTGGCCCTCAGTGCTTCAAGATGCCGCCGAAATCGTCCAGTCCTGCGACGCATGCCAATTCCACGCCAAGCAAATCCACCAACCTGCGCAAGGACTCTAGACGATCCCGCTCTCCTGGCCGTTCGTGGTCTGGGGGCTGGACCTGCTGGGACCCTTCCCGTGAGCACTCGGGGGCTACCGCTACCTCTACGTCGCCATCGACAAATTCACCAAGTGGCCTGAGGTGGAACCCGTACGCACCATTCCGGCGAAATCGGCGGTAAAATTCATAAGGAGCCTGGTCTGCCGCTTCGGCGTGCCCAACCAGCATCATCACCGACAACGGCTCACAATTCATCAGTGGCGCCTTCAAGTCCTACTGCGGCAGCATCGGTGCCCAAATCTGCTACGCCTCGGTGGCGCATCCACGAAGCAACGGGCAGGCCGAACGAGCCAACGCCGAGGTGCTCAAGGGCCTCAAGACGAGAAGCTTCAACCGCCTCAAGGCCAGCGGCAAGCATTGGATCGATGAGCTCCCCTCGGTGCTCTGGTCCATCCGCACCACGCCAACGAAGCCAACTGGTGAGACGCCGTTCTCCCTCGTCTATGGCGCTGAAGCCGTCCTCCCCAGCGAGATCACTCATGGCTCTCCGCGAGTCCTGGCCTTCAAGGAGGCTGAGGTGGACGAACTCCGCAACGACGACCTGCTGCTGCTTGAAGGGCTCCGCCGCAATGCGGCCCTGAGAGCCGCAAGGTACCAGCAAGACCTCCGTCGCTACCACAGCCGCCACATCCGCCCGCGCACTCTCGAAGCAGGAGACCTTGTCCTGAGGAGAATCCTCTCCAGGGCAGGCCTCCACAAGCTCTCACCAATGTGGGAAGGCCCCTACAGAGTCGTGCACATCGCCAGGCCTGGCTCCGCGCGGCTCGAGACGGAGGACGGCATCCCTGTCGCCAACCCCTGGAACATCCAGCACCTGCGCAAGTTCTACCCCTGATCGCCCTCGGCGAGCAACTTTTTGCATCAAGGGAGAGCCACGCGCCATCATCCTCCACGAGGAAAAAACTTCGGGCTCCCCTCTCTACTATACGTGCCGCGGGCCGTTCGAGAAGACTCCCAAGCCATCACGCCTCGGCAAGGTAACCTCTTCAGGCACCATGCCTTGGCGTGGTGGATCCCCATGCCCAGCCATGGTGGACCGCAGGCTCTACAAGCCACCCCCGCATAGGGGCCCCCTCTGAGCTCTCTCTACATGCGTCGCCACGAGCACGCCCCCTCGAGAGTTTCAGCCACAGCATGTGGAACCCCATGCCTGACATGGTGGATTTTTTGTTTCTGGCCACGCCAGTGTAATGAACATCTATTTCAGGTCATTTTGAACCTTTGCGCATCGCGCCAGCATATTTTGTGGCTTCGGTAAGCTGTTATGTTATTGCTGTTTATTTCTCGCTCGTATGATCCATCCTGTGTATCTCGCGAGCGGGGGCTAGCATGGTGCCATGCCACGGGAGCATCCCGGCAGCGCCTCAAACCCAAGGGATCCGAGCTCTGAACTCACGGACCAGCCTTCATGCATGTCAACTCCCAAGGAGCTCTGAACTCATGAGCCGGCTCCCGTGCACGTCAACTCACCAAGGACCTTGGTGCCTGTTCTCCTCGCGAGACACCCATGAAGGAACCTACGAGCACGCATAAGTTATCTAGCTATGTATCGCTTGTGGTACGCCTATCTGTCAAAACGCAGGAAAACAGGTCCAAAGTGAGCGCCAGGAACCAACACCCTCTCCAAGGCAAAAACATCTCGCCAGGGAACCAACACCCTCTCCAAGGCAGAATGCCTCGCTAAGCTAAGTACAAACACTTGGTCGAATTTCCTCTCGCTGGTTTTTGCCCCTCGAGTCTCTTTTCTCTCTCCTACGCCTCATGGGCTGCTTGCACGTCAAAGGGGGGCCCCAAGCATCGCGCTTCGAGGAGCTCTTACTTCTTGAGGCCTCACACACCCCCCGGCCTTGTGGAGCCCTGACTCTCACATACCGAAGCGGCGGTGGTGTAGCGCCAAGAGAGGGTCCTAAGACGTAGAGCGAAAAAGACATGAAGGGGAAAGACAAAAGCCACCCGAGGGACATTCACAAGCGCGTTCAAAAGCTTAAAGCAAGTCTTTACAAAAGTTGTTACAACCAAAATACTAAGATAACGTGCCCTCTGCACGCCCAGCTACAGACAAGGAGCTCAAGCCGTTGCGCCTCCTGAGGTGCCCGCCTTGTCCACGGCGGTCTCCGCCTCCTCTTCCAGAGCATCCCCCTCGTCGCCTTCGATCACCACTTGGTCGAATTTCTTGGCGAACGCGATGGCGGCCTGCGTGGCGGTCTCCCGCGCCTTGTTGCTGATGGCGCGCGGCGGTGCCATCACGTCCTCAAGATCAAGTGAGGGCTGGAGCCTCACGAGGTTGCTGAAGATGTTGGTGACGGCGACGACAAGGAGGTCGCGGCTCTCCTCCACGACGCGCTCGTCAAAGCTCTTCGCGACCCCTTCAAGCCTCCCGAGGAATTGCTCGAAGAAGTACGAATACGTGGTTTCATCGTCGGTCGCTGCGGAGAAGGAGGGGACGTCGATCCTCAGATCGTCCCCGACCGCGTGCGCACGGCTCACCAAGCTTTGAAGAATACTCTGGCGCTGGCGCGTCATGGACCGGTCAACCTGGCGCTGGTCCCGTGCTTGCTCCGCCAGAGCTGCGGCCGGCCCCACCTGCTGCCGGAGCTCATCCAGGTCCCTCTCCAGGGCGAGGGCGTTCCCCTCCGCGCGAGCCTGGGCCTCCCGGGAGACCTCGAGGCAAGAGGTCAACCGCTTCTCCTCCTGCTCGAGCTCCTTGATGCGATTTTCGAACTCCTTGCGCTTGGTCTTGAAGCGGTCCTCCTGCTTCGTGGCCTTCTCGTCATACTCTTTGGCGAGGCCCTCGCGGACGAGCTTGACCTTGAGGTCAGCCTCTTCTTGGAGCCTCTTCCGCTCCGCCGTGAGGTTGGCTTCGTCAGTGGCCACCCGGCCCTCGCGCTCCTGCAGCTGCCCCTCGCGGGTGGCCTGGTCCTTCTCGAGCAGCTGGACCTGCTCCTCGCGCCTGTGCAGCTCCTTCTCTCGGAGGGAGAGCTCCTCCTCGTGCCGCACCAGCTCCGCCTCGCGGGGCGCTAGCTGCCCCTCGCGGGCATCCAGCAGCTCGCGGAGCTCCTTCAGGCTGGCCCTGGCGACCTCGGAGTCAGCAGCAAACTTCTGCTCCGCGGCCGCTAGCTCGTCGTGTTTGGAGGCGGTCTCCGCCTCGAGCGCCTCCCTGGCGGCGTCGAGCTCGTCCATCACCTCCTGCGCCTCCCGCTTGACGCTGTCGCGGGTCTCTTTGGCGAAGCGGAGGGCCTCTTGGCGCTCCGCCTGGGCCGCCGCGTCCTGCCGGCGGCACATCTCCACCCTCTCGTGAAGAAGGGTCCAGGCCTCACCGAGCCTTGCCCTTTCCTCCGCCAGGGCAGTTTTCTTCCTCGGCGAGCTGCTCCTCCAGCCCGTCGAGCGCCCGCCGCGCCTGGTTGAGGACGATCCGGCGATGAATTGCTTGGCGCGCGGCTCTTGCAGCGCCAAGGTGGCTCCCGCGCTACTGCCGGGTGCGGAGTCCTCGATCCTCGTCGAGGCGCCCGGGGCCTCCTGCCTCGGGCCCACGACCGCCTCCGGTGCGGTCTGGGGGCTTGAGGGGGCGCCTCCCTCGACGCTTGCTTCGGTTGCCCTCTGGGGGCTGGGCGCCCTCTCGCGCTCAGCTCCAGCGCCGGTGGGCTCCGGAGGTGCCTCCGCCTCCTGCTCCTCAGGGGCGCCTCCGGCCCCCTCTGCGACGGCCGCGTCCGCCGCGGCCTCGGGCACATCGGCCCCTTGTGGGGGAGCCTCCCCCTCCGTTGGGGGCGGCTCCATGACGATCTCCTCGTCCATGCTCTCCTCCACCGTCTCGGTCTGGACGGGAGGAGTGGCCGTCCTTGTTGGCGACGGCGGTGCCACCTCTTCTACCACCTCCTCCGTGCGGCGCTCGGCCGCGGGAGGAGTCGCCGCTCGAGCCGAGGACGGCGTCACCTCTTCGGTCACCTCATCCTCGCGGTGCTCCGCCGCGGGAGGAGTGGCCGCGCGAACTGGCGACGGCGTGGCCTCCTCAACCACCACCACCTCCGCGCGGTGCTCGACCGCGGGAGGGATAGCTGCCTGCTGCGGCTCACCAGTCAAGGGCGTCTCCGCGACGGCGCTGGTGGTCTCTCCAGCCTTGCAGAGCCGCCGCCTCTTTGGCTCCGCAGGTCGCCTGAAAGGAAGATAAGTGGAAGATCCTTCAAGGGGATTTCTCAGAAACAGAACGCTAAAGGAAAAGGAAAGAATCAAAGGCTTACTCATCGGCCATCACCCACACCCTTTTCTTCGCCTTGGGCGGCTGGGTGTTGCTTGCTCCGGCCTCCTCCCGAGCCGCTCCTGTCTCCGCGCGAGGAGGGTCCCTCGCGGTTGCGGCCCTCCGGTCGTGGACGGCCTTGGAGCGGGGTTCGCAGCGCCCTCCCCCGCCACCGCTCGTCTCCTCCTCCTCTTCGACGCGCTGGGAGCGGGCGACGCGGAAGGCATCCTCCTCGTCGCTGGAGGAGAGCACCTGGAGGTCCACTTCAGCGGGAACGCTCCTTGAGGAGCCGGCGTCTTCACCGACGGGGTCGGTTCCCCTCGAGGCCTCATCCTCGCCGAGGGGGTCCTCGTCTCTCGAGGCCTCTTCCTCAGCAGACTCCTCGGCCTCCTCGGGCTCCGGAGACTCGTCCATGTACTCCGGCTCCGCCGCCCACGGGTTAGGGCGAGGCCCGCGGTGCCCCGCGGGCACCATTCCCCATTCGTCGAACGTGGGCATGCACGCGCGCTGCTCCACGATGCTCTCCTCGGCGAAGCAGATGAGTGGCTTGGCCTGCTCCTTGGTGGGGGACGGGACCTCCGACGTCGCGAAGAGGACGCCCATGATCTGGCGTAGTACCTCAGGCGCAAAGCCATCCCTGCTCAGGCGCATTGCGTCCTCCTTGCCGTTGTACCGCCACACCGGCTCGGCGTGCAGCTGCAGGGGAGCGATCCGGCGCCTCGTGAAGTCTTTTGCTACCATCTGGCCGGTGACCCCTGCCTCGCGGAGGCTCTGAATGAACACGTACACCGCGTCGAGCCTCGGGCCCCTGAAGTCCGCGCTCGCCCAGCGCGCCCACTTCCTCGGGGGCGCCTCGGGCACCTCCAGGAGAGGGTGAGTGGCCTTGGCGTCGACAAAGAGCCACTTCTCGCGGAACTTCTCCACCTTCTTCGTCACCTTGGTGATGGCGTTCTCACCGCACCAGGCGATGGGAATGTAGTTCTCGCTCCTGGCGTCGGCGATGCGGAAGGAGACGCATCCGAGCCGCTCATTCTGGGCGGTGCTCCGAAGGGAGTAGAAGCTGCGGAAGAGCGCCACCGAGGGGCGGATGCCGATGTAGGCCTCGCAGAGGTGGGCGAAGATGGCGAGGATGAGGATGGAGTTGGGATGAAGATGAAGCAACTGGATCTGGTACACCTCCAAGATCGCCAGGAGGAAGTCGGAGAACGGCGGCACCAGGCCGGCGTAGAGACCATGGAGGAAGATGGGGTAGAACGCCTCGGTGAGCCTGCTGCCGGCCGGCCTCATCTCGGTGGCGCCGTGCTCGTTGGTGCTCGCCGCCGCCAGATGGCG
Organism: Puccinellia tenuiflora; assembly: GCA_012064385.1. Taxonomy (NCBI): domain Eukaryota; kingdom Viridiplantae; phylum Streptophyta; class Magnoliopsida; order Poales; family Poaceae; genus Puccinellia; species Puccinellia tenuiflora. The sequence continues at coordinate 76,900 of QRDG01001613.1, forward strand.
CACCTTGGCTACCCCCGCCGCGGTGACGCGGGTCCGCGGTAGCGCTCCCTCAAGAGCCGCAGCACGCGCCATCGCCGCCGACGTGCCGGCCCGCATTGCGGCCTTGCCCTTCGGGTCGGTGTTGGCTTTCTTGGGCGCCATCGGTCGCCGGAGAAGAAGACGAAGACCCTAGAGTTGGAGCGCTCTGGAGAGATTGGAGGTGTGGGGAGAAGTTTGCGGAGGAGTTATGGGAGAAGTGAAGGGCGCCGACCGCGCGCCCAGGCTTTATTGACCAGCTCCCGACTCGTGGCGGGCCCCGCCACATCGCCCGTTGGAGCCGAGGAGGTCGTGGCCGCGGGTGCAACCGCTGCGCTCCACGTGTCGCGGCCCTGTCAGGCATCTTTGGCCCCTCGACGCTTCGCCTTCGTCCATGGGCCTCGGCGTGCCCGTCGCGGGCCCGGGGGCTACTGTCGGCACAGTGGAAACCAGGGTACCACGGGCCGGCCTGCCAGGGCCCACAAGATTCTTTGGATGATTTTCGCTAAGGACCAGGCTCTCCAAGCCTGGTGAGCCTCGCGAGGGTATTCCCCTCGCGAGGGGTCTTTTCTCCTCGCCGAGGATTCCCTCTCTTGGCAAGGGATCGCAACTCGACAAGGTGTCTCCGACGCCACCCGCAATTCTGCTAAGGACCAAGCCGAAGGGCTCGGCGAGGTTTTTCGCCTCGCCGAGGCTCCTTCCTCATGAAGCCATCCCTGCCTCCGCGGCAGAGCGCACATGGGCTCTGCGCCATGTGCAGAGTGACGCGCGCGCTTGCGCGCGATGACGACGACGCCGCAGTTGCCGTTCCCATGCATAAAGGAGTCAACAAAGCAGCGCCAAGCAAAGCGGACAACGAGTATTGCCACTTCGGTGATAAGGGAACCGTCTGCAGCTACGCTCCAAGGGCGACGTCACCGTGGGACCCGTTCCGCCTCCGCAGCGCCAGCTCGCCGCCCGTTGGACGGTGGCCTTTTCCAGCTTTGATGACGCCGTCCCTGCCCTGGACCGCGTCCATGGCCTTCACCTTTCTGGTGGACTTCACCTTTATGGTGCACCGCGCCTCCTCCTTCGTCGCCGTGTGGTAACCCTTCCCGCCCAAACATTTGGGCGGAAGAGGTCCGAGACGCCTATAAAAGGAGAAGGGGCGCGCCCAAGCAAGGGGTTCGGTTTTTGGAATCTGGGAGCTTAGACCAAACCCTAGATCTGAAGACTAGCAAGTAGCCATTGTTAGCCACCTCGAGCTCGACAAGCTCTCCTTGTACTGTGAACTCTCCAAGCAGTGCAATACACCAAAGCAGGACGTAGGGGTTTTACCTCCACAAGAGGGCCCTGAACCTGGGTAAGACCGAGCGTTCCATCTCTGCAGTGCTGTCCCGCAGCGAGTCCGACGAGCATCGTCGCCGGAGCACGTTGAGGGTTGTTTGATTTCGTGTTCAGCCCCTTACTCGATCCTTCTCGAGACACACCCAGTTCCTGGGACAGTTCTCCGACAGAAGGTACCTCCAGTGGCCGAGTCCAATAGGTTTCTTGAAGAAAAATTTAATCCTACATAAAAAGTTTGGATGACCATCCAAGTAGTCGGTCCATGAATGGGACAGTTTTTAACTAGAGACTTCATTCTTTCCCAAGCTTGAGCAACTTATTCATTATCAAATTGTTTAAAGTTTATAATGTTACTCCTTAGTTGTATAATTTTTGCAGGTGGGTAATATTTCCCAATAAAGGCATCTTTGCATTTAGTCCAAGAATCAATACTATTCCTAGGCAAAGACAATAACCAATCTTTAGCACGTCATCTTAAGGAAAAAGGAAAAAGTTTCAGTTTTATGATGTCACCCTCTACTTCTTTATATTTTTGCATATCACATAACTCAACAAAGTTATTTAAATGAGAGGCGGCATCATCACCACTAATACCAGAAAATTGCTCTTTCATGACAAGATTCAACAAAGCAGGCTTTATCTCATAAAATTCGGCTGTGGAAGCCGGTGGAGCAATAGGTGTGCATATAAAGTCATCATTATTCGTGCTAGTGAAGTCACACAACTTAGTGTTCTCAGCTGAACCCATTTCCACAATAAATAAGCAAGAAACTAAGCAAAAACAAAAAGAGACTAGTTGCTGGAATTTTTAATTTTTTTGTGTTTTTCAGTTTTAAAGCAAACAAAACGCAAAACAAGGCTAACAAAAACTAAACTAGGCAAGACAATAACAAAGTAAAATGAAAGGATGTGTGAAACTCCCATAGCTGAAGCTTCCAAGTCCCCGGCAACGGAGCCATAAAACGTCTTGCTGATTGCTGTTGGGAAACCCCAAGAGGAAGGTATGAAGCAGCGTAGCGGAAGTTTTCCCTTGATTTCAAAACCAAGGTTGTCAAACCAGTAAGACTTGGAGAAGGCTTAGCAAGGTGTCAATAGCGTCGTTTCTCGATTATTGACATGGACCTGCACACAATCACCAACAAACTACTTTGCCCAACACAAAGAATTAAATGTGTGGATGTAAAATATGATGAGGATAAAATATGACCAGCGAGCAAATGATGATGAAAACGGTTGTAAGCAATGTAGGAAAATAGGACCGGGGTCCATAGTTCACTAGAGGTGTCTCTCCAAAAGATATACATGACGGGTAAAGATATACATGACGGGTAAACAAATTACAGCATGGCAATTGAAAGAATTGTAGGCGCACAACAAGGCTGTCATAAAACAATATAGTTCACCGCTTCATCTAATATGGGCATTACGTCAAAATACATAGACTGTCATCCAACTGCATCTATGACTAATAATCCACTCTGGGATCGCTATCTAGCATGTCACCCAAAAGTATTAAGTTGCAAGCAACAGATCATCACAATAAGCAAAGTGCATAATGTAAGCAATATAGATAACACGAAGAAATCACACCGCTATTTTCTCCTAGTGGCAACAGCACATCTCTAGCGTTAACCGTTCCTGTCACCGAACTCAGACAAAGAGAGGCATGAACCCACTATATAGCATAAATACTCCCTCATACAACACTAACAATTACTCGGCCAAAGAAACCACTAGCATCGGAAAGCATGCAAGATCATAGTTGAAACACATAACTGAACAAAAGTAATGACTTCCACAATTCATCGGATCCATGCAAACACAATCATGTAGCAGTTACAAATAGATGATCTTGATCATGATAGGCAGCTCACAAGATCTAAGCAATGGAGTACATGGAGTAGAGACAACCATCTAGCTACTGCTATGGACCCGTAGTCCCGTGGTAGACTACTCACGCATCACTCCGGAGGCAGGCATGGTGGTGTAGATGCCTCCGGCATCGATTCCCCTCTCCGGCAGGGTGCCGGGAAGAGCTTCTGAACCCTCCCAAACTAGGGTTTGAGATGGCAGCGGCCTCAGACATATTCTGGAGATTATGATCGTGCCTTCTCTGTTTTTAGGTCAGAGGAGAATTTATAGGCGAAGGGGCGACGCGAGGTGATGGACAGGGGGCCAGGTGGGCCCCACGCATGGCCAAGGGGGGGTCGCGGCCAGGTGGCGTCTGGAGCCCCTGTGCCTCCCCTCCGGCTATCCTTCGGGTTCCGTCTTCGTTTCATATTGGAAATAATTCCCGTAAATTATGAGAGCAATCCGAGAAACTTTCCAGAACAACTTTTCTGAAACAAAAAGACAGCAGAAAACAGGAACTGGCACTGGGCATCTTGTTAATAGGTTAGTTCCATAAATCATGCCAAAATGATATAAAAATTTGTAAAAACATGTGGCACTGATATATAATCAAGCATGGAACATCAAAAATTATAGATACGTCGGAGACGTATCAGGCCCCAATGGCCTCAAGGCCAATTTGGGGGGCCACAGGTCGGCCCTTTTCAAAAATGGTTGTGGCCTTGTTGGCCCAAAGGGTATTTTGGGTCGGCCCAAAACATGGCTGTTATATAATGTTTCAAACATGTTTTAGCTCTATTTATACATAGTTAATCCAGAAAAACTATGACAACACAGCAAGAAAATTTAAGCTATTTTCATCTTCAGATTCTGGACCTAATTCCAAATTGTATCCAGAAGCCCGAGACTGGAAATGAACATCAAGAATCAAACGGGAAGCAATAAGTTCAACTTAACAAGTTTGCACATTTTCTGCCCTCAAGCAAAGTGCAAATTAAATTTGGAAGAGACTTATTCACATCTGGCGATGCATCAGCTTCCAGGCAAACAAAGCAGTAGAAGCTCTCAGTAGAAAATTGTATTCTAGAAAAGAAAAACACAGCAAGAAAATTACAACAAAACAATATCTTTTCACAGTACAGCAGGAATGTAAATGATACACGACTTGCATGACTGTCATTGTCCAATGAGTCATTCTTGATAAAGATTAATCAGGAACATCAAGAAGCTAGCGTACATCAGGACTCAACATATCAGACTATTGAAGGTTACCATTCCCAGTTGTTTCAGTGTCGTCATCATCTGCATATATCGAAATGTAAGAACATGGTTGTCATTCGACTACGAAAAGTTGATAATCAAAATGTCAGAACATGAAAATATCAGAACCTTCTGCTATATCAAACTGTGAAAAGCTAACCGAATCAAATGCACTGAGGATTGATGTACAAATCCTGACATGCTAACGGAATCAAAGGACTACTATCTCTATTCGGAATTAAGGATACTACCAGATATTCTCTCTTCCGAGAAAGTATTCAGAACAGGAGTTTTTTTTCTAATGCTTAGTCAACAATCTGTAAATTATTGCAAGTCAATCATTAGTCCGACAATTACAACAATTCCAAAGTGTTAACACACCGAAGTTAACACACCATGATTGACATGTTAATTGCACTGCAAGTTTTATCAATAATTGCTACTGTTTCAACCCCAACCATGTGACACTATGACGCTTTCAGATGCGAAGTTCAGAGATTTCAGAAGTACTACTTGTTCCGTCCATTGGAATTAGCAGATCAAGAAGAAGATGAGGTTACCTTGAAGTGGCTGGAGAGCTAGAACTGGAGCCTGCTAAGCAGGCTCTCGTCCTAGAGGCCCTCGTAGGTCACGGCTATCGCCCCGCACTACGCCGCCGTCCGGTGACCGGGACGGGGAGCTTGACGATTGCCGGGACAGGGAGCTCGACGGCCACCGGTATAGGGAGCTCGATGGCGATCTGGACAGGGAGCTTGACCGTGACCGGGACGGGGAGCTCGACAACGGTCGGGACGGGGAGCTCGATGGCGATCTGGACGGGGAGCTCGACCGCGGCCGGGACGGGGAGCTCGATGGTGACCGGGACGGGGAGCTCGATGGTGACCGGGACGGTGACTCGACGGCGGCGACAGGGATGGTTTGGTGGCAGCCAGCGGCGGCGACTAGGTCATCGCCATGGGTGCTACATACACAAGTGACCGGGTCGACCACGGTGATCCATCGGGTCAGACAGTGCCGGCTCCTTTTGACCCATGTTTAGTTCAGTGCCGACCCACCGGCCCATTGGCCTTTAGTTTTTGGGTAGGGCCACTGACCAGGTGGGGTGACCCGGACCATTCCCATCCAGAGTTGGAAATGGGCCAAGACATTGCATTGGCGGTGTGATTTGGATTGTTCGCGTCCGCTAAATCTCTCTCTTTGCGAGTCGTATTACGACTCGCCCGCGTTGCGAGCAATTGGGCCGCGGCCCAGTAACGCTTTTCTGTTTTTTTTCTTGCTTTCATTCACGGGGTAGATGGGCGCGGCCCTGCAAGATGTTTCTGCCTTTTTTTCTTGCTTTCATTTTTTTATTCTTTTCATTTTTCATTTTCCTGTTTCATTTTTCTTCTTTGTTTCTGAAAGGATCGTATGGGCACCTAGAGGGGGGTGAAAAGGTGCTACACCAATTTTTTAATTCTTTTTTTTCAATTTAAGGCTTAACACAAAGGTAAATTATCTAGATATGCAACTACGGTGAATTTACCTATATGAGAAGCAAACTAAACAACTAGGCAATTAACGATACGAGTAAAAGCTACAAAGGGAAAGAGGTAACCGAAAGGGGAAGCATGCGGAGACAAGGGTGTATTCCCGAGTTCCTCCTTGTTAAGGGAGTACGTCTCGTTGGAGGGGTGTGAGTTCGCCACAAAGGCCTACTCAACGCCACGAAGGCCTCACCCTATTCTCCGATGAACTTCGCCACAAAGGCTTAGTTCACCTTTCACTATCGGAGTCCTTCAAGGCGGAATCCTGAGCCCTCACAACGGTATTGGGGCACACACCCACAACTTAATTGGGGGCTCCCAAATCACAAGTCTGTAACAATTACAACAAGAAGTGAGTACAAGAATTCTAGGGTAACACAATGCTAACCCTAGAAACAAGAATCCTCAAGTGAATGAGGGGGAAATGAAGAACGGCTTGGTGAAGATGTAGATCCGGGTCTTCTCCTTCAATCCTCCGAAGATCAAAGAGTTTGGATGGAGGAATTGGGAGATCTTGCGATTTTGAGCTCTCAAATATTAGGGTTCATAAATGTTGGACGAGCTAGCTGGTCTGAGGTAGGTGGAGGGGTATTTATACCCCTCTGAAAATTCTGACCGTTGGAGGTCACTTAGACCGGAGACTCCGGCCTAAGTGGGCCGGAGACTCCGGTGAAGGCCGGAGACTCCGGTCTCCTTCCGGGGTTCCTCCGGACTGGCACCAGAGGCTCCCCACACCTTGCACGCTTGATAGAAGGGCCGGAGACTCCGGTCTGGGGGACCGGAGACTCCGATGTAGGCCGGAAACTCCGCACCCGAGCGAAGACTTGTCGAGGATGCGGGACAGGCCGGAGACTCTAGTCTCGCAGGCCGGACACTCTGGGTCTCCTCCGGATACCTTCCGGACTGACACCAGAGCCGCACCACATATTCTGGCGAAGGGCGGGAAAACCCAGGGGCCGGAGACTCCGGCCAGGAGATTTCCTACAGCAAGAAAAACTTTGCCATTTCTTCACTTTTTGGTGAAAGATGCTAGGAGAAAAATATGTCAATAATCCTGCAACACTTAGCATCATATTAGATAATCATTAGTGTTGTTATCTAACACATAAAACTAATAGGGGTTAGGAAATGTTCTTTCAATATCCCCCTTTTTGGTGTTAGATGACAACACTAGGATTTGCAAAATAAATAGATCATATCATGTGACAAATAGCATCTCCCCCTAAATGTGTGCATATTAGACAAGTTACACAAATGAGAGGAAACGCACATATAGGAGGAGGATGCCACAAGTAAAATAAGACATGATATATAAATGACAAAAACATTTGCAAACCTAAGAGACATGATATAGAGGGGTTGATATTTGTGTTAACAATCATACCTTATGTGTGAGAATAAAAGATGATTCCAAAACACATCTCACACCACAATAACTCAACCAATAGATAATCACCGATACCATGTCTCAAGAATAAAACGACAACTAGATCCACATCTCACATAAAAGTAGCAAATAGCAAATAGAGTTCAACACACGAATGATAAAGGGACACAAGCTCTCAAGAAATGATAAAAGCAAATGCTTGTTCCCGACCCACCCATGCAAATCCCACGGATATCCTACTAGAACCATTTCTCCCCCTTTGGCATCGAGACACCAAAAAGGAAGAAAGGCGATGCTAACGACCCCATGGAGATCACTCGGAGTCCTCGTCGGTGGCATCATCATCATCATCCTCATACTCCGAGCCACTAGCACCTTGATCTTCAATTTCCCTTTGAGGCATTGGAGCCTTGCCGGTGTTGCGCGAGGAAGAGGGCATGGAGGACACTTCCTCAAAATCAAAGTCAGACCAAGGGAATTGCTTTGCATTCCAAGCATCATAGCTAATTGTCTTCTCACTTTCGGTGGATTTGGGAGACTCACTATCCGTGTCTTTGCCAATTCTAGGAGGAGGAGGAGGGGGAGGAGTCTTGTCCCTCTTTTTCTCCAACTCCTTGTACAACTTCCTTTGATTTGAGATGATCAACTTTCTCTCCTTGTGAGCTTGGTAATTTTCCTTGTGGATGCACACATTCATGTGAAGCATCACTCTTTCAAACCACGAGAGCTTCTTTACTCTCTTTTGCACATCATCCTTGCCCTTGCTAACCCAAGAGGGAGGGTCGGCATTCTTACTTCTCCTTCGAACGGGTGCCACATCTTCTTCCTCTTCTTCACTTGATGCAAATGGGACACGAGAGGGAGCACTAGAGGAGGATGGCTTGTCATGCTTGAGAATTTGAAGGGAGCCGGCCTTGTGAACAGTGAAGTGCTCACGGTTGAGATGTGGCACTTGATCAAGAATTAGCTTCATCACATAAGGTTCATATATAGGATTCTTCATCTCATGCACCGCCCAATGCAACTCACATTTGATGAAATCCATCACATCTATCTCATAACCTTGGCAATTGACTCCGGCTTGAAGCACCGCATAGGAATGAATAAGGAGGTTGACAAGCCCTCCACGAATTGCATCCACATTCCCGGCTTGGGGTGCAATATTGCATCTAAACATGCAAAGGAGGATATTGAATGTGGGAAGAAGATCCTTGTTGGAACCAACGGCGGACTTGTTGAGGTAGAGCGGTGTCATCTTGTTTTTATCATATTGGACTCCTTCCGTGTGCATGATTCTTCCTTGGGAGGCTTCACCCGTGCGGAACACATATCCAAGCAATTCACCAAACCTTGTCATTGAGGACTCACATTTGATAGGCCCGGTCATCCAAGTTAACTTGACATCATCATCTTCCCCAAACTGAATCGTCGCAAAGAATTGATGCACCAACTTGATGTCATAGTTTTGTTGAATAGTCATGAGGTGCTCCAACCCAAGCTTGCGAACTATCCAAACGGCCTCTTGAAAATACGGTTTGGTGCTAAGAGCGGAGAGGTTGAGGACCTTTTGCACACAAATGATATTAGGACCCGAGAGCTTTGCATAGACATCATTCATCACTACCTCTTGCTCCCTTCTCCAAAAATGAGGATTTTTGGAGTTTTGCGGCATATCAAAGAAGGGTTGTGACCTCATAGCACGGAACTCAGATTTGCTCAACCCACTAATGGTGGTCAAATTATCAAATTTTGCTTTCTTGGCCCTCTCTTGTGCAAGGAATTCTTCTTCAGCTCTTTTCTGCGCAGCCTCTCTAGCAGCTGCCCCTCTGTCACGCTGAACCAAACGGCCATCCTCGGTCCGATCCAAATAAGCCCGAGAACCCCTCTTATCTTTCCGAGACACCTTATTGGGGTTGTGAGAGATTTTCTTGAGTCGATGCGAGGATCATGTGAGTAAACAGAGAGGGGGTAGCAGGGGGATGAGCATACATGTCCAGGGAAACAAAAGATGCATCAATTGGAGAATCAAAAGCACACAAATGTGATCTACACCGGAGATTCCGGTCTCAGGGGCCAGAGATTCCGGCCACACCGGAGTCTCCGGTCTGGAACAGAACAGACCGGAGTCTCCGGCCCTGAGGCTGAGAATCTAGGGTTAGGTCAAAATTTGGTGCTAAAGATGCTAGAATTGATACATTGAGGTAAAAACAAGCCAGCAAGAGATTCTACAACATAAGGAGCAACACTACACACTCTATCCAAGATCTAGGAAGAAACCTAGAGAGGGAGAGAGGGAGGTACCGCTGCTCAACATGGTGGTCTCCAATGGTGGGGAGGACGTTCCCCAATGTTGGAGAGGAAGAGGGGCCGGCTGGACGGCGGATTCCGGCGGCGGGAAGCGGCCGGGGAAGCTTCTCCAGGCAGGGGCGGCAGTAGGGGGAGAGGTAGGGGTCGGGGTTGGTGAGGGAGTTGTGATTCAACCCCCACCCCGACACCCTTTTGAAAGTGCATGGTTGATCCCATGCATGGTTTTGGTAATTAATGACAATCTCTATGGACTAATATTTGTGTTGAGCTCTATGTGTAGGTTGTCCTTTAGCTTGTGTCAAGATCATTTGTTGATCAAGGCCAAGCTTGCTTGTCTCCATCGGTTGGAGTCAAGGTCAAGGTAGAAGATCATTTGTTGATCAAGGCCAAGCTTGTCTCCATGTGTTGGAGTCAAGATGCTTTGCTTGATCTCCATTTGTTGGAGTCAAGCTCAAGGGAAGAAGAAGAAGGTGGTGTTGATCAAGGCTTTGTGCGGGTTGATCAACTCTCAAGTTCATGTGAAGATATGCCGAAGAGTGCTCTCCCCATCTTGGTGTATGGGGGAGCATCATGTGAATCTTCACCAAGCGAAGCGCAATGAAGAAAGGTGGTGCGTCTTGAGGAGTTGAAGATCTTCTTCCTCGACCTCAAGTGGATTAATGCGCAAGGCAAAGGTATGATCTTGATAGGGTTTCCATTTTACCGGTCTCATGTTGTTAGTGAGAGACCGGGTTATAGGATAGATAGCCGTTCTATCAAGAGGGCTCTCGACCGAGTATCGTGATCGTATCGTTCGTGGAGAGCTCAAACCTTTGCATCCATACAATCATCTTTATTGGTTCTTAGTTGGCTTTTATCCATGTGATAATTTAGAGCTTGTGTTCATCTCCATACCAAGCTCTAGTTCATCAAAAACGGATCTCATGAATATCTTCTTGCGTTTTTGATATCGGAGGTTTTACCGGTTTGTCTCTTCTACGAGAAGTCAAACTCTCTACTTATGTTTTCCTCCTCACATGATAGACTATGATGTGTATATGCATGATCTTGTAGGGCTTGTGATTATCTTCGAAACAAGCCCAAGATCATAGAAAACGGAGTCTTGATGAACATCTTATTGCATTTGTGATGTTGGAGGATTTACCGGTTGTTCTTTTATAGAGAGGTTTTACCTTTCCCCATTTGGTTTTATCCTCCCTTGATGGACTATGATGTTTCTCTGCATGATCTTGTAGAACTTTTCGTTGCGATTCCAATGAGCCCAAGATCATCAAAAACGGAGTCCGGATGATTAAGTTATGATTTTTCTCGTACCGGTTGTTCTGCAGTTTTTTTGTCCGGCGGTAGTACCGCTGCGGCAGCGGTAGTACCGCTACACCTGGAGCGGAACTGCTGCTGCACAGCGCCCGGTACCGTTGGTGGTACCGGTGCGCCCTTTTTGCGTACTGGTATCCCCCCCGGTACCCCGGCGGTAGCAGCCACGTTCTACCGCTGGAATCATCATTTTCAGTCAAAAAGGGTCCCAGAGGTAGTACCGCTGGCGCAGAGGTAGTACCGCCCAGAGGTAGTACCGCCAGGCTAGAGGTAGTACCGCTGGGTACGATTTTGCACATAACGGTCAGATTTCGGGGGACCTATTTAAGGGGCCTTCTTCCCCAATGGTTCCCCATAAAAGGCAGCACGTTTTCCCCTCTCTCTCCCACCATTGTTGACCTTGAAAAGCTTGCCCCCCTCTCAATCCCTCCAATGAATCTTGCATATTTTTGAGGGAAAAGTGAGAGGAGATCTAGATCTACATTTCCACCAATCAATCTCTCCTCTAAGTGAGGGGAACCTAGTGGATCTAGTTCTTGGGGTTGCTTTGTGTTCATCCCCTTTGTTCTTCCTCTCTCATTCCCTCCATAGCATTAGTTGCTTTGGTTGGAATTTGGGAGTGAAGGATTTGAGCACTTTGTGTGCTCTTGCCTTTTGCATTTGTTGCATAGGGTTGCTCCCTCCACGGTGATACGTGAAGATCGACGTTGAAGAGCTTGTTACTCTTGGGTGCATTGTGTTCCCAAGAGCTTGTTGCCTCTTGGGTGCATTGTGTACCCTAGACGGTTGGAGGTGCCGCGAAGTGTTCGAGTTGTGAAGCTTCGGCACGAGTTTGGGAGCCCCCAATTGAGTTGTGGGTGTGTGCCCCAAGAAGAAGTTGTAAAGGGCTCCGGAATCCGCCCCGAAGGATTCCGATAGTGGAAGGTGAACCAATCCCTTGGGTGAGGTTCATCGGAGAATAGGGTGAGGCCTTTGTGGCATCTTGAGTAGGCCTCTTGTGGCGAGCTCACACCCCTCCAACGAGACGTACTCCCTTAACAAGGAGGAACTCGGGAATACATCCTCGTCTCCGCGTGCCTCGGTTATCTCTATACCCGAGCTTTACTTATGCAATTTACATTGTGATAGCCTTCGTGCTTGAAGTTCATATATTGCTATCACCTTGTTGCTTTATTTGCTTAGCATAAGTTGTTGGTGCACATAGGTGAGCCTAGTAATTAGGTTGTTGGCTTGTTAATTTAAACACCTAGTTTTATTCCGCAATTATCAAGCCCCTAAATAGAAAAGGTTTAATCGCCTATTCACCCCCCCCCCTCTAGGCGACATCGGGCATTGTTTGTTCTTTCAATTGGTATCAGAGCCTCGTCTCTCTTGTTTGGCTTTACCGCCTAGAGAGTAAAGATGTTGTCTAGGGATTTAGTGCACAATTCCTTGTTTAGATTTAATGGCACAAATTTCAATGTTTGGAAAACTCATATGCTTAATCACTTACGGGTCTTGGACCCCAATATAGAGCGTATCTTAGATATAGGTTTTTCTCCTCCAAAGGATTACGAAAGTACGACTTTAGAGGATGAGAAAAACTTATATCTAGATGCTCTAGCTTCTAATGAGTTTTGCAAATTTGTGAGTGTTGTAGTTTTCGAGTCAATCATGCCTCTCCGGGATGCTCATGAGCTATGGACCAAGCTTCAAGATAAATATGGCGTGTCCAACTCTATTGAGGATGATTGCTCTCCCTCCACCTCCGGCCGTGACGAGCCCTCGTCTTCATCTACTTCACCAAAATGTGGTAAGCCACAATCCAATAAAATGGTGAGTAGTGATAGGTTTTGCAACCTTGATAGTGAGCTCATTATTGATGATCATTTATCTCTATCTTGTTGCAATGCTTCATCTTTGGACCTAAACACTCGTAGCACTATAAATGATTTACATGCTAGTGTTGATAGTCCTTGTATATCATCCAAAAATTGCTTAGATAAATGTAATGATGATATGCTTGCTTTATCTTGTTGCCATGATGAAAATGCTTGTGTTCCCTCTAACTCTTGCATTAATAATAATGTAGAGGAAACCCAATTTGCTATGCAACAAGATTTGAACTTGAGTAGTTCAAAAATCAATTATTCTTCATCTTTCACCTCTCATTGTCTCATGGCTAAATCTTCTTCTAGTAATGACAATGATGATAATAATGATAATGACAATAATGATGAAGAAGTTGATATGGAAAAAGTTAATGCCCTTCTTCAAAATAAAGGTCTAATGATTCTCAAAGCCATTCCTACTAATGAAAGTGCTCAAGCTAACCTCTTTGAAATCATGAGCACTCTTATTGAGCGTGGGGAAACTATTGAGGCCTTGGAAGCAAGCCTTGAAGAAAAGGGTAAGATTGAAAGAGATGATGCTATGGAGAAAGCATCGTTAGAAGATGCTCTTGTGGAAGAGCAAGAGACTCGTGCTTCTCTAGAGGAGAAACTAAATTCTATCGAGGAGTCTTATAATGATATAATTGCTAAAATCATTAAAGAACGTGACCATGCTCATGCTAAATATAAAGTCACGAAAAATGAAAATGCTAGATTAAATGATGAGCTTGCCAAGTTATCTTCTTCTATTCCTAAAATTAATGATGCTTGTGCTACTAACTCCACTTCTTGTGAAGCATCTATTATGAAGGAGAATGTTGAGCTAAGGGCTCAACTTGAGTTGCTAACTAGCAAGTATGAGAAGTTGGAAGCAAGTCATGAAAAGCTATCTAGCTCTAATGATGATCTTCTAGCATCCTATGGGAAGTTGGAAGAAAATCATGAAAAGCTATCTAGCTCTAATGATGAACTTCTTGCTTCCTATGCTTGTCTTAAGTTAGCTCATGAGGCCATCACTACAAAGGTAACATCAAGTGAGCCTCATGTGGATATTAGCACAACTTTAATTAAAAATGCTCTATTGCCATGTGCTAGTCCTAGTAGCTCATCCACTAAAAATCTTGGTACATCATGTGATGAATTACTTGCTTTGCCTTGTTGCTCTAACAATGATGCATCTACCTCCTCTAGTTCTTGTGTTATCACTAACCATGTAGAGAAAAGAGGAGAGCTCAAGGCCCAAGCCAATTCTTTGAAGAAAGGCTTGGAAAAGCGTCATGAAGGGAAGAGGGCACTTGACAACATGTTGAGTGTGCAACAATCCCCAAATGACAAGAGTGGACTTGGATTCAACTCCAACATCAAGAACAAGTCCAAGGTTGAGAAGAAGAAGAAGGGCCAAGTTCAAGTCAAGAATCCGGCCAAGATCACTTGCTTCAAGTGCAAGGTTGAAGGGCATCATGTTCGTGATTGCCCAATGAAGAAGAAGAAGCCTCTTAGTGAGAAGCAACTAGGGAAGCGGCCTCTTGTTCAATCTCGTGCTCAACCACGGGTTGAACAAAGACCACCTCCTAAGAAGACTCAAGTCAACGCTCCTCAAGTTGAGGAGCCTATTAAGAAGAAGAAGAGTCGGTGTTGCTACCTTTGCCGTGGCAAAGGTCATTTCGCTTCTTCATGCACTAACGGTACCCCATCCAACCCTATCATAATTGATGATGTTTATTCTCTTGGGAAGGATAGAGTTGGCAATGTGTTTGCCAAGTATGTGGGAGCTCAAAGTGGTGGCAAGAAAAGCACCATTTGGGTTCCCAAACCTATTGTGACTAACCTCTTAGGACCCAACTCGGTTGGGGACCAACAAGCTCAAACTTGATCAATAGGTGTTTGTGGAGGACATTGGTGACTTGGTGTCTTTTGAAGAATTAAGGGATCTTCATGGTTTTATCTCATCAAGCCAAGTCAATTGGATCATCACATATCTATCTCATAACCAATGCTTCCTCCTTGCGGTAACTTGTATTTAACTCATATATACATTGAAAGTTGCTTGCTCCCTAGCATGTGTTAGTTTTGTTCCTAGCATGTGTTTGTATGTGATATGCTCCTTTCTTACTTATCTTGTTATTCAAGGTTGTGTATGTTAGTTGTGTATCATGTATGTGTAATTTGTGTGTTGAGCTTTATTGAATCTTGTGTGGATTTCATTTGGCTCTTTGAGATATTAATGGACTATTCCATTTTGGGGGAGTGATGTGCTTTGTGCACGTCACAAACCTAAAAATGTGTATACATGAGGCACACCACCTAGTATTGATATTTCAATATTATCTAGCTACTATGTGGTATGTCATATTCATGAGAAATTCAAATTCTACAATGTCCATTAATTTCTCTAGTTGGTTTTATTTGCCTCTTATTTAAAAATAAAATGATTATCACATTATGGGGGAGTAATAAGCTATGTGCATATTACAATCCCATAAAAATGTGAACATTTGAGGTTTGCCACTTAGAGTTGATATTGTACATTATCCATTTCCTATGTGGCATGTTTACTCGAACAAGTTCTAATTTCCTTTTGGCTACCCTTTGGTTCTTGTTTGCTTGGGTTTGCTTGGTGTGGTTTTTCTCTAAATATGCATTTCCATATATTATGTGAGAAACCATTTGTTTCCTTTTATTCTAATCATGGCTTTGCCGGTTGGTTCGAATAATTGAAACTACCAACAAACCTCTTTAAAAATGGTGTTTTAATTCCTATCTTTTGCCGTTTGCTAGTTTGTGGTGAAGTTGGTCTTGTACATCATTCCTTTATACCACCGAGAAATATCTCTATATACTCCTTGTCCATGACAAGTGTTTCTAGTAATTGTGGTGGATTTTGTAGATCATCTTCACATTGGCTCTTGCTTTAATTTGCTCTATCTATTGCCTTTCTTGCCTTTTGAATGGATCCTATCTTTCAATCGGTAGTGTTTAGTGTTTTAGATAAAATATGGAGAGTAATGATCCCTTGTGCAGGCATTTTGTATTCAAATGCAAATATCTAAGATAATGCATTAATCTTGGGGGAGCATTCCTTTTTATTTAGAACATAATGCTTTCTATCAATTATTGATCCTCTCAATTGGCATTTGATTCTTTATCTTGTGTTGGCACCTTAAATTGGTATTAATTGGAATTTAATATCTCCTCCATAGATATTTGTTCCAATTGATATTTATTGTGGGAGTCTTGATACCTTTTTGTCTTAATCTTCTTTACTTGATTTCGGTCAAGTATCATCCTCTTCTTGGTATTTTTTCTCCTAGTTGCTATTTTTGTTTTAATTGGTATCTTATTTTCAATTGGTGTCTTATCGATCATTTGTTGTGTTGATTCGATTCCTTTTGATATCACACTTCATGTGTTGATGTGTTTTGGAATCAATCATTTGTTGATTTGATTTTTCCTCAATCATGTGTTGATTTGGATTTTGACATAATTTGGACAACCTTTTTGTATCACACCTTGGTGTGCTCTCTTCTTGGTTTACTTGGTGTTTTTGTCCAAATTGTATCTCGTTTGGTTCTTATAAGTCTATGCATGCATATTTACTAGTATATATATTTTATGGCATGCTAGTCTTTCTAGTTCCAATATATAGGGGATACTCCACCGAATCCTAAATCGGCTAAGATGTGCATGAAATTCAATTTCATATCTATATGCACATATTTATGTGGAGTGTTTCCTATATATTGTAGTTGATCTAACTACTATGGGACCCAACGAGTTTGGGAACCATTTTGTACTCTAATTGTGTTTTAGGTACAATGGAGATGCATTGGATGCTTGTCTCATTCATAAGGAAGGTGTTCTCACCATGTGATTGTCGGAGTCAAGCTTTGATGATAATCAAAACTCTCATCTTCTTCATCACCAATGCCATATCGGTAACAAGTATCTATCCCATGCTCACTTTACTAGTCTCAACCTTGTGTAGGTTGCCTTTTGGCATGAAATCCTTTATATGCAATTGTTGTGGTTTTGGCTTTTTCCTTCACTTAATATATCTTTGTGATATGTGTGTTGAATTTGCAAAAACCTTTCTTCAATTGATATTATTTCCTTGTGATACTTGTTGCTTATTTCAAAGCATCTCCACTATCTCTTGTTCCCTTAGTGATATGTGTGATGCATTTGATATATTTGAAGTTCATTTATGTACAATGAGATAAATTTGAGCTATGTGCTATGCTTTTAAGCAACAATCTCATTTGTATATTTATGACTTCCTTTTGGATACCTTGTTATCTTTTTCCGGACCATTTCGTATGTATATGTTTCTTTGCGGATGTATGTCTTCAATGGTTTGTCTAATAAGAAACCTATACATATGAGAGAGGTCATTTTTTAGTTGGTATCCTATTTCTTTTGAGCCACCTTGTTTTTCATCTATAATTCTTTGGTGGTTCCAAATTTGTCTCATGAGTGCTTGTCTTATTGTTTATTGGTATCGTTGCACACTCATGTATTTTTGAAGATCTTTGACTTCATGCCTACCATGGTGGGCATGTTGAATTTTATTGGCTAAATGCTCTCACTAGCTTTTGGCATTTTCAATTGGTTTTAGTTTCCAATTGGTATCCCTAAGCTTGTGAATATATTTTTTAAAAGATCTCTTTATCTCGGTTGGGCCTATCTTATGTTGAATTTTTGAAAATTGGCATCTCCTTTATGGCTCAACCACATCTTTGGTGCAAGTGCTATGATTTGCTTTTGCATTATGCACTCTTGCACGTGTTGAGTGTTCTAGATGATTTTGGGGGAGTGAGGATACCATATTTATGCACTCCTCATTTGTGCATGATCATTGGGGAGCTTCTCCATTTTTATTTGGAACTCTTGCTTTGGATCTTTTCGATTGGTTTGCTCCTTTGTGGAGATGTTTAAAATGATTTCATCTTTTTTTGCAATCTTTGGATCCTCAATATAGTTCGATTTCCTCTAATTATTCGTCAATGAATAAGTGCATTTGATTTCACTCATATCTTGAGAAATGCACACCTTTATGGAGGAACTCTTATTATATTGGCTCTCTAAATTTTTCTTCCCATTTCGGCAATCGATGCCAATGGGGGAGAAGTTTAGAGGGTTTAAGGGAATTTGGGTTTTATGCTTTTGTTGCATTTGCCTTTGATGCGCTTTGCATCCTTGCTCGTGTGTCTTGCAAGGATGCTTTATTCTTTATATAAACCCTCTTAAAAAGGGATTGTCATCAATTACCA
Source organism: Puccinellia tenuiflora (assembly GCA_012064385.1). NCBI lineage: Eukaryota > Viridiplantae > Streptophyta > Magnoliopsida > Poales > Poaceae > Puccinellia > Puccinellia tenuiflora. The sequence continues at coordinate 95,024 of QRDG01001613.1, forward strand.
AAATGGGGGAGATTGAAAGTGCATGGTTGATCCCATGCATGGTTTTGGTAATTAATGACAATCTCTATGGACTAATATTTGTGTTGAGCTCTATGTGTAGGTTGTCCTTTAGCTTGTGTCAAGATCATTTGTTGATCAAGGCCAAGCTTGCTTGTCTCCATCGGTTGGAGTCAAGGTCAAGGTAGAAGATCATTTGTTGATCAAGGCCAAGCTTGTCTCCATGTGTTGGAGTCAAGATGCTTTGCTTGATCTCCATTTGTTGGAGTCAAGCTCAAGGGAAGAAGAAGAAGGTGGTGTTGATCAAGGCTTTGTGCGGGTTGATCAACTCTCAAGTTCATGTGAAGATATGCCGAAGAGTGCTCTCCCCATCTTGGTGTATGGGGGAGCATCATGTGAATCTTCACCAAGCGAAGCGCAATGAAGAAAGGTGGTGCGTCTTGAGGAGTTGAAGATCTTCTTCCTCGACCTCAAGTGGATTAATGCGCAAGGCAAAGGTATGATCTTGATAGGGTTTCCATTTTACCGGTCTCATGTTGTTAGTGAGAGACCGGGTTATAGGATAGATAGCCGTTCTATCAAGAGGGGCTCTCGACCGAGTATCGTGATCGTATCGTTCGTGGAGAGCTCAAACCTTTGCATCCATACAATCATCTTTATTGGTTCTTAGTTGGCTTTTATCCATATGAGAATTTAGAGCTTGTGTTCATCTCCATACCAAGCTCTAGTTCATCAAAAACGGATCTCATGAATATCTTATTGCGTTTTTGATATCGGAGGTTTTACCGGTTTGTCTCTTCTACGAGAAGTCAAACTCTCTACTTATGTTTTCCTCCTCACATGATAGACTATGATGTGTATATGCATGATCTTGTAGGGCTTGTGATTATCTTCGAAACAAGCCCAAGATCATAGAAAACGGAGTCTTGATGAACATCTTATTGCATTTGTAATGTTGGAGGATTTACCGGTTGTTCTTTTATAGAGAGGTTTTACCTTTCCCCATTTGGTTTTATCCTCCCTTGATGGACTATGATGTTTCTCTGCATGATCTTGTAGAACTTTTCGTTGCGATTCCAACGAGCCCAAGATCATCGAAAACGGAGTCCGGATGATTAAGTTATGATTTTTCTCGTACCGGTTGTTCTGCAGTTTTTTTGTCCGGCGGTAGTACCGCTGCGGCAGCGGTAGTACCGCTACACCTGGAGCGGAACTGCTGCTGCACAGCGCCCGGTACCGTTGGTGGTACCGCTGGTGGTACCGGTGCGCCCTTTTTGCGTACTGGTATCCCCCCCGGTACCCCGGCGGTAGCAGCCACGTTCTACCGCTGGAATCATCATTTTCAGTCAAAAAGGGTCCCAGAGGTAGTACCGCTGGCGCAGAGGTAGTACCGCCCAGAGGTAGTACCGCCAGGCTAGAGGTAGTACCGCTGGGTACGATTTTGCACATAACGGTCAGATTTCGGGGGACCTATTTAAGGGGCCTTCTTCCCCAATGGTTCCCCATAAAAGGCAGCACGTTTTCCCCTCTCTCTCCCACCATTGTTGACCTTGAAAAGCTTGCCCCCCTCTCAATCCCTCCAATGAATCTTGCATATTTTTGAGGGAAAAGTGAGAGGAGATCTAGATCTACATTTCCACCAATCAATCTCTCCTCTAAGTGAGGGGAACCTAGTGGATCTAGTTCTTGGGGTTGCTTTGTGTTCATCCCCTTTGTTCTTCCTCTCTTATTCCCTCCATAGCATTAGTTGCTTTGGTTGGAATTTGGGAGTGAAGGATTTGAGCACTTTGTGTGCTCTTGCCTTTTGCATTTGTTGCATAGGGTTGCTCCCTCCACGGTGATACGTGAAGATCGACGTTGAAGAGCTTGTTACTCTTGGGTGCATTGTGTTCCCAAGAGCTTGTTGCCTCTTGGGTGCATTGTGTACCCTAGACGGTTGGAGGTGCCGCGAAGTGTTCGAGTTGTGAAGCTTCGGCACGAGTTTGGGAGCCCCCAATTGAGTTGTGGGTGTGTGCCCCAAGAAGAAGTTGTAAAGGGCTCCGGAATCCGCCCCGAAGGATTCCGATAGTGGAAGGTGAACCAATCCCTTGGGTGAGGTTCATCGGAGAATAGGGTGAGGCCTTTGTGGCATCTTGAGTAGGCCTCTTGTGGCGAGCTCACACCCCTCCAACGAGACGTACTCCCTTAACAAGGAGGAACTCGGGAATACATCCTCGTCTCCGCGTGCCTCGGTTATCTCTATACCCGAGCTTTACTTATGCAATTTACATTGTGATAGCCTTCGTGCTTGAAGTTCATATATTGCTATCACCTTGTTGCTTTATTTGCTTAGCATAAGTTGTTGGTGCACATAGGTGAGCCTAGTAATTAGGTTGTTGGCTTGTTAATTTAAACACCTAGTTTTATTCCGCAGTTATCAAGCCCCTAAATAGAAAAGGTTTAATCGCCTATTCACCCCCCCCCCCCTCTAGGCGACATCCGGGCATTGTTTGTTCTTTCACCTTTAGGACCCCTCTGGAAAACGCCGAGACCGGAGTCTCCGGGGTGCCGGAGTCTCCGTGGCTTAGGGCGGAGATTCTGCTCAGACCGGAGTCTCCGGTGTTAGACACCGGAGTCTCCGGCCCCCACACCTCAGAAAAGCTAGTTTATGGTGGTGGACATGTATGTGGCAAGAGGAGCAAGTTTTGGGGCAAGGAGAGGCTTGGGATAGACAACACAAACTGGGATGGTACTTCACACTCAACTTGCAAAAGCCAAAAAAACAATAAATGCCAAGATTGAGTGAGTTTCCCATAAGAACAAAAGATTTGCAAATAAAATCCAATAAAACCCCAAAAGGACCAACTCTTCACAAGGAAGAGGTCGGTGGCCTAGGCCACCATGTATGAGTTTATGGCATGGCACCGCGAAGATATATCTTGGGTCCATAACCAATACTCGTCATTTAAGCTCACAATTCATGAAATGAAAATAGAGATAAATACATTTTTGCTATAGGCATATTGGGGGGAGGGAGAGTCTAATTTATTAGGACAACACTCCCCCTAAATTCATGCCCACACCTAAATCAAGATAGAGGTTAAAGCTATAGGTGTGTATGCAAGATGGTCAATCCAAACTCCTCGAATCCACGATATTTAGCTCATTCCTCAAATAAGTGAATCTTGCTTCATCAAGTGGCTTCGTGAAAATATCGGCAAGTTGGTCCTTGGTTGGCACATATGCTAGCTCAATGTCTCCACGGGCAACATGATCTCGAATGAAATGATGACGAATCTCAATATGCTTGGTCCTTGAGTGTAGCACCAGGTTGTGGGCGATCTTGATAGCACTCTCATTGTCACACAAAAGAGGCACTTTGTCACAATTGACACCGTACTCCTTTAAAGTTTGCCTCATCCATAACAATTGAGTGCAAGCACTAGTGGCGGCCACATACTCGGCTTCGGCGGTGGAGAGAGAAATACAATTTTTCTTCTTAGAAGACCAACTCACCAAGGACCTACCAAGGAATTGGCAAGCCCCGGAAGTTGATTTCCTATCATCTTGATCACCGGCCCAATCCGAATCCGTGAACCCACGAAGGGTGAAAGAAGAATCCCTTGGGTACCACAAACCAAACCTTGGGGTATGAACCAAATATCGTAGGATTCTCTTGACCGCCAACATGTGGCTTTCCTTAGGAGCCGCTTGATACCTTGCACACACACCTACACTCAACACAATATCGGGTCTAGACAAAGGTAAAGCAAAGAACCTATCATGGAGCGGTAAAGCTTTTGATCCACATCTATACCCTTTGGGTTAAGTTGTAGATGGCATTTGGTATCCATAGGTGTCTTCTTCTCCTTAGCATCGGCCATATTAAACCTCTTGAGCATGTCTTCAATATATTTTGCTTGGCTAATGAAAGTCCCTCCTCTCAATTGCTTGATCTCAAATCCAAGGAAGAACTTCAACTCGCCCATCATAGACATCTCAAACCTATCGGTCATAAGCTTTGAAAATTCATCATTAAAAGCTTTGTTAGACGAGCCAAATATAATATCATCAACATATAGTTGGCATACGAAAAGCTCCCCTTTAACCCTCTTAGTAAAAAGAGTGGGATCAATTTGCCCAACTTCAAATCCTCGGTCTAACAATAACTCTCTAAGGTGCTCATACCACGCACGTGGTGCTTGTTTAAGTCCATAGAGCGCCTTATCAAGCTTGTAGACATGGTTAGGGAAGTTGGGGTCCTCGAACCCCGGGGGTTGCTTAACGAATACCAACTCTTTTAAGGGACCATTAAGAAAGGCACTTTTAACATCCATTTGTTGCAATTTAAAGTTATAACGGGATGCATAAGCAAGAAGGATACGGATGGACTCAAGGCGAGCCACGGGAGCATAGGTCTCTCCAAAATCAATGCCTTCAACTTGAGAGTACCCTTGAGCCACTAATCTAGCCTTGTTCCTCACAACCATGCCATGTTCATCTTGCTTGTTCTTGAAAATCCACTTTGTGCCAATAACATTGTGGCACTCCTTTGGCTTCTCAACTAGCTCCCAAACTTTATTACGCTCGAAATTGTTGAGTTCTTCATGCATAGCTTGCAACCAATCCGGATCTTCAAGAGCTTCGGCCACCTTCTTCGGTTCAAACATGGCAATGTGAGCTTGATGATCACTAAAGTTCGCCAATTGCCTCCGGGGGGACACTTTGCCTCTCACATCACCAATCACCTTCTCAAGGAAATGTTCACAACGTGCCATGGTTCTTTCAACTCTAGCTTGACGACGGGCTTCGATATCCTCATTGCATCTTGGAGGTATCACTTGATCATCTTGATCATTCGAGTCCCCGCCTTGACCGATAAGCTGTCCTTGATCCCCAATTTTTAATTCTTTTTCAATTTAAGGCTTAACACAAAGGTAAATTATCTAGATATGCAACTATGGTGAATTTACCTATATGAGAAGCAAACTAAACAACTAGGCAATTAACGATACGAGTAAAAGCTACAAAGGGAAAGAGGTAACCGAAAGGGGAAGCACGCGGAGACAAGGGTGTATTCCTGAGTTCCTCCTTGTTAAGGGAGTACGTCTCGTTGGAGGGGTGTGAGTTCACCACAAAGGCCTACTCAACGCCACGAAGGGGTGTGAGTTCACCTTCCACTATCGGAGTCCTTCAAGGCGGAATCCGGAGCCCTTACAATGGTATTGGGGCACACACCCACAACTTAATTGGGGGCTCCCAAATCACAAGTCTGTAACAATTACAACAAGAAGTGAGTACAAGAATTCTAGGGTAACACAATGCTAACCCTAGAAACAAGAATCCTCAAGTGAATGAGGGGGAAATGAAGAACGGCTTGGTGAAGATGTAGATCCGGGTCTTCTCCTTCAATCCTCCGAAGATCAAAGAGTTTGGACGGAGGAATTGGGAGATCTTGCAATTTTGAGCTCTCAAATATTAGGGTTCATAAATGCTGGACGAGCTAGCTGGTCTAAGGTAGGTGGAGGGGTATTTATACCCCTCTGAAAATTCTGACCGTTGGAGGTCACTTAGATCGGAGACTCCGGCCTAAGTGGCCCGGAGACTCCGGTGTAGGCCGGAGACTCCGGTCTCCTTCCGGGGTTCCTCCGGACTGGCACCAGAGGCTCCCCACACCTTACATGCTTGATAGAAGGGCCGGAGACTCCGGTCTGGGGGACAGGAGACTCCGGTGTTGGCCGGAAACTCCGCACCCGGGCGGAGACTTGTCGAGGACGCGGGACAGGCCGGAGACTCCGGTCTCGCAGGTCGGACACTCCGGCCTCCCGGAGACTCCGGGTCTCCTCCGGACACCTTCCGGACTGACACCAAAGCCGCACCACATATTCTGGCGAAGGGCAGGAAAACCCAGGGGCCGGAAACTCCGGCCAGGAGATTTCCTGCAGCAAGAAAAACTTTGCCATTTCTTCACTTTTTGGTGAAAGATTCTAGGGGAAAAATATGTCAATAATCCTGCAACACTTAGCATCATATTAGATAATCATTAGTGTTGTTATCTAACACACAAAACTAATAGGGGTTAGGAAATGTTCTTTCAGTTTCTTCTTAAAAAATGAACATATTTTAAATCTGAACCATTTTTACAAAAATGAAAAAAAAATTAAAATCTGAATCTTTTTTTGAAAATGAATATTTTCAAATATGAACCATTTTAAATTATGAACAATTTTTAAAAATCTTTTTTTGGTTCATCATTATTTTCGGTTAATCCGAATTTTTTGTTCACTATTATTTTCGGTTCACCAGAATTTTTGTTCACTATTTTTTTTGGTTCACCCGAATTTTTGGTTCGCTATTATTTTTGGTTCGCCGGTATTTTTGGTTCACCCGAATTTTTGGTTGACTGACATTTTTGGTTCACTATTATTTTTGGTTAGTCGGTATTTTTGGTTCACTATTATTTTTGGTTCGTCGGTATTTTTGGTTCACTATTATTTTTGGTTCGCCAGTATTTTTGGTTCACTATTATTTTAGGTTCACCGATATTTTTTGTTCACTATTATTTTTTGTTAATCGAAATTTTTGGTTCACTATTACTTTCGGTTTACCCAAATTTTATTTTCTTTTTTCAGTTCACTATTATTTTTGGTTCATCCGAATTTTAGTTTAATTTTGGTTCATCGGCATTTTTGTTCACTTTTATTTTTGGTTCATTGATATTTTTGGTTCACCATTATTTTCGGTTCATCGGCATTTTTTGTGCACCTGTATTTTTTGTTCTATATTATTTTCGGTTCACTCGTATTTTTGGTTCAATATTATTTTTGGTTCAATATTACTTTTGGTTCACCCGTATTTTTGGTTCACTATTATATTCGGTTTATCGAAATTTTTGGTTTACTATTATTTTTTGTTCATTATTTGTTTTTGGTTCAACCGAATTTTAGTTTTTAAAAATGGTTCATATTTGAAAATATTCGTTTTTTAAAATGGTTCATATTAAAAAAATCATTTTTTTGAAAATATTCATTAAAAAATGATTCAGATTTAGAAAATATTTTAAATTTCAAATAATACAAATTTATATAAATATTAAGATTTAAAAACAAAAATGGAAAATAAAAAACAAAAAAAAACACAGAATATAAATATATAAAGGTTGAACATGAAAGGAGAATGAAAAACCGTATGTGGGCCGGCCCATATGGAGAGGGTCGTACACGAGGGACGCGCTGCAAGTGCGGGCGAGCCGAAGGTCCGCCTCGCTCGAAGCGAGGCATATGGGGATCCCCGCTGCGCGTCCGCTAAATCTCGCTCTTTGCGAGTCGTATTACGACTCGCCCGCATTGCGAGCAATTGGGTCGCGGCCCAGTAACGCGTTTATGTTTTTTTTCTTGCTTTCATTCATGGCGTAGATGGGCGCGGCCCTGCAAGATGTTTATGCCTTTTTTCTTGCTTTCATTTTTAGATTCTTTTCATTTTTCATTTTCCTGTTTCATTTTTTCTTCTTTGTTTCTCCTTAAAAAAGAACATATTTTAAATCTGAACCATTTTTACAAAAGTAAAAAAAAAAATCTGAATCTTTTTTTAAATGAATATTTTCAAATATGAACCATTTTAAATTATGAACAATAATTTAAAAATCTTTTTTTGGTTCATCATTATTTTCAGTTCATCCGAATTTTTGGTTAACTATTATTTTCGGTTCACCAGAATTTTTGTTCACTATTTTTTTTGGTTCACCCAAATTTTTGGTTCACTATTACTTTTGGTTCGCCGATATTTTTGGTTCACTATTATTTTTGGTTCACCCGAATTTTTGGTTGACTGACATTTTTGGTTCACTATTATTTTTGGTTAGTCGGTATTTTTGGTTAACTATTATTTTTGGTTCGTCGGTATTTTTGGTTCACTATTATTTTTTGTTCGCTGGTATTTTTGGTTCACTATTATTTTTTATTCACCCGAATTTTTTGTTCACTATTATTTTCGGTTCACCGACATTTTTTGTTCACTATTATTTTTAGTTAGTCGGTATTTTTGGTTCACTATTATTTTCGGTTTACCCGAATTTTATTTTCTTTTTCAGTTCACTATTAATTTTGGTTTAATTTTGGTTCACCGGCATTTTTTGTTCACTTTTATTTTTGGTTCATTGATATTTTTGGTTCACCATTATTTTTGGTTCATCGGTATTTTTGGTGCACCTGTATTTTTTGTTCTCTATTATTTTCGGTTCATCAGCACTTTCGGTTCACTCGTATTTTTGGTTCAATATTATTTTTGGTTTACCTAAATTTTAGTTTCTTTACAGTTCACTCTTACTTTTGGTTCGCCCGTATTTTTGGTTCACTATTATGTTCGGTTTATCGAAATTTTTGGTTTACTGTTATTTTTTGTTCATTATTTGTTTTTGGTTCAACCGAATTTTAGTTTTTAAAAATGGTTCATATTTGAAAATATTCGTTTTATAAAATGGTTCATATTAAAAAATCATTTTTTGGAAATATTCATTTAAAAAATGATTCAGATTTAGAAAATATTTTAAATTTCAAATAATACAAATTTATATAAATATTAAGATTTAAAAACAAAACGGAAAATAAAAAACAAAAAACACACATAATAAATATATAAAGGTTGAACATGAAAGGAGAAAAAAAAACGTATGTGGGCCGGCCCATATGGAGAGGGTCGTACACGAGGGACGCGCCGTAAGTGCGGGCGAGCCGAAGGTCCGCCTCGCTCGAAGCGATCCCTGGATTGTTTTGATTGGCTGGGTGACGCAACCCACGTCGCGCCGCGTCGGCGTCGGCCCGTCAACGCTAGGCGGCGATTGAGCCCACGGATTAGAAACACCGTCAGCGTGTGTCGCTCGGCAGCTCGCAGCCGGTAACTGCAGCAAATCCATCAGCCGCGTATCGCAGGAGACCGGTGGATGCCCTGGTATTTGATTTCTCGCGGCATGGGTGGGCGATCGCGCCATCCTTCCTCTTGCCATCTAGCACGGCCAGGCACCTTGCTAACAGATAGATGGCCAGCAGATGTCCACCAACAATTCCACGGGAAAGGGCACACAGAATCACAGATCATCTCTACTCTGGACTCTGGAGTGCGTAACACTGAACATACATTCAGATCACAAATGTTAGTCAGCGACTAGCTCTACATATACTCCTCCTACATCATAACTCTATATTCCAAATTCATTGCTGATAATCAGTTTCGATCGGCACAGCTAGTTACTGTATTACCATGCCTCTTCTTGTCGCACAACCCATGCCCATGCCCATTTCTGTCAGCTCTACTATCTGTACTAGTACCAGATCCAGTACCGCATTTCCTGCATCAAATGCTGATAGCCTCCTGTTCGACGATCTTGTGCTCGGCGACGGTGAGGACGACGACCCTGAAGTGAAGCTCGGGTGGCTTAGGTCACAGATCATCGGCGGGGAAGCAGAGTTCGCGTCGCCGTTCGGAGCTCGTCGCGTCACCTACGCCGATCACACCGCCTCCGGCCGCTGCCTGCAGTTTGTCGAGGAGTTTGTGCAGCGCAACGTTCTCCCCTACTATGGTGAGCAATCACTGCTTTTCTTCTGAGTTCTGACCTTGTTTCTCCACTGACTCTGCAAATATTTTACCCATCCACACCACACGGATTAGTGACATGTACCACGTTTTGTTTTCCATGGATGACTGTAGGGAACACGCACACGGAGGACAGCTACGTGGGCATGCACACGGGCAGGCTGGCCGGTGACGCGGCACGCTACGTGAAGCGCAGCCTGGGCGGCGGCCCACAGGACGTGCTCCTCTTCTGCGGAACCGGCTGCACCGCCGCCATCAAGCGCCTCCAGGAGGTGGCCGGCATGGCCGTCCCCCCCACGCTGCGCTCGCTGGTGCTGGACGCGCTCCCGCCGTCCGACCGGTGGGTGGTGTTCGTGGGGCCGTACGAGCACCACTCCAACCTGCTCACGTGGCGGGAGAGCCTGGCGGAGGTGGTGGAGATCGGGCTGCGCCACGACGACGGCCTCCTCGACATGGACGCCCTGGAGGCGGCGCTGGCGGCGCACCAGCGCGCCGGGCGGCCCATGCTGGGCTCCTTCTCGGCGTGCAGCAACGTCACCGGCCTGCGCACCGATACGCGGGCGGTGGCGCGCCTGCTGCACCGGCACGGCGCCTTCGCCTGCTTCGACTTCGCGTGCAGCGCGCCCTACGTCGCCATCGACATGCGGTCCGGGGAGCCCGACGGCTACGACGCCGTCTTCCTGAGCGGGCACAAGTTCCTGGGCGGGCCCGGCAGCCCGGGCGTCCTCGCGATGGCGTCGCGGCTGTACCGCCTCCGCCTCACCGCGCCGTCCACCAGCGGCGGGGGCACGGTGCTCTACGTCAGCGCCTACGGGCACGGGGACACGGTGTACTGCGAGGACACGGAGGAGCGCGAGGACGCCGGCACGCCGGCGATCATACAGAAGGTCCGAGCGGCGCTGGCCTTCCGGGTGAAGGAGTGGGTCGGGGAGGCGTGCATCGAGGAGCGCGAGCAGAGCATGCTCGCCCTCGCTCTCCGCCAGATCCGCAAGGCCGCGAACCCCAGTCTACGCCTGCTGCTCGCCGGCGACACTGGCAGCAGCACCGCGCGCCGGCTCCCGGTGTTGTCCTTCGTCGTGTATCCTCCGGTCGGCCACGAGTCTAGCTCCGGCACCGACGGTCGCGGAGACAATGAGCTGGGGGTGGTGAGGCCGCAGCTGCACTGCCGGTTCGTGACGAAGCTGCTGAACGACCTGTTCGGCGTGCAGGCTCGCGGGGGTTGCGCCTGCGCGGGGCCCTACGGCCACCGGCTCCTCGGCATCTCTCCGGCGCGAGCCAAGGCCATCAAATCCGCCGTCCAGATGGTAAGCAAAATTAAAACCGAAATCCTCTTTGCCTGGTGACTCTTTTGGACCGTCCTTGACGACGATGGATTCGTGTCGATCCATTCCATGCAGGGCTATCAGGGTGTGAAGCCAGGGTGGACGCGTGTCAGCCTCGCGTACTACGCGTCGGCGCGCGAGGCCGAGTTCGTGCTGGAGGCCATGGACTTCGTCGCCAGTTTCGGCCACCGGTTCCTGCCGCTCTACACCTTCGACTGGAAATCCGGGGACTGGAGGTACAACCACGGCTGCGGCCCCGTCTTGCCGAACAACAATGGTGTCACCGATACGACTTCAACAATGGCGTCGCGTACTGGAGTAGTGAAAGCAGAGCACGACTACCAGAGCTACATGACATTTGCTCGGAGCCTGGCCGAATCCTTGCTCACCACTGGCCTGAATGACACCCCTGCTAGGGACATTCCTAAGGCCATCGACCCACAGTTAATTTACTTCATCGTGTGAATTGTGATGTGAGTCGCTCTAGAGTTGCGATTCTTGGTTCTTTTTAAAACTGTGCCAAATTCCTCTCAAAACTATGCCTTTGGTCACCACGCTCAAAATACCAAACCTTATCATTAGGAAGGAAGTGAGAATTATATATATCTAAAATTGTACAACGCGTATGACAGAACGAGGAACTCCACGCCACTACGAGAGAGTCTATTTTTAGGGCACTTCGCTAGAGATATTTTTTAGAAGTGCCCTGGAAATACTTTTTTAATGTTAATTTTTAGGTCACTATTTTCAAAGTGTGGCAAAAAAAATTGATTAAAAACTGTAGGGCAAAAGCCCCACAACACTTTATTTATTAAGAAAAGAACCAGTATTTATAACAAATGTACAAAGAACAGAAAATAAAAAATACATCAGAATGTCAATCCATCCTGACAAAGCATTTGAGTCCTTATCTTTCACCCTATGCCCAAGCATGGTTACATCATAGATAAAAAGCCTCTTCCATCCCTTAAAGGAGGACTGAATTTGCTGGAAAATGGCCTCATTTATCTCCTTCCATATATTCCAAGCTGCTAGAATAACCACCTCAGTGAAAAAAGGCAACTTGAAAGTTTTCTTTGATCTGAAGAAAATCTCCTCAAAACTGTCCCCCGGTTCCCAAACAATCTCTAGGTAATTCCATCTTCTTTGGCTAAAATTACAGACGAAGAAAAGGTGCATCCGATCTTCAAAGATGTGAAAAGGACATAAAACAAAATGAAAAACATCAGTCACATTCCAATGGCATCTCCTGATTATATCTCTGGTATTTAGCCTATCACTGACAAGCAATCAAACAAAAACCTCGACTCTAAGCATCACCTTACTAGACCAGATGCATCCATAGATTTTACTGGCCACCACATCCTTGAAACAGAATTGATAAAATCTGTAAGAAGAATATCTACAATCTTTCCAAATGGTTTTCCAGCTATCCCCTCCCATCTTCACTCCGAGAAACAAGTACTAGCATGTCCTGCATTAGTTCAAATTCACCAAATGCATGTTGTGACAGAGGGAGGAGGAAAAGCTGAGATCTGTCTGAAGTGCTCACTACATCCCTAACAGAGAGGTTAGGGTCCAGTGCAAAAGAGAAAAGTCTAGGGAAAGTTTCCTGAAGCAGTCGACCATTCTATTTAACTGACCAAAAAAGAGTTGTGCCCCCTACCGAAACAGAGAAAAATATAAATAACTCTTTTATCACACTTGTGCCCAAGAAACAATCTCTTGAACAGATGAGTGACTACATGCCCATATCTTTAACCAACTCTTGCTTAAAATTCATTTCAAAAATCATGGCCTACAGGAGAGGATTCTACAGTGTATTTACCAAAATCAATACATCTTTATTTAAGGGAGAACAATTCATGACTGTCTTGCTTGGTCGTTTGAGTATATTCATCTGTGCAGCAAATATTTTTAGCAACATGATTAAATTTAACATTTTTAAAGTGTCTCTAAAATAATTAGGGGACACTTAACTGATTTTTAGGGGCACTTCTAAGTGACCCTAAATTGAGACTGTGACGTAGTGTGTGGGACGTTGTGCTCGATGTCCAGCATGTTGTATGGAGCGGTGTGCTACAACAAACATTGTGAGACATCATATAAATTCATTCGGTTAGAACCAAAGTGACGATGAATATTTGTTAGATGCGAATGAAGATGACTTTGGTGATGTATGACGAAGTAACCTAAATCAATCAATATTTGTTTAGGGTTACACATGCTTCATTAGACTTCAATTGTCAGATGTAGTAACGATGAGATAAATACCAGGTAGGCCCATGGGGCTGATGCATGGACAAGGTAAAAGTTGAAGCTCCAAGGATCCCAGGAAGCCTGGCTAGAAGATCCCGACTTCGGAGAGGATTCGAGTGGCAGGCTCGCCAAGCATCACGAGCGGAAGCTGATCCGTCCCATCGATGCAATGAAACGTTACCAAGAGATCAAGATTATTGTTACTAGCTGGTGTCACTAGGGATTTATTTCCCATTATCGGTTTTGTGAAACTACCGATTCGTAGTTGAACATGTAAAAGTTGATGCTTTTCAAAAAGTAAGCTATATCTAGCAACAAGATGCAATAAAATAGTGCAAGAAGAAAGAGCTAGAGAACAAAGACAACCAAGCATTATGAAGTTCAAGTTGTTGGCAACCACTCCACACCTTTTTTGGAGAGGCTAAGCGTGTGTGCCCACAAGTTCTTAGGCTTAGCCTTCTTCTCCTTTAGCTCAAATTCCTCAGATCTTGTTTAAACTCTTGGGTGGATCTTTAGATGATGCACAAACCTTCACAAACTCGTTGGAGGCTTGCTCCGCATATCGAAGCTCTCAAATCAGCACCTAGCCGCGGCTAGGAGATGTCAAATCTCCAAGAGTTCCAACTGAAGATCTCTAGGCTAAATGGTACTCTTCCTAGATGTTAGACTAAGATCGACTTCCTTTCCTCTCAAAGATTTTATCAAAAAAATGAGAGATGGAGACTTCCTTAGGCCAATGAATAGATCGCATATATAAGTTTCAACCCTAGCCCGCATGAGTCAGGTCCCTTGAATAGGCATGGGCTATAAAGGAGCCACGGGCGAGGCAGATTTCCTGGGCGGTTGCACCAGTGTTCCTTAAACATTTCATACCATGAACTCTCTCACGACAACATCCTGGTACCTCAAAGCAGCACAAAAAAAGCTTCGTGCATGCTGGTGACTTCGCCCCGAAGTACGGTCACACCGGGATTTATTGTATGCTTAGAAAGTCATAACATAAGCAATTCTGGTGGTACCGACTCGAGGCTCAATGTAACCGAGGTTTCAATAATGCATCTATAGTTTGACCTTAAGTCAATAGCATTAGCAAATCACGATTACACCATATTCACAATCGTTCATACTGGTCACAACATTGTCGCTCAAAGAACTACATAAGTCTAGAGAACGGTGACACACTACGTTAAAGGCCGGTCATACCGCACTGACAAACGCAGACTTGGCCAAAAAAAGGAACGAGCTGCCATAGAGGCGTTAGGGTCAACTTACCTTGGTGGAAGTTAGCAATCTCTTCATTAAGTAGTACTAACTGGTGTAGATTGTAGCAAGATGACCCCAATACAATATAGATAACATGGAGCTAACCCCACTGAAAACAAAATCTAACTTTGTCCCTGTCCAAGATAATAGACGCAAATCTTGGAAGCACCACTTCGGACACCGGTCACATTACCGGCCTCAAGAATATCATCGGGGATAACCTTCAAAAACAAGGCTCCCTAACTCTTTCGGACCACATTGGAAAATCTCGGTAGCATGAAATGACCTAATAACATAGATTCTATGTAGCTTGAGTGGTTGATTCTAACATGTTAGCACGAACATCAGGTCTTTCAATGGTGACACATAGTTCGGATACATCTAACATAGGGGGATGCATTCCCATTGATGCCTTGTTTGGTTAGCCCCCCCACACCCCGGATTGGCGTCCAATTCCTGTCGACCTGCGTGGTTTCGAACCAACCGGGTTTGTTTCTCGGCCCGCTTAATAACATGTTCGGTTAAACATGTCCGGGTTCACACCCCATTCGAATCCCCCCTCCCAAAACCAGAATTTTTTTAGCTCCAAGAGATGCCCAAGAACTAGTTCCCTAAAATAGATCCGACGGTGGTGAGGGAGGGGGGCAGGCGCATTTGAGGGTCGCCGGGCGGTGAGCTCAATTTCGGCTATGGAGATCATCGGAGGCATAGGAAAGGTGGTGAGGGCG
This sequence comes from Puccinellia tenuiflora, assembly GCA_012064385.1. NCBI lineage: Eukaryota > Viridiplantae > Streptophyta > Magnoliopsida > Poales > Poaceae > Puccinellia > Puccinellia tenuiflora. The sequence continues at coordinate 110,160 of QRDG01001613.1, forward strand.
GAGCAGGTCGGCAGGGGTAGGAGGGGCGCTAGGGGATGCAGACAAATCTGACGGTGCGGCACTGACTAATCGTCGAGAGCTCGGCATGGAGCAGCGGCTCGCCGATGGTCACATAGAAGTCGCAGAGGCCTCTCATCGATGGTAGTGGGCTGAATCGGTGTTGCGGCGGCCATGTGAGGTGGCGGTGGGGTGAGGAACGGTCGGAATCAGCAAATCCAGGCGGCGGCCTGATATTCAATGGTGGTCGCAGGCGTTGCGTCGGAAGCCCTGAGCGGCAGGAATGAGTGGTGAGATGTCGGGGGGGTGGGGGGACCGTCCGACAGGGTCGTGGCGGTGTCAAAAAATGGCCGGAATCGGTGTGGGGGCGGCAACGGTCGGTGGCGGGGAACTTTCAACGTGGCGGTTGGCTTCCCGCCACAACCTTTTTGCTTTGGGGCATAGGATAGGGCAACCTCATCAGTGATGTATATTTGCATGATTGCATCACCGAAGACAAAAATTTGGGGCATTCCCAAAAATATACATCACCGTTTAGGGATGGGTCATCTCTTTGAGCTGTGTTTTTGTCGTTTATTGATGTAAAAAACGGGTTTTTGGCACGTGCTCAATTTTACATCATCTATTGGAGATGCTCTAGGCAAACTACTAATTACTAATCAAGAAAATTATTTTGGGCAGGGGGGGCACCCCCCCCCCCCCCCCACTTCAACATAGCTCCGCCATTGCGTAAGACATCATAACCATACCATTTCAGAAAAACAAAGGAACCATTTGTAGTTGATAGAATGTGAACTGTACTAAAGATTGCACCCATAGTAAAATAATTTTAATCATAGTCTAAGCAATCTCTATTTTGTTTGTATCCTTACGGTCTAAAAGGAACACTGTAGTAGTCATGTCTAGGTGTTTATCTGTTACTGGTTCCATTCTCCTTTAAATGATAGAACATTTTTTAGCTGATGGACGTGCCTCATTTTCTCATCAGGATGCTATACGCTCCATATTGATTCTAGAGGGCTCCATATTGATAGAACACTGCAGTAGTCATGTTTAGGTGTTTATCTGTTAGTGGTTCCTTGCTGTTTTCAGATGTATTGATTCTAGAAAGCCTAGTTGGTTTCAGTTTGGCTTATGAACGTGCCTCATTTTCTCATCAGGATGTTATACGCTCCATATCCTGGTCGTCTCACTCACTGTAGATCAAAGGGCTCTCGGGCTCACTGGGCTATCAACAATCTGATGGAAATGGGAAAGACGATGAGTGAGACGTGTCTTCGAGCTTACAACCAACATGATCGCCAGTGGCTCATCGAGATGAAGGAGCTCTGTGCTATTATATTGCTGCGTGTTGAACTCTGAATAAATTGTTGAACTCTTTACTCTTTTAAGGCTAGCTTCGGCTATGCAAAGTTGTAAGGAATTATTTTACTCCTGGATCATTCGAATCGCGTTGTAATAATATTTGACATTGATGCATGATATTACATCTTTTGTGAGTTGCTATCCATACTCGATCCAGGGAATAGCATATTTCACAATGTGGCCTTGCTTTTCTAAGCGAGGGCGCCACAAGATGGTATCAGAGCGTAATGTTGCCTGTAGGCTCGAAAACCATAGGATTGGATAGAAATCTAGGTTGTCCCTTTTATTGGTTAATTTTTGAAATGCTTTTATTATTTGAAATTACATATTGTTCTTTTACAGCACCTTATTTATTTTGTCTTGTAAATTCTTACCATGTTCATTTGAATCTCATAGTTCTCTTCTCTTCAAAATTTTAGATGGGAGACTACACCGAGACGGCCTATGTTGGAGTGGTTTCTGAGTTTGCCTTTGGGAGACAGCTGTTTGAGTTGGCAGGGATGCTGCATCTTCCTCTACCATATTTCAAGGGAAGGATGGTGAACACCAACGTGCCCGGCGTGGAGCGTTGGGAAGTGCGTACCATCATGCGTGGAGACCCTACGACTCCAAACTTCGAGCCGGTGGACTACTCCAAGACTTACCCAACATGGCAAGAAGGAATCAACATAGCGATGTTTGATCTTATGTCCCGTCTGTGCTACATTCACCACGAGGAGATACCGGAGGATTCCTTTTTCCACGTTTGTGGAAGGAGGGATGAGATTGGAGTGCCAGTGATGACTACAGGAACTAGGCTAAATCTGCCCACACTTGAGAAGCATTTGGAGGACATGGAGTGCTATACCTTTGACCTTGAGAAGAGAGTGAATATAGAGATGACACTGAGAGATCAAGCCAAGGCCGTCATCAACACACAGACCCAAGAACTCCAGGCTGCGCACACTCTTGTTGAACACATGGGGGATTCGAGACACTGGTGCGCCCAGGGATGTCTCCTAGGTTTTGGAAGGAAAGAAATGATTTTTGAAAGTATAGGATGAAATTTTGCTTTGCGCAAGAGCCTGTCAACTCCACCAGCCAAATATGCATGTAGAAGTTAGAAGTTTGCCTTTATGAGTCCACAAGTATCATTTGCCAGATCCATTCAAATGGTTCTGACCAATTTTTGGCTGCAACGCTTTTATCGTTGCAGGTTGTTCCGACGATGAGTAAGGAACGCTATAGGTTTCGAGTCTACAACCAACATGTCTGCCTGTGGCACATGAAGATGATGAGGACTCCATGCTATTTATGTTTTCCGCTGCAGAGTTTTGCATTATGCTAGCCTTTGGCTATGCAAGTTGTAATAAATTACTTTTCTGGATCTTCGATGTAATAGATATTTGACGCATTTGCATGATATTACATCTTGAACTGTGGTGCTAGCTATTCGATCCAGGGACTAGCACAGAACACAGGGATCTTGGCCATTTTAAAGGGCAGGATCGCTACATCAAGATGATAGCAGATCTACACCAGGGCGACAAACACTTCATCACTCATGTGTCATGTTTCTAATAAAGAACACTAAGTTGTTTATGTTTTGTTGAAGTTTGTTATGCGGAATTTGAATTACACAGAATGTAAGTTTTATGTGGTACATACAGCACAAAGTTATTGAGGTTTTATATACTAAGAGTCTACAATAGCTTTTGTGTGTAGGCATAACGGATAACTACCTCCGTGGGGGTTAGTTCCACGTAGGGATTAGTTCCCTAAGAACCGAACAAGGCCTGAGGAAGCTTCTTGCCACTGTCTTAATTGGAGCAACTACAATGGTAGTACAATCTCAAACGAGCACCTCCATCGTTCAGTTTAAAATGTGAAAATGGCACGGAAGTTCTAAAGTCATCTTAATTAGAGTTTTCTTAGGTTCTGTCAAATTAGTCCACTTCCTTTTTTTAATGGGATTCTAATGAAAAGCGCCGCATGGGAGGTTTCGTGGTGCGGCGGCTTGTGTGTGTTTTTTCCTATAGGGGAGAGCACATGCATGTATGTAGGAATCTGCCACCTCATGTGACGACATTGCATTAATGACAAGATTCAAAAATTTAAATTAAATTTTCTCCTAAACCGTTTGTCCGATTATCGATCTATTTGTACCATTAAATTCGTCTCGATGAGGCTTCAAAACTAGATCCATTGTTGATATGTTTTGATGAACTTTTTTCCCGCACCAGCTACCATATTATAGTACTATGCCTACCAAATTAGTATCAAAGAGCTACCCGGATAATTAAACATGGCTGCTATATAACTTTTTACAAATTGCAACATATCTACATATCCAGTGTGATGAACTTTTTCCGTCGCACCGGTTACCAGATTAGAACACTATGATTATCAGATTAGCATCGAATAGCTATCATGATAATTATACATAGTTGCGGTGACCCAGCACACCACTGCATGGTGTAGTGTGCAAGTCGTTGACATAATACTCACAGAAGGACCTATCCGTGAATATTACATCCCTCAGAGTGGTACAACAGAAACATAGCAGGTCCAAGGTAACACTATAGGATTACAACAAAATTCAATACAAAATCTCGAGGACCTCCTTGATACATAGAAGATAGCCTCGTGCAATGAAATCCAGAAAAGAGCCAGTTCGTAGCACTAAGCTGGAGATTAACTCTAGCTCTAACTCCTAATCCACTACTTCTATTGCCACCACCTTAATCTACTCTATCTGGAGTGTCTCTATTTCCTCTTGTACTTAACCTTTCCACAGATGTGGTCGCCTCCGTTGGCAGAGTGATCTCCTCAACATCGTTGACATTGCTCCTTCGTGGCCTTAGTTGTCATCGTGCTCCGGTTGGTGAAGTAGTGGTTGACTCCTTGATGAATATCTCGATATCGGGATGCACCACCATCAACTCCTTTGAGGGCTCCACAATTCTAAGCAGGGGGTCAAAAGGGCAAGGGTGAGTAACCAGCGTTACCCAGCAAGTTCATTATGTACAGTGGGAAGTTTGATGCACTAGCTACAGCTTTAGACTCCAGGGAGCCTTAAGCTTAATGCAAGGTTTTTGTAAACATTTCTTCAAGAGGTTGCTTTTATTTCTGAAGACTATGCCCGTCATCCTTCACAGGGCTAGAACTTTCATGGAGTTCCTTTCCTACAGCGTTCGCAGCTCCTTCCCGGAACAGGGAGTAACATGTTACAATTTTTTACACTCTGCAAATGTGCGTTACTTTACCCATAAGAGATCAAGACTTTGTTGCACAACCGGGTGATCTTTCCCGTCCACACTCTCTTTGGTGTGGGGCCCAGTTTTTGATCCAAGTCATTCACTGTGCCTCTCCGCACAACGCATGCCCACCCTTTTGTAGGTTTGTCCTCCCCTAAATCTTTAGGCAGACCGTTCCAGACTCAAAGTCCTCCCCTTTGCCTAACAGATTGCCCGTTCCAGACATCCCTACAATCCATCATAGGCACCAGGTATCGTGGGACCTAAGGGTTCCCACCCATGTTGCATGTAGTCCCGCAAGACCTACCGCGTACGACCCTGGTCACCCGTTGGCATGCATCCGGGAGAAGTACAGATGGCATTTCCCGTCCCATTCCAGGTCTTATGGTTAACGCGTCTTTACGGCGCAATCATTATGACGGCATTTGTTGTTAATTCCTAGGTAATACTTTCCCGTGCAAGTGGAACCTCCGGACCAATTCATCTTACCATGGTCCCACCTGCCCTCCATAGTAGGTTACCACCAAGTAGGTAGACAACCAATAGTCATGTTATTCAGAAAATAGCTTTATGCTTTCTTGGAATAGGTGATAGTAATATAGAGTTTGAAAATAGTTTCTTTAACAAGTATTTCAAAGAGATATGAGCAAGTGATGAACTTGCCTGTGATAGAGGTGGCAGTTCATGCCCTTCGGGGTTCTAGGGTTGCGTCAGAACCCGGAGATCTGAAAACAGCAAAGTAGTCCGGGTAAGGACTACTGGAAACACTTGCAATATGCTATTATGCATAAATATGAGATGCATCGTATATAACCCAAAATACCCGAACTCACAAGTAAGCGCTTAGTGTTATTGAGTACTTTGTTAAAGGTGAAATACTTTGAGTTGTTATCACTTTTAGACTTAGGTGTTTGCTTATGATTAACGAAGTAATGTTTTACATGATTAATAAACAACTACAGGTGCTCAGTTAAGGATTGCATTTATTTCTTAATTTTATTTCATTTAATTACTTTCAAGAAGTAATAACACTAAAGTGATAGATTTTCAAATGAACTCCTTTTTGTGTGTTTTACCTAGGATGAGTAACGGGACAGTCATTTACATTATGGTATTTGAGGTCAAATTTTATGTATTGAACTTTTATTTCAAATTCATTTTCTTTATAGAAAATTAGTTGTTTTAGAAGCTAGTACAAAACAATTCAACTTACTACCTTTGAATTAATTACATAAGAAAATTATTTTCAAATAATTTATTTAAAATAATAGAAATAATATCCAATTATGGATCTTAGTATTTTTCATTCAATAAATACTTTTTAATAAATTAAATAAAAATCAAATTTGAAATCCTTATAAAATTTGGAGTTGAAAACATATTTATATTTAATTTTAGGAATTTATTTGCATTTCAAAATTTTAAGTGATGTTTATGTGGCATTTTGGTAATTCTAAACAACTTTTAATTTTAGTTACTAAACTATGAATGAATTTGTCATACTTAAATAGGTTTCATTTTTCTAAGAATTTTGGTATATTATTTGTAATTTTCTGAATTACAGAATAAAAGTTATTGAATTTACAGTTTTTAAACATTTTCTGGAATTATTTAAATAGCTGCCAGAGGGTCCCACATGTCAGGGATTTAATATTTTTGGAAAAGATTAACGTCGGCTGACATCACATGACGTCAGCACAGGAGCAGCGGCCAAAATCGACGATGCTCCGGCCGATTCCGGCCTTCCCCGACCACGCGGACACGCGCTTGAGGTGCGCGGGGCTGAGGCCGACCTAAAGGTGGCTGCGCCGCCCCTTTATGGTCGCCGGAGCTACCACGGCGACGACATGCCGCGGCGGCGCACGACGGCCAAACTCGAATCCGAAGAGCTAGGATGCAATCGATGAAGCTGAAGGGTGCAACCGATAAAGGGGCTCACCGCGAGAGCAGTGGACAAGGTTTGGGCGTCGGGGAAGCAACGGTGGCGACGAAATCAAGCTCGACTCCGGGCGGCGGTGTTCGGGACGCCGGACGCGTTCCACGGTCTCCGTCCTTCCCAGCACGCGCGCCAGGCACCACGGCGTAGCGGACGACGAGGCAAAGATGAAGGACAAGGTCTCCGGTCTTCTGGCTCGATGGTTCGTCGGCGATTTGAGGGGCACGGCGGCGGCCGTACGGGTTAGGGTTAGGGTTTCGGGTCAAGAAAGAGAGAGAAGAGAGAGAGAGCGATGCGAGAGAGGGGAGAGTGAGCGAGATGGGGACGTCTCCCCGGGGTCTTATCCCCGCAAGGAAGCTAGCAAGCAGGCAGGAGGTGGCGCGGCGGCGGTCGCTGTCGTCCTTCTGGCACAAGGAAGGAGAAGAAGAAAAGAAAAGAAAAGAAATTTGTAGAAAACCCCCTGGTCTTTTTCTTAATTAGACAATTCATTAAACAGCAACTTAATACATTTATTTAGGGCTTTTAGGCAAGTCCAAAAATCATGGAAAAATTCATGGATGCTCCTAATATAGTAGAGAAGCTCCACATATTTTTATTTTGAATTTTTGAAATACCCTAGTCACATTTAAAAATAGAGATATGAATTAGTCATTTTAATGCATTCACCAATTATTTAAGATGCACCCAAGATCTTGTGTTCAAAAGCATACTTGCCCTGAACATGATCAACTATTAATCATTTTATTATAAGGTTGGGATGCTCAAGTACCTTTGCAAGATTCATATTTGCGGTCTTTATCATTGGGTTATCTCCTCCCTTGAGATTTATTCCATTGGAGAAATATTTTTATGTGGCTTTCTTAGATAGGAACTTGATTGGATGAAGAGGTTGATACTTTGCCTTCTTGGTCAAAAGATCAATGATGCCTTTTGTCCCTTCTCTTGTATTGATCAAATGCTGCTCCTCATCCTTGTTGACTACTTGACTCCAGATGATCCAGCTGATCCAAGTCTGATCCATAATCCCTTGTCGCCTTTGAAGTAAAGTTGATCCCTCTAGTCAACATTTGAATATTAGGGCAAGTTCCTAATATCCATTACTTAAGCTCCAATATTAAGTTGCCTCACCCTTGTGGTGAAGGAAAACATTTTTGGATCACAAGGAACTTTGTTTTGAACCTTATTTAATTTATTTGACATTCAATTGCTTTTAGGTATACAAAAGAAATCTGTTAACAAGGTAGCTGATCTTGTTACCAAACTACTTCTATATAACACACAAAGCCTTTGAATCTCATCCCAAGTTTCTTTCTTATTTGATTTGTCTTGCAGGAATGTCTTTGGAAAGATTTGAAGATAAGAAGCTAAGATCAAATAAGAAGATCAATTTTGTTGAAAAATATGATTACTTAAGCTTTTGTATTAGCTTTTATGGTTGAGGCAAAGTAAAGACAAGGTTTTCTGGTTTTCAACCAATAAAATTATTTACTTTGTTTTAATAACTCTTTGAGTTGTGATAGGTGTTGAGTTGGTAATTTACTTATGAGTTATTTCCTTATTTGTATAAGCATGTATGATTTTGTTAATCATCTAAATAAGTTCTCCAATTCAATATTATTTGTATATTCCAATTTGGATCTGATTTCCCGCAACCATTAAAAATGTCTGGAGGTCATGTCAAAACTTATCACATTCACCTCAGATGAGCTAAACTCTAATCATGAAGTTGAATGATCACCAATCCCTCCAGGGTTTTATTTTGCGAAAAAATTTATTCGGATTTTCAGATGCATGCATGCAGATGCACAAAATCATACTTCTACCCTTCGTTGGTTGTTAGAAGCTGGGGTATTACAATAGTTATCGGAAGATTATTATTTTTAATTAACATTGCACTGATATATACAACTAGAGAGTAAAATATCAACTGCTTTCAAGACCTAACAGATGTTATTATTACACATATACTAGTATCATACAGCCTTAAATTGGTGTAGAATAGTGTACAGAAATCTGATAACTAGGATATTATAATCTGATAGGTTAGTGATAACAATCTGATATCTACTGACAAAAAAAAGTTATCAAAACATGTCAACATGGGATCTAGTTTCGTATCTCGACGGGACTAAGCCAACAGTGAAAACGGATTTGTAATCGGATTATCAGGTTGAGAGATTTTTTTTAAATTTAATCATCAGAAGAAATCTAAGATGACATCATAACCACGTCAACGCATGCTTGCCTAATAGGGAGAGCCGTACGAAGCCTCCATTGGTGCATCGCCGCTAGTTAGTCCTGTTCTTCTTTAATTTAGTTTAGTCAAAAAAAAATCACGCTCGTTTTTTGTTTTTCCATAGAAAGGTACGCGCTTATTCTTGCCGAATCTCTGTAACAGCCCAGATTTGGTACCCTAAAATATGGGCCAAATTTTCACTTTTTGTTTTGTATTGCATCATGGCATCCATTTTTAAAATTGCTTAAGTTGAATAAAGCAACCTTTGTAAAACAACCAAAAAGGGGAGCAAAACCCTTCCCAAAATTTCCAACCCAAACACAATACTCATTTTGGTAAAACCAATTGTTCTTGAGTCTCCAAATGGTTAAGGAAACTCAAGGATATATTTTTCTTTCTAAATAGTTGCCAAAGGCTAATTTATTAACAAGCAACTAAATAAAATTTGAGAAATCATTTTGGTTCAATCCAATTTATATTTTGGAACCAAGTTAAACTTCCCCAAAATTCCAAATAAATATATGGGGTGCTTCATTACCATAAAATGAGCCTCCATAAATATTTTTACTATTATTGAAAATGCCTAATTGCTTCAATTAAATGGTTTATGCAATTTATCAAAAATGACCCAAATGCAACCATATGAATAAATTTGCATCTAAACAATTTGTTTTGGAACAACAAATTTTGTGGAGCTTACTCATGACATAGAGAGCCCACCTGAAATTTTCCAGAATTTCTAAATTTCTTAAATAGCTCTTTTAAATAGCTAAACCTGGCTGCTTTAAAATTCAGAAAAAGGAAAAGGCAAAAAGAATAAAAATCTGACAAGGGGGCCACCCCTGTCAGCCTCTATCCTCCTTCCTCTCCCTAACTGTCGCTGCCATGCCGCCGACGCCGTTCCCTGGCGCCATGCCGCGCTGCCTACTCGCTCTGGTGGCCAAGGACATGCCCAGGTCGCTCACCTGCCCGTCCTCTCACTCGCCCCTCTGCTCACCTGCTCCTCCCCACAAACCCTAATCTTTTCTCTGCTACCGAGCCCCTGTCCGTCCGCCGCTGTGCCGCTCCAATCGCCGACGACTCCGGCTGCCCGGAGCCAAGCCAACGCCTCCATGGGCTCCGCCTCGAGCTCCTCTCCCTCCCCACGCAAAGAATCGGGCCAGGGAGGCCCGTAGCCGACGCGTGCGTCCTCGCCGTCTTCTACCGCGGCAGCCGCCGCCCGGGACGATTCCGGCGCCCCGTCGCTCCCCGTGTGTCGCCGGCCACGGCAACCGCTCCAGGGTGAGCATGCGCGTCTCCGGGACATGCCCGCTCCTCTCCTCCCCCCTAGGTCGATCGCGTCTTCGTAGCCGCTGTAGTCCGTCGCTCGTCGCCGATACAACCGTCGCCTTGGCGACCAATCGGTGGCGGCGCCGTCGTAGGTTGGTTCCCGTAACACCGCGCGTCGAAAGCGTCCTTCCCCACTCCAGCGCCTGCTTGCTCTCGCCCCTGGCGAGCGCGTGCGCGCCGTCGGCCGCGCGCGTGGTCACCGCGCCGGTCGTGTCCTTGACCGGGCGCGTGCGTCCTTGCTCGCCCGGCCATTGCCCGGCCTGACCGGCCACGAGGCCGGGGCCTCTCGGGTTGGGACCGGCCATATGGGCCGGCAGGTGGCCGGGGGCTCTCGGTTTGTGGCCCGGCCACATTGGCCGGCCTGCAGCCCGGCCTGGCCGGCCTGCCTGGAAATGCTTTCCTTTTTCAGGAAAACAAAACAATTTGAAAAATCGATAGATAATTGAAAAATGCTTCAAATTCGACGGTTCAAATTGCAAAATGTTCAATAAAACAAAATCTACCTTTTGGAAGCGTTGTAAACTTCTTTTGGAACTATATTCTTTGGTTTAACTAAGAGTTTCCAAAATAGGTTAAATAATGCCTAATTTGAGAAATTCATAACTTTTTGAATAATTGTCCAAAAATTATGGAATAACTATCAAGGTGATCAACTTGTCAAATGCTATCAAACCATGCACTTGTCACCTCATGATCACAAACTTTTATTCAATGTTATTCATAATTTGATTAAATGAGTTAAATTCATTTATTTAATTAATTTTGCTATTTATTCATCGGTGCTCCAAAATTTACGAATAAAGTACCAAAATGATCGGAAGAACGAAACCCATCCTTTCATGTCATGTTCATGCATATTTGACCACTTCTCTAATAATTCAAGAATTTATGAAGAATGTGGCCACTAAGATAAATATGGGGTTGGTTCCAAATAAGTGAACTAATTATTTGGCTCCTCATTTAAATTTGCTTTTAATTTATATAATAATATGGTTTCATCAATTGGACATGACATCATGTGATTGAGCATTGCATTTTGAGTTCGTGTGATTTATGTGTGCTTTGTATTTCTTTTGGGTATCGATAGATTCCGGAGTCGAGGGTCTCTCTACTTACCCCGAAGAGCACTACTTCACGCCCGGGCAGCAAGGCAAGAGATAACCTAACCTTCTTGGCATCTAGCATCCTATGTTTATAAACTTATTTTATCCACCATATTAATTGCATGCGATTCAAATGTCTCTTTTGATCATAGTATAGAGAATCCTATGATTGCATTGTCTTCCCCCGAGCCAATCACATGTATCCCTACCTATGAACCATAGTGTTGATGTGTTGGCCGGTTACCAATATAATTGTTGGTTATATGCTTAGCTATGCTTAGCCATGCTTACCTAGATGCTTTATGTCCGTTGTTAATTCCATTATTAATGATGTTGATGGAACGATGCGGACGTGGTGGATAATGTTGATGCTTAATTAAAATGCTAAGACGGCTTGGGTGAGTTGCCATCGGGGATGGTGTTTTGTCTCACTCTAGCCCCTAGGTGCGAGTTCTTGTCTCTAGAACCAAGATCGAGCGTGCTTCCGGAGGTGGGGGCATATGGAACCCCCTTTGACCAAATAAGTTGTGCGGGCGTATCCAAGATTCCTCTAGTTCGGTTTTCCATTTGCGTGTGAGTATGTGGGTGGAAAAGAATGATGTGGACGGTGGTGTTTAGGGTGTGGCGATGGGGCAGGGTGTTGAAATAGGCACTGAACCTGTCCTGTGGCCACAGATGACTCTTGGATAGTCTCGTGCCATGTAAAGGTCTAACCGCGCCCACTCGCCGGCCTTCCCCGGAAGAGGGCCAACTAGGTGAGCCGGACGGTACCGATGGATAAGGAGCTGGGGTTCCTGCGGAAACCTGGCGACTTCAAATAGTACACCCCTGCAGGGTTTAATCTTTTCGAAAAGCCGTGTCCGCGGTTATGGACGACTTGGGAACGGATATACGAGACCATAGATAACTTATAACCTAATTGATATGGCAGCTAAAGGTTGCATAACCACCGTGAGATAAAGGTTCATTTCCCGAGGGTGAGTCGAGGGAGTGCCTTTGGTGAGGATGAGATGTGTTAGTGGCTACAAGTAGGTTCGATGGGAACCTAAGATGATATTGATACTCTCTTACCCCTTTATAAAAATATTCTGAGTAGACGAATGCCAGGTGTCTTTTAAGTTTTGGTTTATGAAATTTAGCTTTATGCAAAAAGAACTACATTATACAGCTTTATAGCCTCTGTCAGTCATTGGGCCTATATCGCCCTACTAAACTTGCGAGTACATCGTACTCAGTCTCTCTTTGCTGCCTCTATGTGTTTGCTTTTCAGAGGAGGACGACACCGAGCAGTTAGGTGGGTTCTTCGTTGACGTCGACTACTAGTCTGGGTTCCCAGGTGGCAGCTTGGGACCGTGGAACAAGCTGGCTTGGGTGATGTTTATCTGTAGGCCTCTTAGGCCATATTTTGCTTCTTGTTGTATTAGACAACGCTACTTCGCTTCCGCTTGTTGAATTGTAGGATCTGTGATCCTTTTGCCTTGTAATATTTGTATTCTCCTCGTTATATGAGTTGCTATATAAATGTTTTGTGTCGTAGAGTCATGCTTTGTGCCAGTTCTGTTCCACAAGTCTTGATCTTTGTTTTATACCTTGATGGTTGTGTTCCTTACATAGCCTCTCTGTATAATTCCGGGGTCGGGGCGTTACAAGTTGGTATCAGAGCAGGACTGCCTGTAGGAAACCCTTTCTATTGGTCGATGTTGAGTCTAGTTCGTGAAAATTATTTTTAACCTAAAAATGAGTTGTGAAAACCATCCTAGGATTCTTTTTACTCCTTATCCAATTCACTCTGATCTCGGTGCCATCTTACCTCTATTTGATTTTAACGGTCCTTCTGATCGTCGGCAAAGTTCTAAATCTTTAGGATCTCGGGGTTTGGGTTCCTACCTTTAGTTACTAGTTATCCTTACTCCTCTGCCAAATCTAAAACATGGAGAAAGGAAGTATGATGGTTCATCAAGATAATCCCTTGCTGTAGTCCAAGATCTTGAACCGAAGGTCCCGGATTGTGCTAGGGCTCCGGTGTAATGATTCATGGGGGTTGTCACCCTTGTGAGCATTATGCTATTGTGGGTCCCGGTGCATGAAGCTGATCTTTAACCCAAGATCTTTCCCGTTGAATCCTGGTGTCAAAGGTCGAATCCTACATCAGGTTGGCAAAAATTGAAGTTGGTCTTCGAACTCGAGGTTGCAGCCGTAATTGGTTTCCTCGACAATGCTCTTCTTCGTCACTAGATTACCTAGGCTCTCTGTTAGGGAATCATCTGAACCATGACGGGATTGCTCTTAGCGAGCTTTCCATCAATAATTTTGATCCCTCCGGTAACCCTTTTCCTGAAACCCCTTTCGGCACTAGTTGTCGGAAGAGTGCTAACCCGGGCTTCTGCAATATCCTAACTTGTTGCTAGCCCGTTCCTTAATCCAAATCTGTTATCAGTTCCCTATCTGCATGCAGACAATCAAGTGTATCGTGCATTGGGGTGTTCTGATGCATGTTATTCTTGTGCTTCGTCAAGGCATTCCACTCCGGGATGCCAGGAGAAACAAACTCCGGTACCTCGTCCACTTCTCGGAAAAGGGTCAAAGTTTTGTGATTCGCGGAGTACGAGCTTGTCTAGCTTCTGTTCCGTTCCACCCTAGAGTGTCACACTCTTTTATATCGAGAGCTCGTGCTTAGTCTCATGACATACTTGAGGGAGTTGATGCTCCTACCCTTCCTTATCCATCTACCTCCGAGCTTTTCGGGCTCGAGAGTATTGAGGATGAATATCGTTGTGGTAATCGGAAATTCTTAGCAATTGTTATTGCTTTGAAGTCCATTCGTTCAGGTGCACCCTTCGGTCAACAAGTTAGACCCATGTCGAAACTCTTAAGACCACATCTTTTTCTTGAAAATCACCCACTATCCATGAGTATCATGGGTAGTTTATCCTAAAAGTTCCCCTAAGGTCCTTCCTCTATCTTCAAGTATGATTTTCGCTTGAGGATTGATTGAAGGCTATTCTGAAGCCGGAGTGTGATGTCTAGTATCTCAAGGAGAACCTCGCTACGGAGTTGCAAATATCTATCGGTCAATCCTCCTACTCCATCTATCTCGTGGCAATATCTCGTTATGAGGTTTTACCTCTCTATCTTTTGTGGACCAATGCTGTATCTACCCCTCCTAGGTGAAACCAAGGTCTATCCCAATCGTACGGGCCATGTGTGAATCTACCCATCACGTTAGGACCCGAGCTCAATCTTATGGAAACCTAGGAATGTCTACAGCTTGGAGTCCAGAAGTTGTCCTATCCTATGCTCGACCTTTGTTTGGTCAAGTCGTTCCTGGTTTTCCCCAATGGCTTATGGATGTGGGCAAGGTTCCTTTTTGTCCGTCACCTTAAGCTATCTCCTGTTCTTTCCGCCTTTTTGGCGTGTCATGTTAGTTAGCCAAATCTCTGCAATGAGGAAGATGTGTGTTGTCATGTTTCCCTCATCCCTATTTCTACTCTAGAATCTCGGGACGAGATTCCTGTAAGGGGGGTAGAATTGTAACAGCCCAGATTTGGTACCCTAAAATATGGGCCAAATTTTCACTTTTTGTTTTGTATTGCATCATGGCATCCATTTTTAAAATTGCTTAAGTTGAATAAAGCAACATTTGTAAAACAACCAAAAAGGGGAGCAAAACCTTTCCCAAATTTCCAACCCAAACACAATACTCATTTTGGTAAAACCAATTGTTCTTGAGTCTCCAAATTGTTAAGGAAACTCAAGGATATATTTATCTTTCTAAATAGTTGCCAAAGGCTAATTTATTAACAAGCAACTAAATAAAATTTGAGAAATCATTTTGGTTCAATCCAATTTATATTTTGGAACCAAGTTAAACTTCCCCAAAATTCCAAATAAATATATGGGGTGCTTCATTACTATAAAATGAGCCTCCATAAATATTTTTACTATTATTGAAAATGCCTAATTGCTTCAATTAAATGGTTTATGCAATTTATCAAAAATGACCCAAATGCAACCATATGAATAAATTTGCATCTAAACAATTTGTTTTGGAACAACAAATTTTGTGGAGCTTACTCATGACATAGAGAGCCCACCTGAAATTTTCCAGAATTTCTAAATTTCTTAAATAGCTCTTTTAAATAGCTAAACCTGGCTGCTTTAAAATTCAGAAAAAGGAAAAGGCAAAAAGAATAAAAATCTGACAAGGGGGCCACCCCTGTCAGCCTCTATCCTCCTTCCTCTCCCTAACTGTCGCTGCCATGCCGCCGACGCCGTTCCCTGGCGCCATGCCGCGCTGCCTACTCGCTCTGGTGGCCAAGGACATGCCCAGGTCGCTCACCTGCCCGTCCTCTCACTCGCCCCTCTGCTCACCTGCTCCTCCCCACAAACCCTAATCTTTTCTCTGCTACCGAGCCCCTGTCCGTCCGCCGCTGTGCCGCTCCAATCGCCGACGACTCCGGCTGCCCGGAGCCAAGCCAACGCCTCCATGGGCTCCGCCTCGAGCTCCTCTCCCTCCCCACGCAAAGAATCGGGCCAGGGAGGCCCGTAGCCGACGCGTGCATCCTCGCCGTCTTCTACCGCGGCAGCGCCGCCCGGGACGATTCCGGCGCCCCGTCGCTCCCCGTGTGTCGCCGGCCACGGCAACCGCTCCAGGGTGAGCATGCGCGTCTCCGGGACATGCCCGCTCCTCTCCTCCCCTCCTAGGTCGATCGCGTCTTCGTAGCCGCCGTAGTCCGCCGCTCGTCGCCGATACAACCGTCGCCTTGGCGACCAATCGGTGGCGGCGCCGTCGTAGGTTGGTTCCCGTAACACCGTGCGTCGAAAGCGTCCTTCCCCACTCCAGCGCCTGCTTGCTCTCGCCCCTGGTGAGCGCGTGCGCGCCGTCGGCCGCGCGCGTGGTCACCGCGCCGGTCGTGTCCTTGACCGGCGCGTGCGTCCTTGCTCGCCCGGCCGTTGCCCGGCCTGACCGGCCACGAGGCCGGGGCCTCTCGGGTTGGGACCGGCCATATGGGCCGGCAGGTGGCCGGGGGCTCTCGGTTTGTGGCCCGGCCACATTGGCCGGCCTGCAGCCCGGCCTGGCCGGCCTGCCTGGAAATGCTTTCCTTTTTCAGGAAATAAAACAATTTGAAAAATCGATAAATAATTGAAAAATGCTTCAAATTCAACGGTTCAAATTGCAAAATGTTCAGTAAAACAAAATCTACCTTTTGGAAGCGTTAAACTTCTTTTGGAACTATATTCTTTGGTTAACTAAGAGTTTCCAAAATAGGTTAAATAATGCCTAATTTGAGAAATTCATAACTTTTTGAATAATTGTCCAAAAATTATGGAATAACTATCAAGGTGAATCAACTTGTCAAATGCTAGCAAACCATGCACTTGTCACATCATGATCACAAACTTTTATTCAATGTTATTCATAATTTGATTAAATGAGTTAAATTCATTTATTTAATTAATTTTGCTATTTATTCATCGGTGCTCCAAAATTTACGAATAAAGTACCAAAATGATCGGAAGAACGAAACCCATCCTTTCATGTCATGTTCATGCATATTTGACCACTTCTCTAATAATTCAAGAATTTATGAAGAATGTGGCCACTAAGATAAATATGGGGTTGGTTCCAAATAAGTGAACTAATTATTTGGCTCCTCATTTAAATTTGCTTTTAATTTATATAATAATATGGTTGCATCAATTGGACATGACATCATGTGATTGAGCATTGCATTTTGAGTTCGTGTGATTTATGTGTGCTTTGTATTTCTTTTGGGTATCGATAGATTCCGGAGTCGAGGGTCTCTCTACTTACCCCGAAGAGCACTACTTCACGCCCGGGCAGCAAGGCAAGAGATAACCTAACCTTCTTGGCATCTAGCATCCTATGTTTATAAACTTATTTTATCCACCATATTAATTGCATGCGATTCAAATGTCTCTTTTGATCATAGTATAGAGAATCCTATGATTGCATTGTCTTCCCCCGAGCCAATCACATGTATCCCTACCTATGAACCATAGTGTTGATGTGTTGGCCGGTTACCAATATAATTGTTGGTTATATGCTTAGCTATGCTTAGCCATGCTTACCTAGATGCTTTATGTCCGTTGTTAATTCCATTATTAATGATGTTGATGGAACGATGCGGACGTGGTGGATAATGTTGATGCTTAATTAAAATGCTAAGACGGCTTGGGTGAGTTGCCATCGGGGATGGTGTTTTGTCTCACTCTAGCCCCTAGGTGCGAGTTCTTGTCTCTAGAACCAAGATCGAGCGTGCTTCCGGAGGTGGGGGCATATGGAACCCCCTTTGACCAAATAAGTTGTGCGGGCGTATCCAAGATTCCTCTAGTTCGGTTTTCCATTTGCGTGTGAGTATGTGGGTGGAAAAGAATGATGTGGACGGTGGTGTTTAGGGTGTGGCGATGGGGCAGGGTGTTGAAATAGGCACTGAACCTGTCCTGTGGCCACAGATGACTCTTGGATAGTCTCGTGCCATGTAAAGGTCTAACCGCGCCCACTCGCCGGCCTTCCCCGGAAGAGGGCCAACTAGGTGAGCCGGACGGTACCGATGGATAAGGAGCTGGGGTTCCTGCGGAAACCTGGCGACTTCAAATAGTACACCCCTGCAGGGTTTAATCTTTTCGAAAAGCCGTGTCCGCGGTTATGGACGACTTGGGAACGGATATACGAGACCATAGATAACTTATAACCTAATTGATATGGCAGCTAAAGGTTGCATAACCACCGTGAGATAAAGGTTCATTTCCCCGAGGGTGAGTCGAGGGAGTGCCTTTGGTGAGGATGAGATGTGTTAGTGGCTACAAGTAGGTTCGATGGGAACCTAAGATGATATTGATACTCTCTTACCCCTTTATAAAAATATTCTGAGTAGACGAATGCCAGGTGTCTTTTAAGTTTTGGTTTATGAAATTTAGCTTTATGCAAAAAGAACTACATTATACAGCTTTATAGCCTCCGTCAGTCATTGGGCCTATATCGCCCTACTAAACTTGCGAGTACATCGTACTCAGTCTCTCTTTGCTGCCTCTATGTGTTTGCTTTTCAGAGGAGGACGACACCGAGCAGTTAGGTGGGTTCTTCGTTGACGTCGACTACTAGTCTGGGGTTCCCAGGTGGCAGCTTGGGACCGTGGAACAAGCTGGCTTGGGTGATGTTTATCTGTAGGCCTCTTAGGCCATATTTTGCTTCTTGTTGTATTAGACAACGCTACTTCGCTTCCGCTTGTTGAATTGTAGGATCTGTGATCCTTTTGCCTTGTAATATTTGTATTCTCCTCGTTATATGAGTTGCTATATAAATGTTTTGTGTCGTAGAGTCATGCTTTGTGCCAGTTCTGTTCCACAAGTCTTGATCTTTGTTTTATACATTGATGATTGTGTTCCTTACATAGCCTCTCTGTATAATTCCGGGGTCGGGGCGTTACAATCTCCCTTTCGCCCATTACTTAGAGCAACTCTAGCTGTTGGCCCCCCTAGGGTATCCGGCGAAGGCTTTTTAACCCGTTCGCCGGCGCCCCCCAAGCCTTGGGGAGGCCTCGGTTCCCACCCGCCCCCCCAGCTTTCGGCCCCCCAAGACACTTTTTTTTTAATCGACATGTTCCCGCTACATATCGGTGATCGCAAGTCCGGTGATCCAGCCACAATTCGGCGGTCAAGTTTGCATAGTTTTAGAAAAGAAAACATAATTCGGCGATCAAAAGCGGCCAAATCGACGACGTCGACCTCAAATCGCCGGCTCGTCGTCCTCCACTTGCACCACGACGGAGTCGGTCGATGGCGCAGCGATCTGCGGCGACGATGCCGGCTCGTCGTCCTCCACTTGCACCATGTAGGAGGGGTCGGTCGATGGCGCAGCGATCGGCGGCGACGATGCCGGGGTAGTACTGGTGCTCGGCGTCGTTTTTGTGGTGGAGCCTTCCGTTGGCGGAGTCGGGGTCATCGTCGGGGGTGGAGTCAGGGTCGGGATCGACGCTGGTATCTCGTTCAGGATGAGGTCGCGCTGGATCATGTACCACGCCTTGACCTTGCCGTCCATGATCGTCGCCGGGTCGGCGCTCATGAGGAACGCCAGATCGGTGTTCCTCTTTTTGGCCGCGACCTTGGTCTTGAGGAGCTCGATCTTCACGTCTTGTTTCTCCATCATCTGCAACCACCTCGCCTCGCACTTCTCCTCCCTCTTGACGGCGTGGGTCATGGCGTCGGCAATGCACTTCTCGATCGACGTGTGCAGCCTTTTTGTCGCTGGTGTACTCGCCTCCTTCGCCTTCTTGTTCCCTTCTGGACGTCCATCCGAGGCTCCCGATCCCGACGCGTCGGGGTTGAAAGGTTCTTTCCCCTTGCCGAGGTTCAGACGAACCTCCGCCCACTTATCGCACTTCTTGATCCTGGAGAAGACATGGAGGAATTTGAACTCCGCGCCTTTGCTGTCCTGCCGGTACATCTCGAACATCCGGACCATCTGCCGGCACGCAACAAAAGGAAATGTCAGCCGAAGAAGAAACGAACAGGCCATGGGCGACCGAGTCGGGGTTTACCTGTCGCTCGACGTCGGCGCCGCTCTCCGGGCGAGCTATGACCTCCTCGACGATCCCGTGCCATTTGCTGCAGGCCGCCTGGACGACCGCCCAGTGGTTCGCCATCGCTTTCTCGTCGCGCGCCATGTAAAATCCTTTGAACTCGGGGTCGCAAAGCTTGCGCTCGTCGAACGATCTCTTCACCCTCGCCCAATAGTTCTCCGAGTTCTGATTTGCGCCCGTGATTGGGTCAATGCTCACTGTCTTCCACGCTTCGGCGAGACACTCGTCTTCCTTGGCGGACCATTTGATGCGAGGCTCGGCTTTGTCGGCGGCTGCCGCCTTCTTCTTCTTCTTCTTCTTCTTCTTCTTCTTCTTGTTCTTCCCCTTCTCCGCGGCGACGGGTTGTTCTTCCTCCTCCTCGTACTCGCCGTATTCTTCCTTCTCCCCGGCGAACTCATCCCTGGCGAAGTCTCCCCCGGCAAAGTCATCCTCTTCTTCTCCCCGGGGGTATGACGCCGCCGCCGCTGAGCCAGACGCGATGATGTCGTCCATGCATGCGTCCTGTGACTCCTGCGATTCGGGCATTTGGCCGAGCATGCTGCGGGTACCATCGAACTCGACCGGAGGGTGGAACAGAGGGCCACGGTATGGCATGGCCGGCGAGCCCCCGGTGCCGACGCTGAGTGCGGAAGGGCCACGGAACGCTATGTTGGGGTTGAATCCGCCGTGCGAGTCGCCGTCTCCGTAGTCCAGCGTGTCCCCCCTCCAGTGGGGTGTGGCTGGCGATGCCGGCGAGAAGGCGGTGGGCGACGGCGAGAAGGCCGACGGTGACGGTGACGCCACGCTTGCTTGGCTTCCTCCTTGGCTTCCTTGGGTTCCCCAAGCGCCGGGCGGCAAATAGAGGCCGTGCGGCGCATACAGTGGCGACGGCGCAAGAAAGCACGGTTTCCCGGCCGCCACCGCCGCCGCTCGTCGTGTCTCCTTGGCCTCCTCCGCCTCCTTGGCCTTCTTCCTCTCGTCCCTTTCCTTGCGGTCGGCGGTGACCGTCCTCCTTCGTTCGACTTCGTTCGCCCACTCGGTGTTGCTCAAGCCGTCCGGCCGCCCCCTCCCCCTCCCCCTACCCCTCCCGCCGGAGGTCGCCCCCGCCCTCTTCGCCGGTGGTTCTTCGCCGGCGGCTCGTGGGTTGTTGAATTTCTTGGGCGCCATGGGAGGTGATTTCCGCGGGAAACGGCGGGAGCTACGGGATATGGAGAAGGAGAAATGGAGGGAAGCGACATAAAAACGGCGGGAATAACAATTGTCTCGTCAACAGGGCTGGCCCGCGCGGCTTTTCCCTTGTGCCGGCGCCCCCAGGCCGAACCCAGCGCGTTGGGTTTGGCCTGGGTACGCCGGATAACTTTTAGGCCAAATCGAGCGAAAAACGAGACCCTGAGGACGCGACTGGGAAAAAAATCGCCCGCTGACGTCCAAAAAGCGCTCCTGGGGGCCTCGTGGGGGGCGGCTGAAGTTGCTCTTACCATTACCAAGATGTTCAGTCATAAATACCGACACGGACGAGTTAGATCTCAACCAGCAAAGTAGCAAACCAGGCTACAGACAAGCTCAAAGTCTGAGACGGCCAATTGACCATCGAAAACCAAAAGCCAAGCCCACCCGCGTCAAGCAGAGTGCCAGCATGGTTGCCTGCAGTTGGTTGCCTCGGTTGAGTTCAGGCGCGTGTTCGCGGCGTTCGACCAGGACGGCGACGGCAAGATCTCCGACGACGAGCTGCGGCTCTGCATGAAGGCGGCGCTCGGCGGCGACATGTCCTCCGAGGAGGTGCGGGCTCTGATGGCGACCGCGGACACTGACGGCGACGGCTTTCTGCCTTTCTGGACGAAGAGGAGTTCGTGAGGCCGGTGGAGGAGACGGATGCTGGGACTCGAGGAAGAGGGAGACCGGTGCAGGGGGGCGTTCGGGATGTACGAGATGGAAGGCAGATGCTGCATCACGCCGCTGAGCCTGCAGCTGATGATGAGCAGGCTGGGCTTGCGCCTGGACGTCGACGAGTGCCAGGCCATGATAGATTGATAGGTAGGTTCCATCTGAACGGAGACGGGGTGCTCACCTTTTATGAGTTCAAGACCATGATGATGGTGGGAGTGGGATGAGATTACGCCGGCCGATGCTGCTCTCGTGTGCCGAAGCTACGCATTGCTGTTCATCGGATTGACCCACTCGTTCACGAGCACAAAAACTTTGGGAGTACCTTCTTTGTAAACCCACCCTTCTTAGTAAACTCCTTGGGTCCAATATAATAAATTCAACCATTCGCAACTTTGATTCAATGGAGTAGTCAGACATATAAGGTATTTTTTTGGCGTGGAGACGTTAGGCAGACAAAAGTGGCAAGTGTTTGGTTGTAGCCATGGTTGTGACGACAATTGCTAGCCAAATTTTGTCACAAATGTGGCGAACAATTTGTCCGCCACAAAAGTGCGACAAAGCATGGAGGGCAACCAAACACGCGCACAGACAAGCAGAGTAGCTCTAGCCAACTTACAAGAAATAACAACTATATAAGCCCAACGACACATCCCCTAAGAAAAGGAGTTTTATTTGAGAACATCAACAAATTATAAAGTACAAAGAGGAGGCACACCTTCAATTCCAGTACTCCACTATAATATCAGTGAATACCTGGGACATGAACATCTATAAAATCTTTAAGGGCGACTAGAAGAAGAACATCTTTCCAGGAGCCTATAAATAGCACCTACCCATTATTCCAACACATCTGGTCCTAATTAAAACAGATCAGACCAGACTTCACACTTGACACTTGGCACCTTCCACCCTCGGTAAAAAAGAACAGATAGGAAGGCCCTAGTAGTCGAACCTGTACAACAGCGCTACCGCTCACTACGGTCTTCTTCACAGGGGCACATAAATGTTAAAAACTAGATTGCCCTGACGAGCTGACCAGTTCATCACCACGCACAGTTACAAGATTATAAGTACATGTCTCCATAGTCTAATATGATTATCGGGTGGGTGCTATATTAAACGATCCACGGAAAAAGGGATCTCTTTTTTTTTTTGGTCTATGAGATTAATCTGAAACCTACACAGTCACAATCTGGATAAGGCTAATTTCCTGAGCCCATGGAACTTCTCCAAGCTCACACCTTATGAAGGAGGCGTGCACGTCTTCAGATATAAGAATGACCATCTGAAGATAATTGTGTCGAGGTCTTTAGCTATATCAACCAGGAACTGATTCGGAAGTGATGTGTCCACTAGCACCAGGGGGATTAAAACTGCTGGCTGGCGTGGTTCTCTGAGCAAAATCGAGCAGCATTTGGCGTTGCTGTTCGTTTGTATGAGGAAGGCTTGCGCGTAGTAACTCAACGGGCATCTCCCTGCTAGTTGCTCTGGAGGCTTCAGATCCAATTACAGAGCCCGATGCCTGCATGACAAACATCTGCAGAATACTTTCATACTTACTGAGACAGTATTTTGTCAGAAGCCCAAAGAAAGCATCAAATGATGCCTGCCATAGAGCTCTGTTTGACGGGGTATAGCTGGATACAGTATTCTGTTCAGTCAGTAATTCAGTTGCTCGATCCAGTACTGATTTAATAATAAGAGAAGCCCCATCGCCAGCAGAGCTACCAAGAGGACGGAGAGGTGGCTGTTCAGATGAACACACAACTGCAGCTAGGCAAGCACTAAGAGCACCGAGCTCCATATGGCGAACACAAGACGAAACAGTCTTTGCCAGACCAACTGTTGTCTCTGCTGCACTCGAATCTGATGGTAAACCCCCAAACAAGAACCTCAGATGTCGGAAAATAGCCATGCATACAATCCTGGTCAACTCACTTCCAGGGACAACAAGCCGGAGGTAACGAGCCAGAAGCTTACGCCCTTTGGGAAGAGAAACAATACGAAGAAAGACAATATCATCCTTAGGTGCTAAACCAGATGAATGAGCAGACTTGCTAGGCCCAAGAGGGTCAACCAGCTGAAGTGATGCAGCTAGACCTTCAAGGAGGACTTGTCGCCTTCGCCGCAGTTGAAAACTGTTGTCCTGTGCCTGGCTAGACTGCAGGAGCCTGTCAATATCATCCACCTCAAGAAGAAGACCAAGGGCATCTTCAACAGTGACCCTGGCTGCCAGCATTGGTTCTTTCTCCAGGGACCTCACAGAAGACTTCTGATCATGAGAACCCTCACCGGATGAAGGAAGGTCAACTTCAAGAAGGGCCCGAGGCCTACGTATGGAAGAGAAAGAAACTCTCCCAAGAGCATCAACCTGAAGATATGCATGCTGGTCACCACTTGACCGGGACTTGGAAGGCAAGTCTTTCATTGATGTTGGGGAGAAATTGGTCTTTTGCTTAGTACTGGCACCCTTTTTCGCGATGCAAGCTTGATGGTAATAATCAACAACATAAGGATCACTGCTGTGACTTGATGAGTGCTGCATTCTCAGAATAGACTCGATCTCTTCAGATGACATGTACTTGGATCTAAACTTTAGTCCACCACTCTCACCATTCTGACTACCAGTAGTATCAGGCGGTGGCTGAGAAAAACGCAAACTGTGTTTTCCTCTTCCTGATCGTGATCTCTTATCTCTTGATGAAGGAAGGCTGCTAGCAGTTTCAAACCTGCCTGTCATCTCTGGGGGGTGATGATGGTAGAATAGGTGGGGTGGTATATTCAGGTAATTCTGTTGTGATGGTTGGAGCTGTGCCAATCTCTGCTGTTGCTGAGAGAATAGCAGTGATGACATTGGGCTATTCGGAAGCGATATTTGTTTCTGTAATAAGTTCGGCAGTAGATTAAGGTGCTCCCCGCTGAACAGGTTGGCCTGGTTTGACCAATCATTTTGCATTGGATTGCTTACATGCATATTTGGACCACCAAACGGCATGCTTCCCCCATATGGTAGTCCATGAGGTAATCCACCCATATTATAAGGAGAACCTGGCAATGGCATGCTCGGAGGACCCATCTGTATCCCAGCTCCAAATGAGGGAATGCTCCCATGACGTGTAAGACCTTGAGCAGGATACGGTGATCTGCCACCTGGTGGGGGAAACGAGGTAAACGGCGGAGACTTTGGTGCCGTGATAGGTTCACTTAAACGGTGCTGCAGTGGCTGCTGAGGATAGGAAGATGTTCGGCTTAATGGTCTGGTGTCCCCATGCTGCACCGAAGAATGTGACTGTGACCACCATCTTTTACCTTCCTGGAATTCCTCATTTTCTAGTATATCCTGATAATTCGGAAACTCTGCATCCTCAGCCCAATCAACAGTTAAAGAACCTGAAGAAAAATCAATGCAAAGCTCATTAACATATTAAATCTTAGGGCATAGATTGAAGTATAGACGTTTACTATACACAAAAGTTTGGACAAGACAGTTTTTCATTCTGACAGTAATAGGAATCTAAATTCGAGTCAACGGGATATTGAAATTTGCACAAAACAGTTGCTATTCAACCAATAAATACAGACGACTACAAACTCTTCCTGAAAACATTGATTGCATAATTTTTTAGAATATGTGCAACAATGTAGAAGAAAATCATACCCTAACGAAGCATATGCTGAGCTTTCAACAAAGAAACATGCAAAAACTACAATATATTCATGCACATGTGGGCAGGTCAAAATTCTACCAAGATAATATACATGCTAAACAGTGAGAGGAAAAATGGTCGAGACAAAAAACTATCACGCAGCAGAGATACAGCATGCCGTAAAGACTGGCTTGAAGAATCTTGAGCAAACAAAATTTGATCATGTTTCCTTACAGGGGATATTTTTTTCCCATTGGGCTATACCTTCCCGCACGAGCGTATCGCCTGTCATACTTAGGGATTCACATATTTTATATATCTACACTGTGCGTATTGACAGGGCAATGAATATTTAGCTTGCAGCAATTCATGTATATTCATATCAGATATTGAAATGAATTGATGATCAAATCTAGACCTCACTGACCCTGTTTAGACATGGTGGCACTGTAGAATTGACTTCATTAAAATGTGCATTGTGCAATCAGTATGAGACGAAGAAAAAGGTGCAAAACTCAAAGCACAAATTTACGGTTGAGCTTGGGGTATTACCCTATCACAAAATATGCTACATACTATGAAATTTCACTGTTAATTTGTTGAAGAGCAGCAGTATCACTTACTTCCTCTTGAGATGGATCGTCTATCACCAATAACACCAGGATTCCGTATTCCACTAACTGTTCGGTTCAACTGGCAATAAAAAATATTTCTTAGTGCCAAGTAATAGAAATAGTAAGCAAGCACCAATCTCAAGTGCAAAGAAGAGCTATTACGGAAATATGGAACCCATATAGAAGTAATATGTGAAAAAGAGACAATTACGAAAATCGAAATTTGTATGGACACTGACTAGAAAATTACGCAATAGAAAAAAAAAGAATGCAACATTATATTTAGGAAACAGAACACCCTAGTAGGCTACCTCAAAACGAGTTCAAGCCCCATGAATTCAGTGTCTACGACACCTTCTGTGCCTAATTTGGACCTTTATGGGTCAAAACATTGAAATATAGAATAAGTAATGTGATCAGAATATTAATCGGAGTCTAATTACTCTCATTGTGTGTTAGCCTAGTAAAGGTGCATGTCAGGGAGTTAAAAGCTAGCTACATTTCAAAGAAGAAATATATATGCGTATGCCCAAAGCCCCGTGTTTGCAGTTCTGAAAGTCATTTCAACATTAGCATTTTAGCTCAGTTTAATAATCTATCTACATCCATTACGTTTAGACCATCGCAGTTATCAAGATTATATAAGAAAAAGAATGGATCGTGAAAGAATAATTGTAGCCACATGGCTAGATATGATAAACCATAATGTCTCTCAGAAAGCTGCTACTTAAAGAAGAATATGCTGAAAACTGTGTATCCCAAAAGCATATGTGATAGGTCCATGAGAAAAAACCATACCCGACTCCTATATTTTTTTCAAACTGAAACACTGAAGCAATAAGCTAAAGAGTAGCAAACCTTAGCAAAAGTGCTTGCAAGATCATCGACATCCGACAGGTTACTTAAGTTGTCAATCTGTGGAAAGGGCAGATTCAATCAGAATAACAGCATACACAAGAGAATAAGAATCTAGATATCACAACAAAAAGATAGAAACAGGAAACATTTCGAAAAAGGTATGCACAGGAAGTCAGGTTAGCTAAAAGCATGCACATGACCCTGACTCCAGAAACCAGGTTTCTGAAAGATACTGTTCAAAGATTGACGGGTAATTCCTCTATAATTACACGCACAGTTTGCCCATCGTAATTAACTCGATGCATCTATTTATACAAGCACTCTATGTACTTATGATCACCCACTACAAGTACAAGTGAGCCATCCAACCAATACAAGTACACTCAGTGGAATCACTAAAAGTAGCATAAGCTTAAACTTGCCAGGTCCATAACTCATGACATGAATTTTAAGGTACAAACTTAATCCATATGAGTTTCAAACTAAATCTTAACAATGCAAGATCACCGAACAATGCAATGGGAAACACAAAAGCAACTAGAGCAGTTCAAAACGGCACAACTACCAACAGTGGAAACAATCAACTCGTCTCATTTTGCAGCATACTAGGCTCGAATTATTTTCACATACTCGCATTGGACCAATGATCCCTAAATGGAGCTTTTGTGCTCCCAAAGAAGAGCTAAACTCTGCTCATTAAACGCATATCAAAGTAGCTCAAAACTTTCCACCATTCATCCAAGTGCTTGGTTTCTCTAACACTACTCATCTGAACCTCAGTTCCACTAATATTACCCTAGAGACCCACACACATGCATTTATTCTTGATTCCTCCAGCACTAATGCCCCACTAGTCGCACCCAACTTGCAAAAACCACATGCCATCGATCAAGATCAAGCATACATGCACAAACACGGGCGACAGTTGGTAACAAATACGGCTACTCCGCGGATACGAACGAATCCGCACCTCTTCTCCGACCGAAGAGAGCCTGTACAGCCCATCCTCCGCCCCGCTGAATCCAACGCCATTGGCATGAGCAGCATCAACCTCCAAGCAACCGAGCTCGAGCCCCTCACGCGGCTCCTTCCCGAAGAAGGCATACTGCCCAGCATCAAAACTATCTGCAGCAACGAACATCAGACCAAATCGTCAGCGTATTTACCTAGTAGATTTTACAAGCAGGAAACCAAGAAGAACGAAGACAGGAACAGCACGAGAAACCAATCAAGCAAACAAACAAAAGTTCATCTGAATTCCCGAGTCCAAGGGTTGCAAATTCGAGCGATTCACCACAGGCAGAGCCGGGGATTCGCACCAGAAGCAGCACAACAAGAAGCGCCGACTTCCCTCGAGCACCAACCAAATCCACCAGAAGAGCACCAAACAACCCAACAGCGCCAACAACACCGGCGAAAACAGATCAAACACGGCAAGTAGACCAGGAAAAAAGCACCGCGTGGAAGGCTCACCTGCGGCGGATGAGGAGGAAGCGCCGCCGCCGCCGTCCGCCTCGACGCCCCGCATCTCCGCGGAAACCTTAGCAGCAGTAGCAGCAACAGGAGCAGCAGCAGCAAGTTGCGGCGCGCATCCAGGAAGGAGGCGCTTGGCGCGATTCCTTTCGGCTTTGGATCTGGGAGCTGCCGCGGGCGGGGAGCCGGGGATGGGTAGAGAGAGATAGCTCGGCCTTCAGTGCTGGGTACTTCCCCCTTCTCCCCCTCTCTCTTTCTCTCTCCTGAGTCCTGCCTATAAGATAATAAAAGGCGGAATATATATATGGGATAATAAGGAAGCTGATTTATTGCACGCAATGGAAAATATGGAAGCAAATTTGGGTATACGAAAAAATGCCTTTTTGGTGAGGAAAGATTAGGGTTTCACGCTTTCCCTTCTTCCCTTGCAAGGCACAGAAATACAATCAGGGGAAGAGAGAGAGATTATGCAAAGGGAATTAATTAGTGGCGGGTTGATGAGATGCTAAAGAAGATTAGATAAGAGAGAAAGAGGGAGACTTTTTTGGCTTTGGCTTGGCTTGATCGTTACTCAACCTATAATTAAAACCTTTTCATTATGCGTTTGCTTAGCTACTGTGTTTCTCCTCTCTCTCTCTCTTCGGTGGTGTCCCTTTTCAGATGTGGACTTATTAAAAATGCTAGATAAATGTCATTTGGTTTGGCGTGTCCTAGTAGTAGCATCTTCTTTGTTTCTCTGTCCTCTATGATGATTATCTGTCCATCACAGCTGGTGGATTTGGCACTCGATTATTAGCAAATTGGTTGGTTAGTGGTGGTAGGCTTTTCTGCTACTGCTGCTGTGTTCGATGGGATCCTATGTGTAGGATAGGTAGATAAATATTGTCTTTGTCTTTACCCTGCTCCAGTCACCGTCGTGATCCGCTGGACTTTGCCGAGTAAACTAGTGTACGTGGCTGATTTTGAGAATCACACCTCTCTGAGTAAGCCAGAAATTGTACTCCGTAGTACTAACAAACACTGTAATAAAGCATGACATCGAGTTTCCATGCCACATGTGCTGCTGCTTCTGCAAACAGACACTGTAATAAAGCATCGTTTTCCCAAGGCAGAGCCATAAATGCACGGTGCGGCCGTGCAGCAAGTGGTGGCCGCGGCTTCGAATTCGATCATCAGTGTAGTGTACTTGCCGAAAAAGCAAAATGATCAGTGTACAGCTGCAAGTCTCAAGCGATTTGGTGACCACCCCGATCGCGTGCCGGTTGACGCTGGCAGTCTCCTCTTTTATTTAAAGCTTTTCGATTAATTACGCTTTCGGTTTTCTTCTCTGGCCTGGTCGTGAAAAACATCCACGTCCGTGCTGGGACCCTGAGGCTAGCACCGTCTAGAAGACGACGTGGAATTAAATAAATATGGCTGGTGCTACCAAACATGATCCTACAAAAGGAGCACGCCA
The DNA here is from genome assembly GCA_012064385.1 of Puccinellia tenuiflora. Lineage (NCBI taxonomy): Eukaryota > Viridiplantae > Streptophyta > Magnoliopsida > Poales > Poaceae > Puccinellia > Puccinellia tenuiflora. Next base: position 139,879 of record QRDG01001613.1, read on the forward strand.
TTAACATACATTTGTTTTTTTTAGAAAGAGAGAGGAGGTTGGGACGTGTGGATACAAGTATTCGTGTGATGCTTTCTTTTTCCGGGTGGTGCTGTGATGCGGCAGGAGTCCTTTTCTCTGCCCCTTTTTTTTTTATTTTCGGCTGGGGTGAGAGAGATCATGAGAGGGGGAATTATTGGGCGGTGGAATATTCTCCGATTGTTGGAAATGCTGGGAAGAATATGTTCTAGTACTATTAATCATGGAAAGCTCCAAAATGTGCTCGCGTACCTACCTGAGCTGAGGGTGGCCAAGAAGCTGGAGTTCGCAGTAATAATACCAAAATGTTGCACATGTTCTACTCGTAGTAAGTAGGGCAACATTCTTCTTTTCTTTTTTTGAAGGCAGGAGGACATTCTTTTGTGTAATACTATTTCTTTAGGGAGTGTCTATCAAACAGCTGTCTGTTTCTCAATTCGTAAACAGACACATTTTTTGGACCAATAGGAAGCTAACAGTTGTGTGACTCAATTCAAATGGAAAAGTAGCTGTTTCAGTTAGGCCAAACAGACACATTTTTTAGACCCATTTACTTTTGAGTTCCCTCAGTTGTTTTTTTTTTAGAGAAATACGGCATAAATTCAACAACAAAGAGTACAAAGCACATACATACGCAAGAACGCACGCCTCGTACACGACACAGACGCAACAGCAGCGAGGTCAACACTGCCGAACCACCACAACACCTGCCACCGCTCCTTGAAGCCGACGAAACCGCCGGAGAAGACGAAGGCAAGGCACCACATAACCTGGAAGAGAGATGACCACCGGTTTTGAAGACAGGAGTCGCTCGCCGCGAAGCGACGAGACCTAGGACGATGAACGGACATAGCCAGGCCACCTCCTCCAACAGAACCAACGCCGACCACCGTTGAGACGGCCCAGCCGCGCCAGCTCCACCACTGGCCAACCACGAAGAACCCTACGCCAGATCGAAGCACAAGACGCCGAAGTCTGCAGCAACCCCAGAACCCCCGCAGCAAGGCCAGACCAAACCTCGCGGCGACGAAGCCCACAACTTCTACCCAGACCCACCTAACCCATCTCAGACTTTAGTTGCAAAAACCAGCCCAGTTGTCAGAGAGCCCACCAAGCCACAGTTACGACTTCTTCTTCCCCTCTACCAACTCCACCCTCCCCCGAGAACTCCCGCAGCTCCCTCAATGGCGAGAAGGATCTCGCAGCAACAAAGGAACGAAGGGGGAAAAGAGATCAACATAGAACTAAAATCTACACTGACGAATAAGTTGAAACACTGACGTTTGTTACATCAAGTTAAACGTCCTCAAGGCAAACAGCTAAACACTGAGCCGAGAAACTAGCCATAACTAGACTACCGGGCACGACATCGAGGCCGCCGCCGTGTTGTGGCTGTGAGGTTGCAAAGGTGCGCCACTGAAGAAAAACGGAATGACTGAAATCTGAAGAACTAAGAAGATATAACTTCAAAATACAAAGAGATTACACTGAATCTCTGAAACGACAAAAGACAAAAGAAAAATTGAAAACGCTCAAAGGTGAAGATCTATGAAATAGACAACAATGAAGCGGAAAAATGTTCTCTAAAAATTAAGGCAAATAGGCTGGTCCTCCTCTTTTATCCGGGCTTGGAACCGGCTATCCGAAAAATCTTATGAGATGGATAGGCAGAGTTACCCCCATGGTAAAAACCATCCCCCGCAGAAAAGAACTTTGTAAAACATCAGACATAGGAACATTCACTGCAAAAAGCATGCGATGAAATACTAAGAAAGAGAGACCAAGACAATGAAGACTGAAAATGAGGAACTAAGATACTAAGAAAATGATGAAGTGGAAACTGAGATACTAAGCATATGATGAACTGAAACTGACTGAGATACTAATGAATATCATTGACTGAATTAGTGACGAACTTAGCAATATACTAAAATTCAAAACTGAGAAAAATGACTGAAGATAAGAAAACTGTGAAACTGAGAATAATAAAACATAAAGACTGAGATACTAATGAATAAGATTAAGAATGAGAAACTAAAAGGCTGAAAGAATAATAGACTAAGATCCAACGAGAAACTGAAAAGCTGAAAGAATAATAGACTAAGATCCAATGACAAACTGAAAAGGCTGAAATAATAAGAGACTAAGATCCAATGAAAAACTGAAAGGCTCAATCACTGAATACTGAAACAATCACTGAATACTGGATACTGAAAGGCTCAATCACTGATTACTCAAACAATTATACAATAAATTAATATTGAATAACCAAAAACAATTAATAAAACACTAAGGAAATGAAAAATAATAAAAGACTAAGAAATAATTAAAGACTAACGATGAATTATTGAAAGATACACTAATACACAAGTATCAACTCCCAAACGCACAAATACTCTACATCAGACACAAGTCACACAACAACCTACGTCAGAGCTCCACTGAAAATCGCCCCATCGACAACAGACACGCAAGCTACCGCCACCGCACGAAACATAACCAATTTCGGGTCTCGCGACCACCACTTTTTTTTAGAAAAAGGCACGATGGCTCAGCTTTATATAGAAAGCATTGAACAGGGTTTGGCTACAACACACTCCACCAGTACAAGGACCTATTTAAGCAAGATCACCTACACCTCCAGGACCCTCAGAGACATTGACCCCGTTTTACAGCCAGCAACTACCAGAAACCGGCTGGACTGGCGGCGACGACTGCGCCATCCCTTCCGCCGCTCTCCTCGACCACGAAATGAAATTTCAGAAAAGAAACTCAAGTGGGATTCGTTGACTCAAAACGACGCGACGCAGAAAAAAATGAAAAAGGAAAAAGAGAACTGAAGGAGCGAGCGTGAGATTCGTGCGACATCAATGGACCAGAATGTGTCTGTTTTTGAATTAGAAAACAGACGTCTGTTTTCTAGGATATCCGTTTCTTTATCCATGGGCGGCTCACCAACAAAGCCGTGTACGTGTAGTCAGAAGCGGCCGGGTGCCTGCCACGCAGCCCGGGGTTTTTTGGTTGGGGCGGCGACGCCGTGACGTGAGGGAAGCCTTGCCTTTCTTCTTCTTCTTCGTCTGGTTTCTAGACTCAGTTGTAGGTGCGCGTGGTTATCCGCAAGCAAGACAGACGGGGCGGGGTGGGGAAACGGCCGAAAGGACGATGGAGAGAAGCGAGTTGTAGCTGCGTCTTCTTGTGCGTTTGGGAGGAAGCACACACGTTTTCCTCTCCCGTCTCTTTCCGTCCTGGTAGGTGCTCCTCCAGGCTGCAGCCATATCCGCCCATCCGTCCGTGTCGTTTTCGCTGCGTGTTTGCTGGGAAATACGACGACGTGGCGTCATCCCACCGATCTAGCTGCAGATTTGTTTGTTTGTTTGTTCGCTCTTCAGTTTACTTGTGCGTTCGTGCGTGCGGATGTAAACGAAGATGCATACGATTCTTTTTTAAGCGGCAGAAGAAGAAAAAAAGTGTGGGTCTGAAATTGACTGAATCCTGCCGTCTGTTTTTCCATCAGTGAATCGCCTAATTAACTAGCCACGTATGGGGTACCAGTTGACGTGCTATAAAATGGGCATCACTGGCACTTTGTCAATGAGAGATGGCTTGCAGCTGTCATAGATCTTGAACCCGTCTACGAGTGCTAATATATACGGCGCATGAGGACGGACATGGATGGTGTGCCTGCATTCGCCGCTGCTTCGCATTGATCGGGCGTGCAGTGCAGCTGGCTGCCCATTATATTATATGGTCACGGTAGAGTCAGTTCCCTACTACTCCAGCAACGTACAGGCGATAATTTACACTCTTTAGCCGAACGCTACAATCAGTCGCCAGGCCGGTGAAGTAGGGGCTGCTTTTGTACTTGGTCCTGCTGCATGCCCGGCCGGCCGATCCCCACTGACTCGCTCGCTCATGATGATGATCCACGAGACCAGACCGACGAGAGCTTAATTAGTACTTATACTAATAATCCGCCGCCCCACCGTGTGTTAGTTAGCTTCGCACGTAAGCTAAGCGAGACGCACGGCGGCGAGAGTGCGTTGCAATCTCCAAGTCCAAGAGACGGCAGGGTTAAACGTGCCGGCGATCGATCGCGTCTCGGTTGCGTCCTGCCGTCACGCTCAATCAACCAAAACCGTTCATCAGTTCTCCGGCGGCATGGCAGGGTGGACGCAGCGATCTCCGGCTAAAATGAGAAAAAAAAGGAGGGGGCATCTTTCGGAAAAGAGAAGAAGGACGACCTCCGATCGCTCGCGGCCGAAACGCACGTGGGGATGTCGCGACCTCACCTCCCTTGGGCCTTGGCGTGGGGCGCGGGGACAGACAGCGAAACGGAACGGGGGCATCTCACGAGCGCCGCGTGGGCGGGGACGGGCGTGTCCGCTGCGCCGCCCCCACCGACCCGAGGCCGGCCGGTCGGCGGCACGTGGCGGACGGACGGATCGCGCGCGCCGTGCGGCCGGACGCGTGGCGGTGGACGGACGGATGCGGGTTGGATGGACGGTGGGTTTGTTCGCTTTCGCCGCCACGTTTGCGGTGTTGAGCCGCTGAGGACGTCCGTTGTTGTACTGGCGGCGGGTGTAGGGTCGGTGAACGAACCAACGGCTTCGTTGTTTACTCGGGATCGGGATGGACCGGCGCCGGAGGATCCTAGGATGCGCAGACGTGATATTGTTGTTGTTGGCCTCCAACTTTATTTATGGCCCCAATTGTGTCTTCCGGACATATACTACAGAAAGAAAGATAGACGGTGGCCCACAATTTTATTCCATGGCCATTCCCAGTATTATTTCTGCATCATACTGTAAGAATAATTCAAGAAGATTAGGAAAACAATATATTTCTCTATGATCGAGCTAGGCGTGACTACGAACTAATCCATTTTATTTGATATTATTTCTCGTAATAATAATAAGTAAACAAAAGTACAAATGAGCAGCATTGCGGGATGAAGATTGTCGGAGTAACAAATGAGGTATACTCTAAGTACACTGCACTAAACAAGATGACCGCGTGGCCTAATGGATAAGGCGCTCGCCTCCGGAGCGGGAGATTCTGGGTTCGAGTCCCAGCGTGGTCGCTTTTTACATTATATTGACAACGGAAGCAAGTTTTTCATATCCATGGCTTCATTCCTCGTGTTCGTATTGAAGTTCTCCATACCCAGGCTTCAGGATTACTACCAAAATATGCCTATGCCAATGAAACTATCAAATCTTTAAGATAGTTAGGTAAAGATTTTGATTATGATACAAAATTGATAATGATATATGAGTACTGGAATACAGGCTTACTAATCAGAATCATGGAACTACAGATCTGCCTTGTTACAAAACGCTCGTTTGGACAAGGTGAGGTGCTGCAGGAATCGAAATTAAATTCTAGTGGCATTGGTGTCATCATGTTCACCGCTGTTTCTACTTAGTTTGACATCAAACACATATTTTAAATAGCGAAATTGATAGGGGCTGATAGAATCGTGATGCACGGTAACACTTGTATTTATATAGATCAGAAGAGAAAGATTACACCAGCATTGGTAAAACACCTCTTGGACTTGGATACTGTACCTTCAGTCCAAAATGTAAGAAAAACAAAAAAGTCGAAAGGTAAAACCATAAAACTTGGTACACCTCCGAGAAAAAAATCATTCACGGAAATATGCTCTGCGTAACTCTGCTATCTCAGACATACAGTACCTGAGAATGGTGGGCCAGCACCAGATTTGAGATGCTTTAAAACAAAAATTGGAAACCCATCAATGGGTGGCCTGTAATCATGCAGCGTCTTCAGATCAGATCATACCACAGAACCTCTCTACGATGTTCAGATATCCAATTTCGCGTTAAACCAGGTCACCTGAACAAAATCTGAAATACCTCAACAACCTCAGACATATGCACCAGTGCCACATTCAGCCTTTAGACAAATCTTTCTAGGAGATGCTGCTATATTCAGATTCTGCTGAAAGGACTATGCATGAAATACAATTATCAGTCCTGGGCGTATGATTCTACATTTGAATCATTTCTTAGATCTTGGCTTCCTTCGTAGGAAGATATCATGGTCTGAAGAAAAGTTCATAATTCTTCAAGGAGGAAAACACAACATCCTCATCCATGCCCTCTCTGGGCAAGAGATTAGCATTAATATCCCCCTGTGAGATCATGAGCACACCTGCCTGAACAACCCAAGATACTGAAAATTCTTTTTGGTTCATTCGAAGGCCAAGTCAGATTCCAAACGGACAGCCCGCATGCTGCCATACCTACTGAGTCAGCTAAAAAATGAACGAGCAAAAGTTTGATTCTCCTTGCTTAACTGAGCAAACCATTCGGAAATCTGAGTCGCTTGCAGTACACAGAGGCCTGATAATGGTCCAGTCGGGCTAGCAACTATCTTATCAAATGTCAACGGAAGGAGACTAAGAAGAGCCCCAACTGCAGAAAACTGAAGAAGTATGCTCCTTGATCTTGTAAAACTCGTTCCAATAATACTGACAACTTGTTCCTCAGCTCGATAACTGATTTCATCTCATAACCAACATCATCGATGAAAAACCTACATGAGAGAGAAGTGAGAAATCTTCAAAAATGTATTTGCCGATTTCAGGATTTGAAAAATAGGGGAGAAGAATTGAAGGGCATCCTTAAATACTTGTACAGAGATCTAGATATTTATTTGTCAACATATACTGGTATAAGTAGAAATAGGGGACTGAAGAAAAGATCCTGTGACCGAGTCCTAAAAAACATTTGAGAGAAAATTCCCAAGTATACAACTTGCTACACTGATTCTAATGTTTACACCAGCACATATATTGGAATGAGTGTTACCATGTGCGTCTACCAAGTATACAACTTGCTACACTGATTCTAATGTTTACACCAGCACCGAATTATCCAAATACATCTACCAAAATTTCCCAACATGTTATGCATGATAATTTGATTAACAACTACAAATTCGCACAATCCAAGTACAGATACTACACATTAACCACAAGATGTCATACAACATGTGCACTATGAGGGATTCTAATGATGGAAAATTGATTAGCCGCCCAACATGAAAAAGGGGAGAAGAAGACAATTCAATCATCCCTCGGTGCTTTTACTTGAGATTTTGGGCACATACTTATGTTTTTTAAAAGCACAAGTGACCTCTTGCTACCTAATTAATTGGTTTCTGAGGAACCTCAACAAGCAAAGAGATTAAATACAGGAAATGATACACAGAATGAGCTAGGCGGACTTCAGTAAGATGTAGTTAGATCGCTTACTGAAATTCCATATAACATCAAATAAAAGAACACATTTTCCTGTAAAGACATCAATTCGAAAATGCAGAGGAGTACAAATTTCAGAATATAATTCCTATTTATATTTAAAAGCAGAAGGGAAGTGGAGCAAACCTTCCAAGTTGACTGACAAGTACCAAAAGAGCAGCTGAATACTCCTCACATTTGCATGATTCCAAAATCTTCAGAAGACGAACAACAACATTTTGGTATGTCCACTCGCAGCTCTAAAAAACAAACACACATAATCAGCTGATAATGGAACTAATGATGTGTACAACTGCACAATAAATATTGAATTGCTACACTTAATAATAGGAAATAAATCCGACTAAGCAATTTTTCACGAAATAGCCATCATGTCAAAACAACTATGTTTACAAGGTAACTGCAGGAACAGCTGATGGATAATCTTAACTTGGAATATTCACACTGGTGAAACGTATAATCTAATACCATAACTATGAATACATTCCTAAAAAGACCTCCTAAGTACATGAAATTGTGTTATCTGGTGGTCATAATGTTCACATGTTAGATAATTTGGAAAACAAAAACAAATAATCAAGGTAAACTAACATCAAGTAAAGATCACAAAGTTGACCATACCATGTAGCTCCCAAACAGCTCAAGCAAAGATATTATCTCAGTATAATAGCAGAGGTCCCTCACATCGGGATAGTTGATACCCTCAGCATTTTTCGCTTGCGTGGAGATATTGCAAAGTTCACCACAGTTGGTCTGCAGTTCACTAGATCCCAAATGAGAACTGTGCTTTGTAATAGCTTCATTTGACTTGACATGATTGATCCGAGCACATAAATCCAGCTCATCGAGCAGAGAAGAGATAAAAACATCTATGGACACTGTATCCACATCAAAAAGGCAATGTGTACAAGATGGGAAAGCTGTTGGTCTATTGGACTGAATATGAGATGACACAAGGTACAAAGAAGTGTCTATGCTCTCAAGGAGTAAGACAATCAGCCGTATAGTTTTCATGAGAAGATTACAACTCTTCACAAGTAGCAACTTATCACCACACACAGAACCAAAGACATGGAGAGCCGACATGGTCCACGAAAGGTTTGCTTTACCCGTCTGAAGAACTCTGTATGAAACCTCTAAAACAACATCCACTCTATCCACTTCAGCACATAATGAAGCCAACAGGATGCAAACAGAGATAAACTGATCTATAGTCGCAGGCTTAGTGGATACTTGCAGATCAGTTTCATCATCTAAGTGGCAATACTTGTTACCATCAGAATTCCTAACTCCCATTTTATCACAAACCACAACTTCTTTGTTCACAAGAAAATCCTCAATTAAGGAGACAAGAACGTCCAGCTGACTGCTTTTCAGAAAACCCAATCTTGTTTCCATGTAAGGTTTCACTGCAAGAAAGGTAATATCTTTAACATCATAGAAGCAATTTGTATGCTATACAATGACTAGCTCAGTGCAGCCCTAATTGCATTTGCATGCTCTAACTACTGTAGATGAAGTACAAAATAAGTTAACAACAATGTCATTGCTGCACACAACCAAGACATAGAGTAGACTAAAAATACAGAAAGGCGAAGCAAAATCATTACGCCATAAGAAAAATGCTCACCATCATAATCTAAACTTGACAAATAATCTACCAACACTTCAGAAAAAATAACTTGCCTTATCACAACCTGAACTTCACGAATAATCTTAAAATGATGGCATCCACATCATGTTGATATAAAACTGTAATTATATGAAAGACACAAATAGCATCGACGTCTAGAAGACAATAACAGTCAATGATGAAATTTGTGGTTACACGAAGTTGATAGGCACATACATATAGTAAATTGAACTGCATCATTTAATAAACAAGTTTCTGCCTAATATAACAGAATTAAAATTAAACCAGATGTGTGCATAAAGTTCTCGTGCAGCACATAATCATGAAAGTTGCAAACCCAGTTATTTGTTTGCATGGAAGGGGAAAGAGAAAGCAATGAAAAAACTGAAATACTGAGAGACTGATTTTCATCATACCAGTCTTGATGGCTGACAAAGCAATGTATTGGTCAACAATAGGATCACTTGTCAATTTACGAGCATCCCATAACAATAGGGAAAAGATGAGAGGAACCCTCTCTCTGCATAAGAAAATGTAGGTGTTAATATTTGTAACATGAATGCTAGTGGTAGTAATAGAAGAGCTTGTAACTGCCAAAATGAATAGAAAAAACAGTAAGCTCAATGCAAGCAAGACGTACTCCGGAAGTAGCAATGGTTCAGTTGATACTCTTTCAAGTAATGAACCGTCAACAAAAACATCCTGAGGAAGTTCGCTAGATTCAGAAATCAGGGTCTCCCAGTAGTGCAGTATATTTATTACGCTGCTTCGTTTCAAACTTGTAACTCCAACAAAGTCTAGATTGTAGTTTCCAGCTCCATGACAATGACCATTCACACCATCTGAGGTCAGATTGATCGGTTGAGCTGTCTGTGCTTTACTTAATCCAACATTATTTTGCAGTTCAGGATCTGATGATGCAGTACAAATTTGAGGCACCTCCTTGCACAAATGCAAGATGGCATTTGCATTTCCTGATAACTGTGGTTCAATGGTATTCTGTGACTCCACAGCAAGGGAAACTACAGCATTTGAGGCCTCATTCCCATGTGGAAGGCAGCGCAAAGAGGCTGTAGCTGACACATCAACCGATTTAGTGTTATAAGAAACATTAGCTGCTGCAGTAGATTTACCTTTTGCAAACTCCATAACACTGCCACCGTGTTCAGTTCTACTAGAGGTGGATGACTGAAACCTACAATTCTGAGACAAATTCTGAACTTCCTGCAAATTGCCATCAGACATTGATGCAGGACAATTCCTATCATATCCATCATTATTGCCATCAACCAAATCGGAAGACTTACGCCTTTTAGTTATAGTGGGTAGCACAATGGGCACGTCTGGTGAAAGAGGTGTCTCCATTGCCTTCCTATACTTCTCTTCATCAGCATCATTGTCCAAATTGAGCAACTTCAAGCAGTCCCCCTTGATCAATTTCTCAAAGGAGAGCAGTGAATCAAACTTGCTTCGTTCACAAGCATTTCCTGCTCCAGGAGAGGGCACTTTAGCACAACCACCGAAGGATTTATCAATAACAACAGGACCTTTCCTCCAATTATTTTGCAAGCCATTTTCACTCATCATACATGGCATGTCGTTATTTCCTTGCTGCAGACATGAACGATCATCATTGAATGCCAAATTATCACTTGTAGTGGCATCATGGGGAAGTGATTCTACAGTATTTTTTGTCCTTTTTCTCTTCCAGTATTTTTTGTCCTTTTTCTCTTCCTACCACCTTTGAGCATTTGATCTGCAACTTCTGTACCACCAGGAAAGGATGGCTTCGATGCCTTCTGTCGAGAAGAATGACCGGATATCTCCAGCAGCGCTCTATCATCTTGTTTCCTAGTACTGCAGTTTTTAGGGGGTAACTCTGGAGTTGTTGAGCTCTGGTTCTTTCTGGTACCTGCTGATGAGACAAATAGGCTTTCCTTACCCTGTGAGCCCATTAACTTTTTATCAGATGTGGATGTCGGACATGAAGATCTCTGGTGATTTTTTGAGTTTGTTCTGGGAGCACTGCCAATAGGATGCTCCAATTCAGAACTAGTACCTGAGATTGGTCTTGTGCAGCTTTCTCTAGCTAACTGATATGAAGCATGTTCTCTTGTGGCAGAAGTGAAAGGAACCATCTCAGCTTGTAATCCGAAATATGGGGCAGGAACTGGACTACGAGGAAGAAGAGCATGTTGATTATGTTCTAAGTCATGGACCTTCCGTCGTCGCTTCAACTGCCAAGATGAAAACATGATGATGACATCAGTTCATATAGACAGACAAGAGAAAAATATCTAAGTGAACATTTGAACTTACAAGCATGCGTATATATAGTAATATGATTTGGCCGCTGGTTAACAGAATAATAATCACATCATCTTATCATGAATATAACTACCTAATATGCTAATATGTATTATGCTTCAGATTCTCTTAACTTTCATCACTAATACGCAGTACGGACTCAAGTGTGAAACTGACAACATACACAGCACTCACATTCAATACATTTAAAAAAATACAAATTAATGAAAATGAATTCACGGCATATTTGTTGTCAAAACAGTCATAAAAGAAAATTACATAGTACTCTGCTAATATAGCATTATAGAATGGAAAAAGTTAGGATTGGTATACCAAGCGTCCAAAATGATACTAATTCGTGAATAAAAGAAGATAACAATTTCTTGCTGTACTCAAAATCCTTTTGTTGTAGTTATCATCCCACCATTCTTCAATGTGAAAAAAATGCAGATTGACAAAAGCAGTAGTCGTATCCACCGGTTTGAAAATACTAGTTTCTCTGAGCATACTAACAAAAAAATCCACCACAACAGTTTTGCAAGATATGCGCACATCTGTATATGAAACAAAAAATCTGCTTGTAGTAGCACGTTAAATTATTGTCTGCTAAATTAAAAATTATTTGCTACCATGATAACTTTGAGGCTTGAGCATGTTCAAATTTATAGTAAACTCCCTTCATAAGTTTAGCTAATGATACTAATAGGTAGCAACCAGGATACATACCCTTGTCAGTACATGAACATCTTCAGCACCACCAGCAAGATAATCATCAAGCCTGTTAAACCGGCTCAGCGGCTGCATCCAGTCCTGTTTTAGGAGCTGGAGCTCTCTTCTTATCAACGCTCTACCCAACTTCGATTCACGTTTCGCATGCTTTAGCTGATCTTTCTTCCGCTTCAGCTTCTCTTTGAGAAGTTTTATGTTTGCACTTTCATTAGCTCCATCAAAACGTTGTATTCCATCTTTACCACGAGAAACCATAGCCCTAGCAGCACCAAAATCATCAGACTTCCTCTGTAAATATTCACCTCGCTTTCTCTCCTCTTCCAACTTCTGTAACAGTTGATCTACACGGTTTTTCTCACACATTACAATCTTTCTTTGAGCCTCAATGCCTACTTGTAAGTTTTCATTGAGTTTCTTCTGCTCCTCCAACTGTGCAAGCAAATGGTTAGACCGGCCCTTCTCTTCCATTACTTTTTTCCTCTCAACTTCAATTAGTTTTTTGTTCTTTTCTGCTAACATTTTTTCTGAATCAGCACATTTCTTTTCTCTGGCAGCTTTCTGCTTCTCTGCTTCAGCCTTTTTATATGCCTCCCCTGTTTTCTGAATCTGAGCAGACAACTGCGAGCTGGTTTCATTAGCTTCAATCCTCATTTTTTCACATGATACCTTCAAATCACTGGCTAATTTTCTTTCCGTATCAATGAGCCTTTTGTACTCTTCAGACTTATTTGTTTCAGACTTCAGTAATTTTTGCGCTTCTGAAGTCTTCCTCCTTGCTTCTTCGACTTTTTTCTTCTCGGAATCCGTTTTCAACTTTTCTTCTCCTAAAACCTGTTTCAGCCTTCTATTTTCTTCCTCCAACTCGGAGATCCGCAAGAGCTCATTATCATTTTTGCTGATATTTTGTGTTTGCCGCAGGGCTGAGTTCTCTGCCTTGAGTTCAATTACCTCTTTCTCTAATGTATCTCTGGCATCAGACTCAGTTTCCTTAGCTGCTTCTGCCGAATCAGCTCGGAGACGATCCTCCTTGCAAACTGCTCATCCAGAACAACAAACTATTAGTGCATGAAGCTGGAGTGGTAAGGTTATCAAAATACCAGAATTCCACAAGGTCTGATGGTGACATATGTCTTTAAGTATTTATTACATTTCTAGGTAAGAGCAATTTGGACGAGGATTATACATTGTAACAAAACAATAGGTGTTATCAGAGAATAGGGAGAGTATTATAAGTTTCTCGAAAGAAACATTAAGAGAAAACAAACATACTTTGAAAAGCTCATCTTCCGTGGGATAGGCACCTTCTGTTAAATTCCTGGTAGCATGCTACTAACATGTTAATAGAATTTCGAACATTAGATACTTGATAAAAACAATCTTTTTAATACATAAAAGCTTTGGTTTGTCCTTAGATGAAGAAAATGATTTCATTGCAGCACAGAACAGACATGTTGGAATTGCATACATCAGACCAATTACTGCTCTTAAGTAACGGAAATGTTAGTTCATAAATCACAGAAAGCAAAAGTGTGGCAACCAGACATTTCAATTTGTTTCTTGTTCGTCTGAAAGATGCGTGTCCCTACAACACTCTAGCCAACTGGAATCATGATGCACAACCAAATAAGGTCTGAAATAGCAAGTCAGGGGACTCTATACCTTGGGTGAGAGTGGATATCTCATTCCGCAGCTTCTCAACCTCGCTGTTCAGGAGGTTCACCGCCTGGCGCAGCATCGTCCGGCCCTTCTCAACCTGCTGGTACTTCTTCCACAGCTACGGAAGCAAGAAAAAGAGAGAGAGAATCGCGTCAGGAATTACACCAACACATCGAAAACAAATTTCGGCGCAAAGAGCCGAGGAGGAAGGGTCGGTTTTTCTTTTGTTCTGATAGGGGGAAGGGGGTCGGTTACCTTGGCGCAGCACGGGTTGGGGCCACCGCCGCCGGCGACAACAGCGGCGACCGGCGGTGGTTCCTTCGAGGATTCCGTCTCCGCCGCCATTCCGCCGTGATATCTGAGGGTGGGGGGGTTTAGGGTTTGAGCGGCCGGTGTGGGCTTCCACCTTCCAGTGCCCCCAGGGGAAGACGAATCTCGAATCGACAGCCTAACATGCGGGGAACGACGAGACGAGACGGAGCAGGGAGGCGGTGGAGTCGGGAGTATTGGGCCCATATGGCTCATTATATCCAATCTGCGGCCTAACTCTAAAGTTTTCTTTTGATTTTGAGTGGAACACTCTGCGGCCTAACTTTGAACCCATGTCGGCGGAGAGACCGAATCGATATGGGCCCAACTTCGAACCAGGACGAGGATGAATTGTTTTTTACGCCACTATTCCTGACGCGCAACGCCGATATGGGGCTACCGTGCCCCCACTATTCTTGACGCGTGATGCCGATGTGGCACCCTCGAACGTGCAGCGTCCACGCTAGTGATCCGTATGAGCGGTTGCACCGGCCTTCTAACACGTGATGACAATGACGCGGCGGCATTCGAGTGTTGGCACGTAGCAGCGGCACGCGAATACAACCCACTGGCCACTTTCTCCTCCCACAAAAATTCAAATTGTCTCGTCCCCCATAACCATCTTCTTTCTCTTCAAAAAAATGGAGCATTGCCTCCACCCGAAAAAAGGGGGAACGCACTATTTTTAAGGCAGCCAATTTAGATGTAGCGTCCCCATGAGAAAAACAAAAAATTGAAACCCCCCCCCCCCCCCCCCCCTCTCGCCTTCTTCCCCAATAGGATTTACCAGTGGAGGAAGGGGAGGAAATCGGCAAATGAAACTCACATGGAACCGAGAAACAAAAACTCTTATTTTCTCCCCTTCCATAAGGATGCATCAAGAAAAACACCACAAAGAAATGACAGAATATTCAGTGCAGCCATTGATTCAATAAATAAAAAGGAAAAAAAACTACATGTATACAATTTCTAACAAATCAACCTCCTCTTTCTTGACTTATAAAAGTGCAATATCTATTGCTCCTCGAAAATTGCCATGATATGAACACTAGAATTGCCATGATCTATATTTTAACGTAGCATATGTGTATTAGTGTATATCAGTTCGGAGAAAGTGGCCAGTGGGTTGCATATATGACTCAGTTCCAAGAGCTTTCATATACTTATAGCTCCATGTGTATCCATTATATGGCAATCACTACTTCTCTTACAGTGTCAACTATGAGACTTCCTCCAGTCTTGTGGTTATTCTTTTCACTGTTTGAGTCTTTCTTTTTTTACCTTCCAAAGCCCCATCATTATTCTCTTTGCCATAACCTATTGGTGCCAAAACTTAAGTTTCACATGAATTAGTTGAGTAGACTTCAAAACAGTTGATGCGGGAAGGAAGTGAATTAGATCACTTGACTGGATCTTGACTATTTCATGAATGATTACTTGATGCTTTGTAGAAGGGTTGATGCTTTTGCATTGGAGACATAATTTGCATTTCTTCTTTCTAAACCTTATGTATGGTTCCATGTCTCCGACACAATTATTCATGAAAAGTTTCTAGCTTGGTAACTAGTATGTGTTAACTATTGTTTGCTTGATATCAACTATAAACAATTGTTTTGGATCAATTTACTTCATCTCATGTGCTTTACACTACTGTCTTGATCAAGATTATGTTGGTATCATGTCACTTCAAAAATTATTTGGTTATCATATTCCTACTCGAGGACGAGCAGGAATTAAGCTTGGGGATGCTGATACGTGTCAAACGTATCTATAATTTTTTATTGTTCCATGCTTGTTTAATACCATTATTATATGTCTCCACCATCTTTATTTATCATTTTGAGGCATTTTATTGTACTAACCTATTAACAAGATGTCCAGTGTCAGTTTATGTTTTTCTGCTGTTTTGTATGTCAGAAAATCCTCTTAAAGAAAAATTCCTCGGAATTAGATGAAAATTTAGGGAAATTATTTTTACATCGAAACAAATACGGAGTCCAAAGGGAAACCGAGGAGGCGACCCACAGGACAGGGGCGCCCCCCAGCCGTGGGCTGAAGGGGGGTCGCGGCCAGGACCCGCCCCTGGTCTTGGGGAACCCCTCGGCCTCCCTCAACTCCTATAAATTCCTTTCTGATCTAAAACAGAAGGGGCGATGATTATTTTGCACGAAACTTTCCCGAAGCCGCCGCCATATTCAACCCTAATTCGGGAGGATTCTGAAGCTCTTTTCGGCACCCTGCCGGAGGGGAGATTGATCCCGGAGGCCTCTTCATCGCCATGGCCGCCTCCGGGGTGATGCGTAAGTAGTTCCCCTTGGACTATGAGTCTATAGCAGTAGCTAGGTGGTTGTCTCTCTCTTGTGCTTTCATGCTTATGATCTTGTGAGCTACCTAACACGATCAAGATCGATACTTTGTAATGCTACATGTTGTGTTTGTTGGGATACGATGAATTGTGAAGCTATGATCAGATTGTTCATGTCTCTTATGTGTTCTATTTATGATCTTGCATGCTTTCCGACGTGTATAGTTACTTTGACCAAGTGATTACTTATATCTTCAAGAGGAAGTATTTTATGCTAGATGTTAGGTCCATGCCCTCTCTGTGTCTGGGCACGAGTGACAGAAATGTCTAAGGACAAGGGTGTGTTGTTGCTACTAAGGGTAAAACAACGGTGTTTATGTCTTCGTGGTCATGAATATTGCTTACATCATGTACTGTGGTTAATACGATTATCTGTTTTTGCAACTTAATACCGATGGGTGACATGCTGGATAGCGATCTCTAGGTGGATTTTTAGTCATAGAAGCAGTTGGATTATGGTCTATGTATGTTTGACGTGATGCCTACATGAATATTACCATGAACTTTGCTTATCATAATTACTTTGTGAAAGTGCATGGTTGCCCCATGTGTGGTTTTGGTAATTAATGACAATCTCTATGGACTAATGTTTGTATTGAGCTACTTGTAGGTGTGTCCATATGCTTTGCTTGATCTCCATTTGTTGGAGTCAAGGTTAAGGGAAGAAGAGTATTTGTTGATCAAGGCTAAGTGCGTGTTGATCAACACTCAAGTCCAAGTGAAGATATGCCGATGAGTGCCTCTCCCATATTGGTGTATGGGGGAGCTATTAGCGAGTCTTCACCAAGCGGAGCGCAATCAAGAAAGATGGTCCAACTTGAGAAGACAAAGATCGTCATCATCTAGCTCAAGTGGATTATGCGCAAGACAAAGGTATGATCTTGATAGGTTTTCTATTTTACCGGTCTCATGTTGTTAGTGGAAAGACCGGGTTACAGTATAAATAGCCGTACTATCAAGAGGGGCTCTCGACCGAATATCTTGATCGTATCGTCGTAGAGAGCACAAACCTTTGCATCCTTGCAATCATCTTTATTGGTTCTTATTTGTCTCTTATCTTGGTGTGGTCTTGGTGCTTGTCGTGCTTGTCATGGTAAGGCTAAGTTCACCGAAAACGGTTTTCTTATGCATCTCTATTGCGTTTTCGGTATTAGAGATTTTGCCGGTTCATCCGTGCGGAAGATTTCTCTCTTCCATTTCTTTGCAAAATCGCTATTACTTGTTTGCTATATTTCCAAGGGTTTCATTTGTGGTCCTCTTTCCAACAAAATTGGTTTCATGTCATTTGGACTTCATTTGCAAAAGATATAATATTTCCGGTTTGCGAAATAGAGAGGTTTTACCTTTCTCCATTCGGTTTTATCCTCCATTGATGGACTATGATTTTTCTCTGTATAATCTTGTAGAACTTTTCGTTGCGATTCCAACGAGCCCAAGATCATCGAAAACGAAGTTCGAATGATTAAGTTATGATTTTTCTCGTACCGGGGGTCCTGTAGTTTTTTGCCCAGCGGTAGTACCGTACCGGTACCGCCCGGGTACCACCGGGAGTCTAGTACCGCGCGCGTTTGAGCGCCCGAAATCACCCGGGGCGGTAGTACTGCTAGCCCAGCGGTAGTACCGCCCCTGGGCGCGATTTTGACCATAACGGTAAGTTTTTGGGTGACCTATTTAAGGGGCTTTCTTCCCCAACAGGTGCCCAACTTCTTGAGCTCATTTTTTCCTCTCTCTCCTCCATTGTTGCACTTTTTGTGAGCTTGATTACTCCACTTCCCTCCAATGATTCTTGCCAATTTTTAGGAAAACAAGGAGTAGATTTAGATCTACCATTCCATCAATCCATTCCTCCTCTAAGTGAGGGGAACTTAGTAGATCTTGATTTTGGAGTTCTTGGTGTTTCTTCTCTTGTTCTTCCTCTTAGATCCCTCCATAATATTAGTTGATTTGGTTGGATTTTGGAGAGAAGGATTTGACCACTTAGTGTGTTCTTGGCTATTGCATTAGTTGCATCGGGTTGTGCTCTCCACGAAGATTCGTGGGATTGAAATTCGAGAAGCTTGTTACTCTTGGGTGCATTGTGTTCCCAAGAGGTTGTGCCTCTTGGGTGCATTGTGTACCCTAAACGGTTGGAGATGTCGCGAAGACTTCGAGTTGTGAAGCTTCGGTTAAGGTTTGGGAGCCCCCGATTGAGTTGTGGGTGTATGCCCCAAGATCGTTGTAAAGGCTCCGGATTCCGTCTTGAAGGATTCCGATAGTGGAAGGTGAATCTAACCCTTGGGTGAGGTTCATCAGAGAATAGGGGTGAGGCCTTTTGTGGCATCTTGAGTAGGCCTCTTATGACGAGCTCACACCCCTCCAATGAGACGTACTCCAATAACAAGGAGGAACTCGGAAATACATTCTCGTCTCCGCGTGGCTCGGTTATTTCTATACTCGAGCTCTTTACTTATGCAATTTACATTATGATAGCCTTTGTGCTTGATGTCATATATATTGCTATCACCTTATTGTCATATTGCTTAGCATAAGTTGTTGGTGCACATAGGTGAACCTAGTATATTAGGTTGTTGGCTTGTTAATTTAAACACATAGTTTTATTTCACAATTATCAAACCTTAAACCGGAAAAGTTTAAATCGCCTATTCACTCCCTGATGGTGGATATTGATAAGTTGGGTGGTGCCCCAAGCGAAAGAGGAATTGTAGCTAGTAGCAGTTTTCTCTCGTTTAACGAACCGAGATTTATCGAACCAGTAGGATTTTGAAATTAACAACGAGGTGAATGTTGAATATCTCTGGCGCTTAACCTTCAACAGACGTGGACCTGCACACACTCAACCAAAATACTTTGCCCCCAACGGCGGAGAGGTTGTCAATCTCTCCAGTCTCGCAGAACACAAAGCGGTTAATTGTATGATGAAATAGATAAAATATGAAAAGTGACCAGAGGAGTAATGATGATTAAAAGCAAGTAAATAAGGTTGAAAACAATGTAAAAAGATGGACCGGGGGCCATGGGTTCACTAGTGGAGTCTCTCAAGTAGATAAAATATGCATGTGATGGGTGAACGAATTACAGCTAGGCAATTGACAAGATCATGACACAACCCCAATTTAGCTATGACAAAAAGGACATGATAATATTTATGGAGGTATCACGACAAGGAACAAAGACCGTTGAGTCCAACTGTGTCTTTGTCTAAATAGTACACCGTGGGATCGCTATCCAGCCTGTCACCCAACGGTATTAAGTTGCAAGCAACAGACAATTGCATTAAGTAAAGTGCATGATGTAAGAAATACTAATATCAAAATAGACATTAACACCGCTGTTTTACCCTTAGTAGCAATAGCACACCCTTGCCCTTAGACGTTTCTGTCACTCGTGCCTAGGAACAAAAGGGGCATGAACCCACTATCTAGCATAAATACCCTCTCTTGGAGATACACACAGTCACTTGGTCAAAGTAACTACGCACATCGGAGAGCATGCAAGAACATAAATTACTCATATAAGAATCATGCACAATCTGAACATAACTTCATAATCCATCGGATCCCAGCAAACACATCACATAGCATTACAATAGTCGATCTTGATCATGTTAGGCAGCTCACAAGATCATAAGACATGAAGCACAAGAGAGAGAGACTACCATCTAGCTACTGTCACGGACCCGTAGTTGAAAGTGCATGGTTGCCCCCATGCATGGTTTTGGTAATTAATGACAATCTCTATGGACTAATGTTTGTATTGAGCTCTATGTGTAGGTTGTCTTTTAGCTTGTGTCAAGATCATTTGTTGATCAAGGTCAAGCTTGCTTGTCTCCATGTGTTGGAGTCAAGGTGCTTTGCTTGATCTCCATTTGTTGGAGTCAAGCTCAAGGGAAGAAGAAGTTTGTGTTGATCAAGGCTTTGTGCAGATTGATCAACTCTCAAGTCCAAGTGAAGATATGCCGAAGTGAGCTCTTCCCGTCTTGGTGTATGGGGGAGCGTCATGTGAATCTTCACCAAGCAAGGCGCGTTCAAGAAAGGTGGTTCGCCTTGAGGAGATGAAGATCATCTTCATCGACCTAAAGTGGATTAATGCGCAAGGCAAAGGTATGATCTTGATAGGGCTTTGATTTTACCGGTCTCATGATGTTAGTTGAGAGACCGGGTTATAGGATAGATAGCCGTTCTATCAAGAGGAGCTCTCGACCGAGTATCGTGATCGTATCGTTCGTGGAGAGCTCAATCTTTTGCATCCATGCAATCATCTTTATTGGTTCTTATTTGGCTTTTATCCATGTGAGAATTTAGAGCTTGTGTTCATCTCCATACCAACCTCTAGTTCACCAAAACGGATTTAATGAATATCTTCTTGCGTTTTTGTATTGGAGGTTTTACCGGTTTGCCCCTTCTACGAGAGGTCAAACTCTCTCCTTATATTCTCCTCCTCACATGATAGACTATGATGTGTATATGCATGATCTTGTAGGGCTTGTGATTATCTTCGGAACAAGCCCAAGATCATAGAAAACGGAGTCTTGATGAAAAACTTGTGCATTTTCGGTTTTGGAGATTTTGCCGGTTCATCCGCTTGGAAAGGTCTCACCTTTCCAACCCTTTGCACAATCTCCCTTGCTTGTTTCAATATTTTGACTTTTTGTAGTGTAAGCTCTTGTCGTCCTCTTTCCAACAAAATTGGATTCACTCGATTCGGAGCTTCCACGCAAAAGTTATTCAGTTTCAGGGTTCTGCTGTTTTTCAGGCACCGGAAGTACCGGCCACGCGGGCGGTACTACCGCTCGGAACTTCCGGAGGAACTTCCGGAGCCCAGTACCCTTACGAAAATTGGGTACTGGACTCCAAACGGAAGTACCACCAGAAGTAGTACCAGAACTTCTGCCAAACCGGAAGTACCGGTGCTCCCAGCGGTACTACCGCCCGGAACTTCCGGAGTTTCTTCCGGAGCCCAGTGCCGCTTGCGAAAGTTGGGTACTGGACTCTTAACGAAAGTAGCACCGGAAGTGGTACCGGTACTACCTCTAAACCGGAAGTACCAGTCCTTTTTCCGGTACTACCGACCTCGCGGGCTTTCTCTTCTAACCGTTGGCAGGCTGTTTTTGAGTGGGCGGGAAGTACTGCCCTCTGGGCCGGTACTACCGGTCCTGCGGGTTTTTCTTCTCTGAAGAGAGCCGTTGGGGCTGTTTTTACATAGGGCGGTAGTACCGCCCCTTGGGCCGGTACTTCCGCTCCTGCGGGAATCTGAGCCCAACGGCCAGATTTCCCAGGGCACCTATTTAAGTGCCCCTTCTTTCCCAATGGTTCTAAACTTCTTTGTGAACCTTTTGCTCTCTCTCTCCTCCATTGTTGCACATCTTGAGAGCTTGATTCCTCCACTTCCCTCCAATGATTCTTGCCCATCTTTAGGGAAACAAGAGATGAGATCTAGATCTACCATTCCACCAATCAAATTCTCCTCTAAGTGAGGGGAACCTAGTGGATCTAGATTTAGGGTTGCTTTGTGTTCTTCCTTTGTTCTTCCTCTCAAATCCCTCCATAGCATTAGTTGCTTTGGTTGGATTCCGGAGTGAAGGACTTGACCACTTTGTGTGCTCTTGCCTTTTGCATTTGTTGCATTGGGTTGCTCTCCCTACGGTGATACGTGAAGATCGACGTTGAGAAGCTTGTTACTCTTGGGTGCATTGTGTACCCTAGACGGTTGGAGGTGCCGCGAAGACTTCGAGTTGTGAAGCTTCGGCACAAATTTGGGAGCCCCCAATTGAGTTGTGGGTGTGCGCCCCAAGAAGAGTTGTAAAGGGCTCCGGAATCCGCCCCGAAGGATTCCGATAGTGGAAGGTGAACCAATCCCTTGGGTGAGGTTCATCGGAGAATAGGGTGAGGCCTTTGTGGCATCTTGAGTAGGCCTCTTGTGGCGAGCTCACACCCCTCCAACGAGACGTACTCCCTTAACAAGGAGGAACTCGGGAATACATCCTCGTCTCCGCGTGCCTCGGTTATTTCTATACCCGAGCTTTACTTATGCAATTTACATTGTGATAGCCTTCGTGCTTGAAGTTCATATCTTGCTATCTCCTTGTTGCTTGAATTTCTTAGCATAAGTTGTTGGTGCACATAGGTAACCCTAGCATATTAGGTTGTTGGCTTGTTAATTTAAACACATAGTTTTATTCCGCAATTATCAAGCCCCTAATTAGAAAAAGTGTTAATCACCTATTCACCCCCCCCTCTAGGCGACATCTCGGGCATAGTTGTTCTTTCAGTAGTCCAAGGTGAGACTACTCACAAATCATTTCGGAGGAAGGCATGTCGATGAATAGCCCTCCGGGATCGATCTCCCCTCCGGCAGAGTGCCGGGATCAGCTTCAGATTGGACCCCGAACTAGGGTTTTCGGCGACGACGCGTCGAGGTTGAGTTTCTGGAAAATAATCGCCACCCCCCGACGTTTTTAGGTTAATTGTGATTTTATAAGAGTCGGAGTGGTCCGAGGAGGTGCCCATAGGGCAGGGGCGGGCCCCACCCGCGGGTCACCCCTGGGTCGCGGCTGACACCCGCGTGTGCCCTGTGGGTCGCCTCCCAGGCTGCCCTTCGGACTCCGTCTTCGTCTTGGCGTAAAAATAATCCCCGTAAATTTCCGTCCAATTCTGAGAATATTTCCAGAAGTAAATTTCTGAAACAAAAAGACAGCAAAAACAGGGAACTGGCACCGGGCATCTTGTCAATAGGTTAGTCCGACAAAATGCATAAAAATGATATAAATAACAGTAAAAAACATGTGACAATATCACAAAATTAGCATGGATCACTCAAAAATTATAGATACGTTTGAGACATATTACCCCCCCCCCTCTAGGCGACATCGCGACATCGTTTGTTATTTCAGTTTGTTATTTCAATTCTATCAATTGCCCAACTGTAATTTGTTTACCCATCATGTTTACATTTTATATTCAAGAGAGACTCCACTAGTGAATCTATGGCCCCCGGTTCATCTTTTTACATTGATTACAACATCGTTTACTTGCTTTCCACCATCTCTTGCTCGCTGGTCCGTTTTTATAAATTATTCTCTTTCACTGTAAGATTTGATCTCTTTGTTTTCAGTAGACCGGGAAGCTTGACAATCTTCCTGCCATTGTGGCAAAGTTAATTGTTTGGTTGTATGCAGATCTGCGCCTCTAATCACCTTGTTGGAGACCTCCGAGTCCTTCTGGTTCGATAACCTTGGTTCATAACTGATGGAAAGACTTGCTACACCTTACTCTTGGGGTGACCACCGACGATAAATCACTACACCATTGTAGCCATCATGCGCGCGCACACACATCTCATGCTTTCGTCTCTAACAGTCTAACCACAAGTTCACCTGCCGTCCTACAAAGTATGTCACCGCTCGACAATCTTTGTATATTTTACCAATTGTCTGTACACCTTGTTATTAGTTAGACGTACATGGGCTTACATAAACCTCAACTCATCATAATAGATCATGATGATGTTGACGTACTGTACTTGTGGATGAGAAAAGATCATCTGGTTATTCAATATCTGATTTTTTGCATGGTAATATGTGTCTTATTTATAAAATAAAGATCAATTTACAAGACATGTAAATACCGACCTTACATGATTGAAAAGATAGGATAAACCTATGCAAAAAACCATTTATTGTCCCTCTCCTTCGACACCAAAGCGACCACCAAAGGGAAAGAAGACAAATCTCCTCTTCACTCGAGCTCAACGTGGCTCCATCGCTGAACTGCAGCTTTACGGACCTACAAAGTAGTTTGTCAGAAACAAAACCATTGTCATTAAAAGATTCAGACCGGGGCAACATGTCCTCGGACACACCATCGAACTACAGAACTGACTCGTCGAAGGAGAAAACCAGAACTGTCAGCCTTCGACCACAAACCAAGCATATGATACACCATCTTCCAGCTGTCACCTGCACAGACAACCGTCTGCGAGTACTCCTGGACGACACAACATCCCTGCTCCACCATGATGTCTGAGACAACGCCGCAGCAACGGGGACAGAGCAGAAGAAGAGACACGGGGTCGCCGTCGCCGCCTCGCCGACACCATCCATCAACCCTAACGTCGCCGATCTGAAAGATCGGTAAACAAACGATGTCATAAACTCCGAGACCGACACCATTTTAGTTCAAACCATATGATACCCTCCCTGCTCCGGTGCTCCCTCGGCTCAGTTCGAAATCTAGTTCTTCTCCTTTCTGCAGGTCGGATCCGCGGTGGATTTCTTGCGGGTATGGAGGACGAAGGCGATTCAATAAAATCGCAGGCCGTATCACCTGCTTCGCGGATCGAGGGAGGCGGTGGTGGATTCTTCCCCTGGCCGGCCGTGGTGGCGAGGAGAGGAAGAGAAGCTGCTGCTTTTTCTCTGCATCGGTGAAGTGGCTTTTTTCCTGTGCCTCTTTCTTGATGTTCTTGCGAGCTGTGTGGTTCATCTACGATGGTGAAGCCGACTCGACATCTTGCGCAAGTCGGGGCGAGCCCCCCGCCGATGCTCCATCTTCGACGCCAAAATCTTGCTGTGTTCGGCAAGTGCCTAATGCGGCGAATCCAACGGGATTCAGTTCCCTAAAGGCTTGTGCAAGTGACTCAGCAGCTCCCTTGTTCCTCTTCGTCTTCTGGAGATGCGGGGACAGTGAGGTCAAGGTCGGCGGCGAATATGGCGATGCAGAGGATCCCAGGGAGGTGTGCGCTTTTTCTTTTTTCCTTGGGGTGTTTTCTATAAAAGGGGGGACAGCTGGACTGTCTCTGGATGTATCCGGACTTTGTTGAATATTAATCCAGATTCGGTTGTTCAAAAAAAAAAAAAAAAATCACCTTTCTTCCCTTCCATTCCAAGACCGAGTCATTCCTTGTTCTAAATAAAATTCTTAAATATGTAAATTGGCCCACTATAATTCCATCTGGTTAGACTAATCACAATGGGAAGTAACATAAACTAGTATCATGCATATGATACTAGTCTATGTTATTATGTCCATTGTGGGTGGTAACATATTTGTATTATCATAATACATTGTATTTATTAGCTCATAGACTCATTGCGTCTTGAAATTCGTTATGTTACGGTATCATATCATGATACCACAATCTTCTTTTTATTTATTTATTGTTGTGCCATATCATCTTTTTGTCAATATGACACGTATGATACTACTTATAATACCCATAGTGACTACTCTTATAGTCATCCCCCTGTCTCTCTCTCCTCCCCGTCATTTCCCTGTGTGCCTTGTGCAACAGGCGAGGCGAGACGAGAACTCGTGCAGGAGGAGGCAAAATATAGCCAGCCTCCATCCAATCCAGCACCTCCCGATTGCTCTGCACCGACGAAACCTCGCCGTCCCTCCCTCCCTCCGCGCCGTAGCCGCATCCCAGCGAGGTAACTAACGCCTTCGCATCTCCCCCTCCTCCTCCTCCGCCTCCCGGTCCCGCGCGCCGCCTGTTGATTTCGCTGTCGATTGATCCTATTTCGCCCCAACGATCGTGGACCGGGGCGTCGTTCCGATGTGCGCTCGCTCTCTTCTCGGTTCCTGCTTCGGGGTGCCGTGTCCGGGGGTACGGCG
Organism: Puccinellia tenuiflora; assembly: GCA_012064385.1. Taxonomy (NCBI): domain Eukaryota; kingdom Viridiplantae; phylum Streptophyta; class Magnoliopsida; order Poales; family Poaceae; genus Puccinellia; species Puccinellia tenuiflora. The sequence goes on from QRDG01001613.1 coordinate 165,792, forward strand.
AGGTGCCGAGGGTTGGGGCCGTGGCGGCGTACATGGTGGTGTACGCCCTATGTTCTCGTGGGCGGGTTTGATGATTCTGATGGAGTTTTGGGGGCATCCGATCGTGTCCCCTTCGCCCGTTCGCAATGCGATGGGCGGTTTGGTTTTGGTGTTCTCTCACGCGCCGCCTTCTGGATTTTCGGTTGTTGCGTTCGGATATTGGTCGTGCGCGACGGCGTTGCCGCGCCGGACGACCTGCGGCTGTTTCCATTTGATCGCTGTGGTGTTTTCTTCCAAGCGACGGCGTGCCATGCCATTGCCGTCCGCCGGGCATCGATTCCGTGCCCCAATTGGTCGCAATGTGCGGGTGTTTTTTCCTCGCTGGCGGTTTGAGTGATGCCATAAAAAGTTGCCCCTCTTGCGCACCTTTTCTGACCCCTCTCCTGTATTTATCGCTTGATTGATGCCTTCGTGCGTTTTCGGGGTTACCTTATGCAGGCAATGCTTCTCCGGTACGAATGCTGCATCATTTCCGGTCATGTTCATGTACTTAATGTCTTCCATTTCTCTGGATGGTTGTTACATGTAGGGGTAATTGATTATTTTCTCAACTGCGAAGCTATCGGTGCCACATGGTACTACCACTGATATGAGTTGTTTCACATTTGATGAATGCTCCATTGTAATCCATGCTGCGTTGCCTGAATTGTAGTGTTTAGAGGAATGGCAGTCAAGCATGTAATCAGCTGCCAATGCTTTGGATCCGTAGCCGGCTCATGTTGAAGACATCTCATCTGATTATCTTAAACTGTGGCGCTACTAATTGTTAATATGATTCATTCATTGCCTTAGGCAATACGTTGTTGCTTTATTCACAACTTCTGAACTTTTAGTATAGAGTAATAGGCTCAATCTTTGGTGCAGGCTTATGTTTGTTGTTTTATAGTACTAGTGACAGTGACACATGATAGGGATTGATCATTTATTTAGCTTCAATGTCACATTTGAAGACAAGGAAAGCTTCTTTTAGGTGGTCGGATTCGTATAGCTTCCCATTATGCATTTAAGTGACAGTTGGCTGTTGCACTTCATGGAAGATTATTCCGAGTACCGCGTAGCAATGACCCATATCTTAGATGCTCTTCTACGGTCAGCTAGACGTCACAAAAACTACTGTTAATCTTCTTAGTGTGGTCATTTTATAATTCTGGCTTCTCTATGGCTGAAAATGCACCTTGTTATTTATCTTATCTCTTTCATCAGGCTGTTGAGTCAAGATATATGAATTGATGGATCTGTCCACAACTTCTGTCATGGCGGCTAAGGCCTACTCATACAAAGCAGAGTCACTGGTTAAGGAATATCTTCTTGCAGATTCATATGTTTTGTACACTGCTGTGCTTGGTGGGATCCTGATGTGCAAGATGGTATCATTTGGCCCCTCTTATTCCTTGATACTTATGTTCATAACACCTGTGAATTTAATGACACTCACATGATTTATGTATTTGGATGGAAAAATGCTGTTGGTCTGATTTCATTTTTTGTTTTAACTTTGCTATGTGTAAACTGAGAACTAGGGGAGAGCCCTTTGTACTATGTGGCTGTTATTATAAGCAGGTTTCTGTAAGATCGAGCTAGGATATTGACATTCGCAGTTTAGCCTGAGCTCTAATTATTAGTTTGTCCATGGATACTCATGAAACCCGATCTAAGCCATAGATGTATCTAAAATTCGTTGGAAGTACATAAGGTTTTAATTCACATGCACGTTGTGATGAATTTTCAAATTACAGTCATGAACTAGATTTAACAGATTGTTTTGGCATGCAACATTTTTGTTTTATTTGGCAGTTCAGTTATTCAGCTAAATTTGTTATGTATGTAAAACTTTCAAAGCCAAATATGTTGTGGTTTGTCTTAAGAAAAATAACCTGATCCTATCAATATTAGCTCTTTTTATCTACATTTGTTGGCAGCCACGGGAAAGTTGCATCACAATGCGGATTTTTTGTAGAGATTTATGTGTATTTATTTTAATCTGTAATATTATAGGTTGGCTTCTGTTTATTACCGTGCATGTAAAGTCATCTTGACTCTAGAGCCCGGTTCTCACAATACCATGTCTGTTTCCCATTTTGTAAAGTCATCTTGACTCTTGAGCCCATAGTGGTCTGGTCTGTACCAGTTATTCACTATGCTGCGGTATAAGTAGATAGCAACACACAGATGATAATTATAAGTTCCGACAAAGGCATTCACCCATACAAGTTAGAACCGCATATGTTCTGCTCTTGTTTTATTGTATATTTAGATTAACCCTGATATTCTTGCATGGAAGTTGTTATGGTTAACCTCAGTGTACCAGAACTCTAGCTATCTTGAACACAATTTGAATTTTTCTTTGTAGGTCTATGACATCACACACTTAGTCAGTTCATTCTATTACAAGAGCTATGCTTCTCTTACAAAAGCCCAAAAGCTTGAGTGGAACAACAGGTGAAGTGTCTGCAAAAGTTCACCCTGTGTTTATTTACATTTCTACTCACCATAGATCCTTTACATGTTCTAGGGGCATGTCCACTGTCCATGCAATATTCATCACATATATGTCAGTGTACCTAGTATTCTTCTCCGACCTATTTTCTGATCAGCTGGATGGACCAATAACTTTGCGGAATTCAAACCTCTCAAATTTTACGCTGGGGGTAAAGGATCTTACTATTTTGTTCCCATTCGAATTATCTATGTTAACATGCATTTTCCTTTTTCATCATATCAGATTAATTTTGATTTTCCAGGTTTCTGTTGGGTACTTCATCACTGACATTGCTATGATATTTTGGGTTTATCCTTCCCTAGGTGGAATGGAGTACGTAAGTGACCATACGTGATCATTTCTCTTCCTCCCCTTTAAGTATCTCCTTGCTTTCTGGCTTGCATCTTTGACCCACTTGTTACTAATGATTTTTTCTGTTCGACCTTTGTTGCTGCATTTTTGTACCTACTATTTACTACTGGTTGACCATTATCCAGGTTCTTCATCACATCCTGTCACTTATTTCTATAGTCTATGCTACGTATTCTGGTGAGGGCCAGTTGTATACATATATGGTTCTCATCTCGGAAGCAACCACACCTGGAATCAACCTCCGCTGGTATATTTGATTTACTAAATGAATGCACAATATTTCTGGGCCATTATTGTATTCATTCTATCTGATCTTTCCTGTTACCTTATATCATGAAGGTTTCTTGATACTGCTGGACTGAAAAAATCCAAGGCCTACCTGGTGAATGGTATCTTCATGGTTGTTGCATGGCTGGTAAGTGAAAGTTCCTACACAGTATCTGTAGGTTACAAGTTATTTCACGCAGTTGCTCAAAAGTTGATTACTCTTCAGTATGCTTCGATGCATGTGTGCATACATTTGAATGCACATTTCAAATTGTATAGCCAGATTCAAAATTGTTATCTTGTTATGTGTATTTGCTTCAAGCTAGGGATTTCTCTACTCCTTTATACACTCTATTCCACCATGTTCTTTGTAAAATTGCCGCTACTGTAATAGTACCTCAAGCTTTATATTAGATAGGTATTTTATTGTGTTTGTGGTATTTAATATAACTAATATTGGACATTTCCTAAATCGTCTTGGGAACTGGGATACAGTGTTAAAATTGGCTTTGTGATCAAGCTGCAATAAATCTTACTGTAGATTTGATTCTTCTTCTTGTAAGTGAGAAATATCAGAGAAACTTATTGTACAAGTTGAAATATCAATGCTATACATCTGAATCACTGGTCATGTTTAAGCAATCTGTTGCCCTAATCAGCAAGTCTTCTGCTTGTGAAGTTTGAAAAATTCTCTCTAAGGCGGACGACCATTTGTGTATGCAGGTGGCACGTATAATTCTGTTCATCTACTTGTTCTACCACATCTACTTCCACTATGATCAGGTACTTCATTTTTTTTTTGTCAATTGTCAACGCATGACTATGTGGCAAATGTCACATGGTCCTGAAACTAAACTGAATCTGTTCATTTTGGCAGGTCAAGCAGATGCAGACCTTCAGCTGCCTTCTGGTGTTTGGTGTGCCCACGGTACTACTTATCATGAACATGATATGGTTTTCAAAGATCTTGAGAGGCCTTAAGAAGACGATGACCAAGAGGGAGTGAAGAAGAGAAGAATGGCAGATGCAAGCTCATGGCCCATCTACAGAAATCATCATCCTCTCTTACAGTCACATACAACTACAAATACTTCCGGAGTAAAGCTAGATAGTGTGATTTGTAGCGCAAGCTAATATCCCGTGTACATGATGCAGAAATACGCTTGAGCACGGCCCCAAATTTTCCACGGATATTCTCTATCCTGTACATATCCCGTCTGGATTTTGCTTAGGAAGCTTCTAAGTACCTGTGCATTGGATGCTTCTAAGCCTTGACAACTAAGGTGGTTGGTCATCAGTTGAAAGATTGCGACCTGGAAATCTGTTTCTACTTACGACTCTGAATGTTGCTGACTCCTGAATCAGAATTGTAGTAGTTCATTCTCTTGTCATCGCAAGTAAAACTTTCTCCAGTTTTCGGTGTGCACTGTCCAGCTCTGGTTGCAGACTGGTAAACCTGTTTTCTATTTATAGTGCGAAATTCCATCGACGACAATCAGGAGAAAAAAAAAACCTATGGAGAATGCAGAAGGTTTATGTTTGAAGCGTGCAGTTCTTCGTATGATCAACAAATGATTATTGTTTTCTTTTGTGATGAACATATGATTATTCTGCATACAAAGTGCACATATATAACTGTAGCCTCCTCCACGGCATTGCTCCCCGGTTGTCCGTGTGTACTGGCTCTTCGTTCATGATCAGCTTTAGCAGCAGCTGGAAGAGAAGCAGTGCAATGCCTGGAGAGTAAATTGCGGCAACAGGTGGGGGAAAAAAAGTGTGCTACGTGAGGCTACGGCTAAGCAAGGCCTGAAAGGACACGAAGAGGTCCTTGTTCTCTGCGCCGAAGATCTCGTCCGCTTTCTCGAGGGTCTCCTGCATCACCACCACAGAGAGTATATATATAATTCTAAGATCTGAAGCTCCGAAAGAAACAAAATAACCTGCAACTAGGGGTTCCCAGCTATTACCACTTGAGATTGCCTGTGAGAGTTGAGCTCCTTGATGTTGGCGAGGAAAGCAGCAAACTGTTCGTACGAGAGACGACTCCTGCAGATGAAAAAGATAGGAACCAACTGATCGATGCTACCGTTTTTCTATCAAGAATTTACGTTTTGCAGGCCATGGATGGACATGAGAGCTAGCGGGTCGTATGCGTACCTTGCTTGACGAAAGAACTCCTTGCCATCTACTCTTGTGGTGGGGCGCCCTGAAACAGAAATCGGAGCTTCAGTTGTAGTATATTCTCGTATGAGGTGCATTAATTCGGTCTTGGAACAAAAAAAGGGGAGATCGTAAGTAGTACCTGAGACGGAGTGTCCACGAGGGGGCGAATTGGCCGCCGAGGACATCTTGCTCGAGGGTAGCCACGTCAACATTGCCATATGGCCTTCGAGTCGCGGCGAATTGGCGGTGGCGGACGTCAGTTCAGGCGACACGGCTGTGGAGTATCTCCTAGCGGAAGCGGCAGAGGATCTCAGCTTCGGTGAAGGGTCGGAGGACAGGCGTGGAGTCATGTGCGTGATGGTAAGTTTCTGCTCGAATGGCCTCACTACTGCTGAAGCAGAACAGACAGATAAGCTAAGCAGCAGCGCTGTTAAGAATGTTATGTGCTACTGCTGCTGATCATACATTCATTCATAGAACGTACCTTCCTGGTTCACGCTTTCGGCTTCGGAAGATCCATCGACTCGGGTGGTGGATACCCTCTTTGCCGATCCATCTTGGGGAAGTGTGTGTAAAAAAAGATTTAGCAAAGGTGGAAACAGGGTGCTACACTACAATCAGCTGTTGGAGACAGCATTGTCCAGGCGATAGTGATCATCATACCTCTCCAAGAATTTGCTTTGGCGACCGATTGCTCGCAGGTTCTGATGTCTACCGTTTCCTGACTCTGTGCAGCAGAGAACGGCACAAAGCATGACTCCCAATAGCAGTGATGAGAACTGCAAAGAGTTGATATTGAATCGCTTGGCGGGAACAAAGGAGAGAGGACGAGCTTACTGAAGAATTATCATCCCCAAGAGACTGCATTAGGTGCCTCTTGAATGTCTCCAACTGCAAGTGGAAACCCCAAAAGATCACTAGTCTCAGAGTAGGAATGACAATAAAACGCAAGGAGTGCAAGAATGGGAGTGGCGGCCGTCACCTTGGCGAGGTCCCTGGCCAGCTTCTTGGACGTCTGGACGAGCGACTCCCTCTCCTTCACCAGCTTAGCCTTCGCGGAATCAATTTAATTTAACCCACAGGAAGATCAACAACAAAAGTCTCACGGAAAGTAATAACGAAGAAAGCCGATGGAGGCTCACGTACGTTGTCGTCGAGGACGGCGCGGAGACGGGCGTCGGCGTCGCGGAGGGCTCGGTCGAGCGCCTCGGCCCTCTCGGCGAGCTCGGCGGCCAGGCGGTCCTTGTCGGCCAGCTTCTGCCGGAGGCGTGCGGCCTCGTGCTCCAGGCGGGAGGCGCGGGCGGCCACGGCCATGGCGGTGATCTTGCGGGCCACCTCCAGCTGCTCGTACGGGTCCGAAGGGAGCGCGGCCACGATGGCGTCGGACAGGCCGGCACTCTCGGCGGGAGGAGCCGCCGGCGCGGCGGTGGCGGTGTTGGTGCCGGGAGTCTGCGTCATCGGGTGGGGAATGGCGTGGTGGGATCGATCCGAGGCGGGGGCAGGAGGGTATTGGGGAGCGCGGAGGAGAGAAGAAAGGAATGTGGTGCTGGTGGAGGTGCCGAGGCGGGAGGTGAGTGGGAGCGTGAGGAGCCGCGGCGAGTAACCTTTGCCAGCTTCTCTCTTCTGATCCAAATATGTAAAGCTTGTTTGGAAATCTACCAACTCAGTCGTTGTAGTATAGTGGTAAGTATTCCCGCCTGTCACGCGGGTGACCCGGGTTCGATCCCCGGCAACGGCGATTTTTTTTGTTTGGTCACCCCGTTTGCCATGTGATTACGGTTTATTTAGCCTTTTCTCCACAGCAGATTTTCTTTGCTGAAAAGAACTCAAATGCAGGCCATGAATCATGTAAAGATTGAAACATGTGACCCTTGCCGATATCAGTTAACGCAAGGGGTGTTGTTCTGAACTTCAGATAAGTTGGTGCGTTTGTCTGACGAGCGGGGTATGCGTGTCTCTGAAATGCTCACTTTCGTTGCCGCCATCGTCCTTGCTACAAAGGACCATGCTCTAAAGGAGCAGCTACACTGCTACAGACAATGATAAACATTGACTTTGTATGCAAATGAATTTTCAAATGGTGTGATTTTGTAGCACATAACCCACATTTTTTAAGAATACACCCTGGAAAGTGCACTATATATTAAAGGATAAGTGCTGGAAGACAATTACCACTCCGAGATGGCTTGATCCGCTGTCAACAAAGGGTGACAGCTCCCTCTACCCACTACATCCAAATCCCCGTCAAGCAACCACAACGGCGTACGCACCGGAAAACCAAACGCCTCACCTTTGAAGATCCTGGCCGGCTGGACACCCAAGCTCGAAGTAAGTCTTGAACTCTTGATCTTTGTGTTGACAATGGTAGCCGCCGAAAGAACCTCACCGTTGAAGACGATGCCACCGTGATGACGCTACAAACACCAAAGTCGATTCTGGACTATCCATCTTCGCTACTTAAATTCTTGTCGCTGTTTCATAAGTCTTACCAGGTTCAGTAAGTTCTGGAAGCTCATGGTGAGCTCAGAGGTATCCTATCCTGTGAAAGACAATCGCCGGGAGAATTATTCCATGTTAACTTAAGTAATTGGAGGACTATCCGGAGGTAGAGAGATATCTTACTCGAAGAAGCAACACGCTGGATGGCTTAGAGGAGATCTTGGAGTTGGAGAATTTTATGAAGTGCAGCATGTGCTCTGCGTAAGCTGGTTGACAAGTTTCTCTGAAACTAAAAGAATGGAAGGTGTTGTAAAGAATATATACGATGATCAGCCAGTGTCGATTGAGGTGTGAAAACGCCAGGCAGACCAGGCACGGCGAGTCGACGACGGCACATTACGGGGGAGACTTGTATGAGATCTACCCTTTAGGTGAGATCGTAGGATCACGCAAAAAAAAACATATTTGCGAATTGTTAAAAAATCTGAAAAAAATTGACAACATGTATCTCGGTACTTTACACAATGTCAAAAATTTCAGCTCAAAATTTGACCCACAGCGTGAGAAACAAAAAAGACAAATTTCGTCTTTTTTGTTTCTCACGCTGTGGGTCAAATTTTGAGCTGAAAGCTGAAATTTTTTGACATTGTGCAAAGTACCGAGATGCATGTTGTCAATTTTTTTCAGATTTTTAGCAATTTGCAAATATGTTTTTTTTACGTGATCTCATCTAAGGTGAGATCTCACCCAAATTGCCCCGGCACATTACCAGGCGTAGGTGCTGAGCACCAGCGCAGCAGCGACGCCGCAATAACTTTTCTGCTCCTCTCGTCTTGTAGAGTTTGAGCTACGAAAATCAACTATGTATTGATAACAAATCGACAATAAGCAACTGTCTCCTTTCACTTACATGAAGTTCCAAGTTCTGCTACAGCCTCAACACTCAACAGCTACTACTACTACCTATTAGGTGTATTGAACTAGCAATTATTGCAGCTATGCGAAAGAAAGACAGCATGCTGCACGCATAGCGTCGGAGTTGATCACCGGCTCTTTCTTCACCACCAGCAAGGGACAAGATAATAGCCTCCTCCAACACACTCCGGTCCAGCACGGTATATCTACTATCCTCTAGTATCTGGGGCTTCCTTCGATATCTAGTTTTACACCACTGTAAGCACTATACATACATACGCATGCCTAGCAGAAGCTCGGCGGCTGGCTTCCTTCACTTCCCCTCGGGTGGCGAGGATGAGGAGTTAGATGACAGGACCGAAAACACACTGTTATCGGCCGTGTCTTTGCTGAATGCCTTGCGCACATCCTCCTTCAGCTCGCCCAAGCGCATCTTTTTCACCTTTTGCTCGTCAGGGCTCACGTTTTGCTGGTGGAACACATCGAACCCATTCGACAAGCCATCCTCCAAAATTTTGTCTAGCACCTGCGAGCAGTTTGGGAAGTACCGACGGCCCAGCTCCACTGCAAGCATCACAGACAAGTTTCGATGAACGATCAGCAAGTTGCAAATACGATCAGAGTGACTACCAGAAAGTTTGATAGGTAAATTCATTACACAATTGAACGAAACTGCAGAAATTGATAGAAAGATAACATCCCGTTGATGGGAAAATGCATACATTTATGAAATTATACCACATCATGATGTAAAGGGGGAAGTAGCATAAGTCAATACCAATGCTACTCACATCAACCTGCAAGCATCTGCCCCTTTCAGTGAAGGCAATACTATGACAAGATGCACAAGAAGTTGTTAACATATCCTTAGAAATGAGCTTATGCATGGGTAGGCAGCAGGCTTGCTAGCCAGAATATGGTGCACAATAAAAATGTGCCAGAATGGCAACGTAATTTTACATGGTCATGTCCTGTAGTGTAAAAATACATGTCCTGTAATTTTACATGGTCATGTCCTGCAGTGTAATAATTCATAAAACAGAGGTGGAGTTCCCATTTCATAAACTAGCCTACCACGATATCTATGAACAAGATACTAATGATTCTAACAAATAATGATGAAGTTAATTAGGTACAAATTTGTATGCAGTCTCTAGTTGTATTAGCAGCAAACAAGTTAGCCAACGATGTAGCACTGTACAAAGTATCCAGATGGTAATCGCTAGTCAGGAAAAATTGATTGACAGACAAGTAACAGTTTGCAAACAGATATTCTGCCGTGAAAATAAAATGGAAAGATATAAAACTGATTAACACCTGTTTTCACTAGTGCGTCCACCCTTGCCCGGAGCCTTTTGTTTTGTATTAGTGGTGTCTCGTTCAGATCGACTTCTTTCAGTTTACCAGAAGTACTTGCTGCAGAAACCCTGCCAACTTCTGGTGTGATATCTGCCTGTGCAATATGCATGGCAACCTTCGCTTCAGCAGGGAAGAAAAATCTAGCTAACGCAACTGCATAAACCAAAGATCATTTTAGCATGGTATAAACACGCTGAACATTGGACAGTTGAATGATGTTCGATGTCATATAAGTACAACATAATTACATCATTTGTACTGTAGAGAGAAAACGGGGGCATCATTTTAATCTTGATAAAAGATTTGCGTACAAGTAGCAATTGTCATTCTAGCATGTGTAAAAGGGAACTTCACCTCTGTTTTCCAGGTAGGCTAGTTTCATCTGAAGATCATCCGCCAATAAAGGTGAGGTGACAGAATCTTCCACTATCATATGATTCCTCCTCATCTCCTCCCTCTCTAGGATCTCAATGCACATCCTATCTTTATTGGACTCTTGGCCCTGCTCCATCTTTGCATTGTAGTCTTTTACTCTTGTTAACCTCCGACAGATATTACTTGCAAGCTGGCCATCATTTGTCAATTGTGACGCCACCGCTCCTTTGTTTAGGAGACACATAATGACGGCAGGTTCTCTTCTCATAGCAGCCAGGTGGAGCGATGTGTATCCACGACCATTCTTCAAATTCAAGTTGGCCAGCCCCAACTCTAACAGCTCTGATACAACTTTTGAATCGCAGTAAGCAGCAGCATAATGCAATGCATTGGCATCATCTAAAGTGATTTCAGACTCATTAAGAAGCAACTTCACAAGTTCGACATCATCAGAATCCAGTGCCCTGTGGATTCTTTTTACTCTTTTCTCGTGTACAGGGTCAGAAATGATGGTGTCGTCATCACTTGACGGAGCACTCTGTCGAATCTTTTTTATCTCATCAGCAACTTCTTGAGGAAGTTCCTTGTCCAAAGATATATTATCCAGATCTGATCTTGCAATCCTCTGAACACATTTCTCAAGCACTTGAGAAAGCTCCGCGTGGAAAGCAACTTGCAAAATAGGGAGGACATCTTCCGCTAGAGTCTTGTCAACAAAGTTAAGAAGTCGTCGCTGCAGTAGAAGATCATCTTAAGCCTGATTAGTACTACACCGGAGTAACAAAGGGTCATGACGAAATGGAGAAATAAAGCCATGATTTACTGATTTTCATCTGTTTCAGTTTAGCATGCCCAAATATATTGCGAACTGTTTGTGGCATGTGTGTAGCCAAGATTTTCTATACAAATTTCGGAGCCATAACAGGCAACGCATTCCGCACCTGGAACAGCAGGATGAGATCAGAGATCTTGAAGGTCCAGGCCGCGTACATGAGCTCGACGGCGAACCTGATGGCCGGCGGGCACGAGTCGTGCGGGCACACGTGATCAGCACAGGACACCACGTCGTGCGGCGCCGGCCGGAGCTTGCCCGTGTAGAGGTAGCGCATGAACTCCAGGAAGGCCTCGCGGCCCACACGGCCCCCTGGGACAAGCTCCTCCATCTTGTACCGCGGCCTCCCGGTAGTCCCTTCCCCACCCCCTCCGCCGCCGCCGGTGGCTGAGGAAGAGAGGAGCCCATCACCGCAGGCGCGGTTTCCACGGAGGAAGTCGTAGAAGAAAGGGCTGCGCGCGGCGAGGATGCAGCGGTGGATGGGGACGGCCGGCCCGCCGTCCGCCATGTCGACATCGGCGTCCGTGCAGTCGAGGTCGGGGTCGAGGAGGAGGCGCTCGAGGTTGTTGCTGAGCCGAATCAGGCTCACCACCTCCACGCTGCTGCTGCCCGCTCCGGCCCATCCCTCCGCGCCGGGCGCCACCGCCCCCGGCGGCAGCGTGGGGAGAGAGCAGGGGCTGGAGCCGTTGGAGAGGTAGGAGGACGACGACGCGAAGGTGATGGACGAGGACGGCTCCATGGCAGGGCAGCCCGGGCGCGAGGCTGCTCCTAGAGCCGGACCACCATGGCTGAGCGGAGCGGGCACGCGGTTTGGGAACGGCAAGTTGGGAGCCTGCCTTTTGGCCCCTCCCGGCACGCCGAACTCCCCAATTCGGGGCTCCCTCTGTTTGGTTCCACGCAGATCCGCGTCGGCACAATAACTCCTCTACGTAATTGTGCCTGAACGGAGCAGTAAATTGCACGCGACTTCTTCGAGCCGGATCTCGGCAGCCGCGCGCCGCCGCGTTTAGCTGGGAGCTTTCAAGGTTTCTTTTTTATTTTTTGCCTCGCGAGCGGAGCGGCGGGTAAAAATCTCAGAGAAGCGATCCAAGTGTGGGAGGGGAGGGACGACGACCTGGCGGGGCGAAGAACAGTGCGGTCGTCGAAGACGAGTCGGGGGGAAGCTGCGTGGAAAGCAGGGATTGAAGAAGAGGAAGAAGAAGTGGATTGAAGAAGACGGACGGGGAAGAATTGCAAGGACGATGAGTGCGACTTGTCGATTTGTTCTGTCCCCACCTTTTTTTTTCTTCCGTCAGATTTGCCTTTGGGTCGGAGAAGAAGAAGAACAACAGAGAAAAGAAAAGGGCGAGTAAATTGCATCGAGCACCCGGAAATATGTTGTTGTATGCAGTGCAAGTGTCTCTTTCGTTTAAAGAATTTTCTTTGGAGGGACCTTCAAAGTCTTTCATATGAGTTTTTTTAAGCAATTTTCCATACAGAGTTTTGTTTGGGTTGACAACGATTTCGTCCTAGTTGTAGGATTGTTATTTTTCTAAGTCTACTTTACATGCAACTTTCATAGAAAAAAGTCCCTTGGTGCAATTGAAGAAGAGAGCTGGTCCGGTCGGTCATGGCCTCCCAGGCCATTTTCCACCTCACATCTCTCTCCTTGCCCTCCTAACCCTCCGGACTAATTGTCAAGATTAACAAGCTCGAGTGTGCTTCCTTCTGTGCGGCTTCCGATAAAGTTTTCGGTGGCCGGTGCAAGGTCAATTGGTAAACATTTTGTCTCATGGTCGATCTTGGGGGGTTGAGGATCCTCGGCACTTTGAAATTTGGGACGGACGATGGCTATGACACGAATGGACGGACAACACCAAGCTTTAGATTGGGCTGGGCAGCCCGTGCACCAAAGATGACATCAACTTGTTCTAGGCTTGCACCACTATCACTATTGGCAATGAGAAGAAGGCTCCATTTTGGGACTCGCCGTGGTTAGAGGGCGGCTGCCGAGAGACATTGATCCCCTTATTTACATGATCTCGAAGCGCAATAAATTGTGTGTGCACACCGTTGCTTGGACCAGTCAAATCAATGTCCCTAATGGTCCCACCCTTCCTCACATTCAGCAATTTGTCGCTCTTTGGACTATGCTTCAGCACGTACAGCTTCATGATGACACCCCCGACGCCATCACTTGGACTCTCTCCTCCTCGGACATTTACTCCGCAAGTTCAACGTATCATGCCCAATTTTTGGGCTATACCTCTTTCCAACTTGAAGAGTGTAGTGTGTGTCGGGGTTCTGTGTTCCGGCATATGGCAACGGGGTGGCTTAAGGTGTGGGACGATGGCGCGAACGACGGTGTTCCGGCGAGATTGGGCACGAGCACGGCCAACGCGAGACGTACCCAGGTTCGGGGCCCTCGTGAGGAGGTAAAACCTCTACTCCTGCATGATCCGTGGTATATGGTGCATGTTTGCTCCTCGAGCTGTTTGAGAGGGAGGGCGGAGCTAGCCGGCTAGCACTTGGCCGGCTACGCGGGAGCTCCTCCGGGGCATCAGAGCGTGGCAAATGAGGGCTGCCCTGGTGCTCCTTATAAAGGGGAGCCCAGGGGACAAGGGATGGCCCACGGTGACATATGCATAGTGGCACACTATTTGCGCATAGTGTTCTTCCTTCAAGCATAATGTTTCTCCTTCAAGCATAGTGTTTTTCCTTCAGTGATGTCATGTATAGTGTTCTTCCATCAGTGATGTGATGCACGTGTCCGATGGGATGCGGTGGTTGACTTCTCCATGTAGATGATCCGGCCGGCAGACGGCCAGTCGGCCAGCCCTCCAGCCGGCCAGACTCCTAGCCGGCCAAGTCCGGCACCCAGCCGATCGTCGTCTTCTTGGTTGACTAAGTCCTGGTCTTTGGTATACCGGGGGATCATTCCCCCGACAGTGTGGAAGGTGCATACACCTCCCAAATGTAGATTCTTCGCTTGGTTGATCATTCAAAACCGGATTTGGACGGCGGACCGCCTATAGCGTCGGGGATGTCCCAAGTCCAACCTCTGTCCATTGTGCAAGCAAACTCAGGAATCTGCTGCCCACCTCATGTTCCAATGCCACTACTACTCGCTTCGCATCTGGAACATGGTGAAGGGATGGCTTGGCCTCTCCTGGTTGGACACGACCTCTTCGGTGAATTTCCATTGCCTTCGGGAATGGTGGACACACATGTCTATGAGCAGCTCATCCCGTCGAAAGTTGTGGCCTCCCTCACCATGCTGGTCTCCTGGGAGCTCTGGAGCAAGAGAAAGCGAGAGTTCTCCGGAGGCAAAACCACTCTTCCATCGATTATTTTGGACCAGATCAAGGTCGAGGCCTGCACTTGGGTCAAGATAGGAGCTTGGCATTTGGAGTTCTTACTGCCGGGAGATTAGTATCCCCTAGTTTTATTTTGGGCCATAGGACCTAAAACCAAACCTCTAGTTTCTTCTTAATCAATAGATTGGGACAAAGTTTTTGCCCTCGTTTAAAAAAAATATGGTGGAATTATTTCCCCATTTCATCGAGATAACTGTGGCATGCATGTAGTGAAAGGACAAGGATGTCGCATATGTGCACCAATAACCTATGCTAAACAAGGCAAGCAACAAGATGATAGCAAGACATAAACTTCAAGCACGAAGGCTATCACAATATAAAGTGCATAAGTAAAAGCTCGGGTATAGAAATAACCGAGTCACGTGAAGACGAGTATGTATTCCCGAGTTCCTCCTTGTTAAGGGAGTACGTCTCGTTGGAGGGGTGTGAGCTCGCCACAAGAGTCCTACTCAAGATGCCACAAAGGCCTCACCCTATTCTCCGATGAACCGCACCCAAGGTCTTGGTTCACCTTCCACTATCGGAATCCTTCGAGGCGGATTCCGGAGCCCTTTACAACTTCTCTTGGGGCACACACCCACAACTCAATTGGGGGCTCCCAAAACATGCCGAAACTTCACAAGTCGAAGACTTCGCGGCACCTCCAAACCATCTAGGGTACACAATGCACCCAAGAGTCACAAAGCTCTTGGGAACACAATGCACCCAAGAGTAACAAGCTTCTCAACGTCGATCTTCACGTATCACCGTAGGGAGAGCAACTGGATGCAACTAATGCAAAAGGCAAGAACACACAAAGTGATCAAGTCCTTCACTCTCAAATTCCAACCAAGCAACAAATGCTTTGGGGGGAATAAGAGAGGAAGAACAATGGGGATGAACACAAAGCAACCCCAAATCTAGATCCACTAAGTTCCCCTCACTTAGAAGAGAATTTGGTTGGTGGAAAGGTAGATCTAAATCTCCTCTCTTGAATCCCTAAATTTGGGCAAGAATCATCGGAGGGATTGAGAGGAATGAAGCTCACAAGTTTGTAACAATGGAGGAGAGAGGAAATGAGCTGAGCAAAGTGAGCAGCCAGCTCTTGGGGAAGAAGGGGGCTTTTTATAGCCCCTCCCCAAAAACTAGCCGTTGGGCCTTTCAGGCCGGAGACTCCGGTGTAAGTGGGCCGGAGACTCCGGCCTTGGCCGGACATTCCGGCCAGGCTCCGGGTGGCAGGATCATCGGGGAGGGCCGGAGATTCTGGTCCCGAGGGCCGGAGACTCCGAACACTCTCCGGGGGTGATCCGGACCCCTATCCAGTGCCGCACCACAAAAACGCAGAAGAGCTGAGAAAAGCCTGGGGCCGGAGATTCCGGGTCCCTTGGGCCGGAGACTCCGGTCCATCTCCGGGGTACCTCCGGACCCCAGTCCAGTACCGCACCACACAAACTCATTCGGCAGCGAAAATAAGGGGATCGGAGACTCCGGTCATTTGGGGTGGAGACTCCGGTGTGACCGGAGACTCCGGACCATCTCCGGGCTAGATCAAAACAGTGAAAACCAGAACTGACATAACTTTTGCAAATGAAGTCCGAATCGAGTGAATCCAATTTTGTTGGAAAGAGAACGACAAGAGCTTACCCTACAAAAACTGAAAATATGAAAACAAGCAAAGGAGATTGTGTGGAGGGTTGGAAGGGTGAAACCTTCCACACGGAAGAATCGGCAAAATCTCCAAAACCGAAAATGCAAAATAAGACGCATATGAAAACGGTTTTCGGTGAACTTAGCCTTGTCATGACAAGCACGACAAGCAACAAGACCACACTACGATAAGAGCCAAATAAGAACAAATATAGATGATTGTAAGTATGCAAGGATGCAAAGGTTTGATCTCTCCACGAACGATACGATCACGATACTCGGTCCTATAACCCGGTCTCTCAATTAACATCATGAGACCGGTAAAATAAAAGCCCTACCAAGATCATACCTTTGCCTTGCGCATTAATCCACTTGAGGTCGATGAAGACGATCTTCATCTCCTCAAGACGAACCACCTTTCTTGATTGCGCTTCGCTTGGTGAAGAATCACATGACGCTCCCCCATACACCAAGATGGGTAAAAGCACCTCTTCGACATATCTTCACTTGGCCTTTATCTTGATGACGAACACCTTGGCCTTGATCAACACATGGAGAACAAACAAGATCTTGACTCCAACAAATGGAGACAAGCAAGCTAATGGACACCTACAAATATAGCTCAATGCAGATATTAGTCCATAGAGATTATCATTAATTATCAAAACCATGTATTGGGGCAACCATGCACTTTCATAGTGGCACCATGGAGCCATGACGAGTTGTTCGCATCGAGTGACGCTGATGAGAAATGTTGACTGCACTGGGGTGCCTACAAAACGTCCAGACTCAAATTCATTTCTCAATCTTCATTTGATTCCCCCCAAAGTTTTAAACCGCATATTAACAATTCCGTTTTTACAACTTTACAAATGCGGAGTTGGACTAGACCGATGAACTTTACTTTAGTTTATGCACTAAAGCGTGTTTATCTGCGGTTGCTCTCCGCCCGATTTAATGGACCAAAAAGGCATTATGCTCTTTCTACATATACAGATTTTTTTTTACAAAACAAACAAAAAGTACAATTACACGAGTTATTATTCCAAATAGGACCCCTCTCAATTACTTCATGCCGCATATGACGAATTTCACGGGGGGTTATCCGCTAAGTTCGACTTTCGGCCGGGATGAAATTGAAAGAGTCTAACAAGATGAGTGACGAGTCGTCATCGTTTAATCTATATCACTTTTGGTGCGGAAATTCAAGTTCCTCTTTAACAACATCATTATTATTTTTTCATTAGCTCTATTATCGTAAACAGGATGCATCATGTTTGCCATATTCCCCGCTGATATATTGTTCACTTTAATCTGCGTACTCCTGTACATTAAATCATGTACAACTCACCAGAGAAATGAATGAATGCGGATGCTCAAGTCAGGGTACGGCAGTAGAGGATTTGACCTCTACGGCTGAGAAGTACAGTATAATGGCATGGCCACCACGATGTGCCTTGGCTAGAAGAGGAAAAAGGCATGCGAAACCCGACCCGACCGAGAGGCGCAGCGTTATCCTTAGCTAGCTAGCTAGCTAGCTAGGCCCGCCCTACGGTTAGAATGTGTCACGGCCGTCCTCCTAAACACCGCAGGTTTAGATATTTGGGACGGGTGAGTGTCGCGCAAGCGCAAGCCGGCTCGAGATGGAGAGATACAGATACCCCGACATGACATGACGGTAGAACAGATTAGTCTCAGTCGCGCCCTGATTCCCCATCAATCGAGTGATTTCCGAATGTTCACACTCGTCAGGACAGGAGCCGTGCAGCAGGACGCAAGCTCACGGCTTCCTCGTGTCGCCAGCTGCCGTGCCCTGCCCTGGAGCTGGAGCTGGAGCTGGAGCGAGAGCGCGTGTCGCCATTATCGCCTTTCTTTTTCTTCTTCCAACAGATAGAAAATTGAGTTCAGGGGTCGTTAGTTGTGGGCTGTACAATACTCGTATATGTCAATATTGTATCCGGCCCAGGGTCCGTCCACTTGCCCTTGTTGCTTGCTTGCGGGAGCAAAGGACGCGGATGGTGCGGTGTGACTCTGCGCTGCGTGATGACATAGGCGTATGGGGCGGCGGGCGGTTCGCTCTCGCTGACGCTGACGCTGAGGAGGCGGGCGGCCCGCGTCAGCCGTACCTGTACGCACGGGTCATCGTCTCACCCCGTGTGCTCTGCCTAGTCCCCCCTCGATCGACCAGTCCGAGGCAGAGGCTGACGCGGTATACGCTTTGTTTGGCCGGACCCGGACCTGGAAGGGAACAAAACTTAACCCCCAAACCCCAACTCACCTCTTTCCAATTTCATCCCCCCTCCCCGCCTCGCATCGCCGCCTCTCTTGTTCCCGCCTCTTCCACCTCTCCCGTCGCCACCGTAGCCATGGCGCCGCACGGATCTAAACCTCCCAAAGGGAAGGGAAGGTGAAGCAGCCGGGCTCGACGCTCGAGGCATGGCAGCACGATTGCCTGCGACAACCAGACGACGACACCCAGGGCCACGCCGGCGGCCACGGCAAGAGCTACTACGACATCGACGATGAGGGACTACTCTGATTTCTCCTCTGTGCCGGGCTCCGTGGCGTATTTTGATGACATGTGGCCGAGACTTTGGATTGCGGCCCATGACTGAGTATTTTGAATGTTCTCCAGAACTTTAAATTATGGACTAGTTGCATGTTTTTATTTGAATATCTTTAAAATTGTAAAAAAAATATAGACATCATGTTTTGGTGTCGCGAGTGGGGAGTCACGGCGCCAATAGCCGGATGCTCGTCTGGACGGCATCAATAGCCTCCGTCCGGGCGCTCATTCGGAGGCTTTATTGACACCCCGACTGGAGATGCTCCGAAGATGTTCTTAAAACTAAGACTAAACGTGGGACTGACGACACCACCGGACACCGATTACCCTGTGTAGTTTAACCAGCAATAATGCATCTACTTCGCTCCTTACACTATAATGTATGTATCCATTGGAAGCGGTCACCATGCATAGGATTCACTTCGTTGACCGGACAAAACAATTGAGGCACACCCAAATCCTTGGCTAAAACACACCTGTGTCTTGCTAATAATCGGGCCAACTTGAAATCATCACGGCGTGGGCGTGAGTCAGCAATTACGGCGCAGTTCGCAAGATAATACTACTACTAGTAGTAACATGTTCTCACTAATGTAGACCTTTCATCTTGGACGATGCAAGATATGAGATTATTTCATCAGAAAAGAACTTACAAAGTCTGGACATGTGTTCTGAACTTAACTATCAATTTTGGGCTAAGGTAGAAAACCTAAATCTACGTGTTTACCGGTTCTTTTCGACTTATAGATGATGTTCAACTAAGGATCCCAATTATTTTTCGAGAACTTTAAATTTTCAGCTAAAATTTGAAACTGAACATTCAAATTGATGTTTCTCTCAATCCATCCACTCAAATTGATTCAGACTTTTCCATATGGACTTAATTTACATGAATTTTTCAAATTTTTTTGAAAACTTTAAATTTTCGGCTAAAATTTGAAACTGAACATTCAAATCAATATTTCTCTCAATCCACACACCCAAATTGGTTCAAATTTCTCACATTTCTTATATATATGGAATTTAATTACTAAATTTTTTTAAATTTTTGATCAAATTTTGGCCAAAAAAATTCTAAGTTCTAGTGTAGTTCCTTAGCACTCACTACGAGAATCAGCTCATACGCTGACGGTCAGAAGCTACGCCGACGGTGAAATGTCGGGACCGTCAGCACAATAGATGAACGCCGACGGTCAGAAAAAAACCTTCGTCATAGCTTGCTCGTCGGCGTACCAAGAGCTATGCCGACGGTCACCGTCGGCTCAAAAAGACCGTCGGTGTACCTGACGCTACGCCGACGGTGACCGTCGGCTCAGAATGGCCGTCGTCATAGCTACCCACCATGTGGCACTTACGAGCCTCTGAAACTGCACGTCAACGGCGTTAGAGCAAAGCCGACGGTAATCTGCTATTTTCCCTTTTTCCTCACTTCCATTTACTAAGTGCAAAAGATGACTTTTTTGTGAAGCAAGTACAAAAAAATATGATGCAAAACGATACCCATCCAATTTTCACACAAAGTAGTCCATATTTGATAGATAATACTGAAGTATTAGTAATTTTCTCGATTTCTACCTAATTTCGTCTATTTAAATGAGTTTATGTCGATTTTCCGAAAGTAATTCAAATTTGCATTACAAGTGTGTGATAGTTTGCTCTGAAAAAATTTCAAAAATAATTTTAAGGTACACAAGTAGTGATTATTTCATAGAACCATTGATACATTTGAAAAATTCGACCTCTTATAACAAATAGCCGTGCCGGCCATTTGGTCCTTTTTAAAAAAAACTCAAA
This sequence comes from Puccinellia tenuiflora, assembly GCA_012064385.1. Taxonomy (NCBI): domain Eukaryota; kingdom Viridiplantae; phylum Streptophyta; class Magnoliopsida; order Poales; family Poaceae; genus Puccinellia; species Puccinellia tenuiflora. Next base: position 186,374 of record QRDG01001613.1, read on the forward strand.
GAAAATGAAGAAAACCTCAAAAAAATAAATCCTTTGGCATGGAGTCCTTTTGTGTGTACTAGCTGATAGAAAAAATCATAAAAATGATTTTTGAAAAACTTTCAAAACAAATACTTCATAAAAGGTCAATCGTCTATAAATATGAACAGGTTTCAAGCCAAACGACCAAGATATGACCATTCCTGTGAAATAGTTTGTGATAATATGCCCATAATTGGCACATAGGTGTGTATTGGTATGGGAAACAATGTTGCCGAAGTGAGTTTTTTCAATTTAGTTTTATAAATACCATTTCACATTTAATGAATTTTCTGTGAAGCAAGTACAAAAAATACAATGCAAAATGGCACCCATCCTATTTTCACACGAAGTATCCATATTTGATGGATAATAACAAAGTATTAGTAATTGTCTCAATTTCTACCTAATTTCCCCAATTTAAATGACTTTATGTCGATTTTCCAAAGTAATTTAAATTTGCACTACAAGTATGTGATAGTTTATTCTGAAATTCTTGCAAAAATAATTTTAAGGTACAAAAGTAGTGATTATTTCATAGAACCATCAATAGATTTGAAAAATTCGACCTTTTTGAACGAATAGCCATGCCGACCATGTGGTCCATTTTTTTCAAAGAAAATGAAAGAAAACCTCAAAAAATTAAATCCTTTGGCTTGGAGTCCTCTTATGTGTACTAATTGATAGGAAAAATTATAAACTTGATTTTCGACAAACTTTCAAAACAAATACTTCATAAAAAGTTCTATCGTCTATGAACATGTATAGGATTCAAACCAAACGACCAAGATATGACCATTCCCGTAGAATAGTTTGTGATAATGTGCCCATATTTGGCACATAGGTGTATATTGATATGGGAAATAATGTTTCCAAAGTGAGTTTTTTTTTAAATTATTTTGATAAATATCATTTCCCATTTTCTAAGTGCAAAAAATGACTTTTTCGTGAAGCAAGTACAAAAAACGTGGTGCTAAATGGCACCGATCAAACTTCCAAGCAAAATAGTCCATATTTTATGGACAATCAAGAAATATTATGAATTATCTCGTTTTCTACCTAATTTCGCCTATTTAAATTACTTTATGTCAATTTTCCGAAAATAATTTAATTTTGAACTACAACTGTCTGATAGTTTGCTCTGAAATTTTTAAGAAAATCATTTTAAGGCACACAAGTAGTGGTTATATCACAGAACCGTCGATAGTTTTGAAAAATTCGACCCCTTTCGATGAATAGCCATGGCGGCCATTTTGACCGTTTTTTCAAGAAAATCAAAGAAAGTGAAAAAATACTCAAAAAAAGAAATCCTTTGACAACTTTGTTCAACATTCAAAGATACATGTTTGTGCACAGTATAAAATCATTTGAACAAATTACACCATGAGTATTGGTTTATTCTTATTGGTGAAGAAAACACACAAACGTATGCTTGATTCTGATTGGTGGAGAGATTGAAGTCATGGATTGATGAGGTGGCAAACATCCATCCGTCCATACCTAGAAAATATCTAGGGAGCACCACACGTTCCGCACCAGCACCACACACCCACGCATCCATCTCTCTCTCCTCCTCCTTCTCGCCGTCGGCCTTCTCGCCGTCGCCCTCCGCCTTCTCGCCAGCGTCACCAGCCACACCCCACTGGAGGGGCTCGCCCGACTACGGAGATGGCGACCCGCATGGCCCTTCCGCATTCAGCGCCGGAACAAGCCTTCCCTACGGGGGCTCGTCTGCCTGCGCAAGCTCGCCGGCCATACACCACCGCGGCCCTCAGTTCCCCCTCTAGTGAATCCGCTCGAGTTCGGCGGTGGCGCCCGCAGCGTGTTCGGCCAAATGCCCGATGACTCGCAGGAAGCCTTCATGGACGATATCATCACGTCCGGTTCAGCGGCGACGGCGTCATACCCGCGGGGAGAGGATGAGGTTGATGATGAGTTTGGCGGGGAGGAGGAAGTATACGGCGATGACAACGAGGAAGAAGAAGAACAACTTGTCGCCGCGGCCAAGGGGAAGAACAAGAAGAAGAAGAAGGCTGCCGACAAAGCCTCGCCTCGCCTCAAGTGGACCTCCAAAGAAGACGAGTGCCTGGCCAAAGCCTGGAAGATGGTGAGCATTGACCCGATTACCGGCGCGAATCAGAATTCTGACAACTATTGGAAGAGGGTCAAGAGGACGTTCAACGAGCGCAAGCTTTGCGACCCTGAGTTCAAGACAATCTACATGGAGCGCGGCGAGAAAGCGATGGCGAACCATTGGGGGATCGTCCGGGCGGCCTGTAGCAAATGGCACGGGATCGTCGAGGAGGTCATGGCTCGGTCGGAGAGCGGCGCCGACGCCGAGCATCATGTAACCCCGTTTCGGTCGCCGCCATGGATTGTCCGCTCGTCTTCGGCTGACATATTTTTCTTCGGCACGCCGGCAGATGGTCCGGATGTTCGAGATGTACCGGCAGGACTACAAAGACACCGAATTCAATTACCTCCATGTGTTCACCAGGATCGAGAAGTGCGAGAAGTGGGCGGAGGTTCGCCTGAACCTCGGCAAGGGGAAAGAACCCTACAACCCCGACGCGCCAGGAACGGCAGCCTCGGATGGACGCCCGGATGGAAACAAGAAAGCGAAGGTGGCGAAGGCGAGTGCACCGGCGACAGAAAGGCTACACACGTCGATCGAGAAGTGCATCGCCTACGCCAAGACTCACGCCGTCCAGAGGGAGGAGAAACAGGACGCGAGGTGGACGCAGCTGCTGCAGAAAACAGGACGTGAAGATCGATCTCCTCAAGACCAACGTCGCGGCCAAGAAGAGGAACACGGATCTGGCGTTCCTTATGGGCGGCAGCCCGGCGTCGATGGACGACAAGGTGAAGGCGTGGTACATGGGCCACCGCGACCTCATCCTGAACGAGATACCAGCGCCGACGCCGACTCCGACCCCGACCCCGACGATGACCCTGACGCCGACGCCGACTCCGCCAACAGAAAGCTCTACCACGAAATCGTCTCCGAGCTCCGTCGCAACGCCGGCATCATCGTCGCCGAGCCCTGCACCACCATCGACCGACCCTATCGTGGTGCAAGTGGACGACGACGAGCCGATTTGTGGCCGCTTTTGATCGCCGAATTGTGTCTATTCGCCAAACTTGTGGAATTTTTTGTCGCCAAATTTTGTGGTTGGATCACCGAACTGATGATCGCCGATTTGTAGCGGGAACATGTTGTTTAAAAAAAAACGTCTTGGGGGGCGAAAACTGGGGGACGACTGGGAACCGTGGCCTCCCCAAGGCTCGGGGAGCGCCGGCAGAAGGGCCAAAAGGCCATCGCCGGATACCCTGGAGGGGCCAATGGCTGGAGTTGCTCTAAGCTTGGGGATGCCCAAGGCAATCCCTTCTTCATCAACAATCATCGGTTTCTCTCATGGTACTATATTTTTATTCCTTTACACATTATGTGCTGTTCTTGGAGCGTCAGTTTGCTTATATTTTCAGTTTGTTTGTGTTTAGTTCTCTGGTCTTTGCAATAATTTGGATCAATGCATGCTTGTTTGGGAGAGAGACACGCTCCGCTTTTTCATTATACACTCCTGTTCTTCACTTATATGTGTTGAGTGTTTAGCCTTTGTTATTTTTGCTTCCAGCTCTTGTTTTCAAGCATCTCTTGTTCAGAGTTGTTAGCTTTTGTAGTTAGGAAGTATTGCCCTTGTTGTTTCACCCTTTTAGTTTTGTTTCAAATAAGTTGATAGGTATTTGGTTGAGTAGAAATTATCATGTAGGAAGTGTAAAAAGTGCTGTTTAATCTTGTAGATCATTGTCTTGAATCTTTGATACTTGTCAATTGTTTAGAGATATGAAGTAGATTAATTCTTAAACTTGTGGATCATCTAAATAGATTAGTAAAAAACTACTGTAAAGCTTTAAAATTGTGGTGCTTGTCTTGTTTGGTAGTTCTCAAAGTCTATATATCTTTTTGCAAAGAGTTGGTTTGGCTAACAAGGTAGACGGTGTGAACTCGAGTGGTTATGCATGATGTATATCTGTAGTCATTCATTGAACCAAGTTGATGTTATGTGTTCGCTTCATATCCTGCTAAGCCAAAAATTTCGTACTGAGAGGGAATACTTCTCGTGCATCCAACTCCCTGAGCCAAATATGTTTGCCATTTGTGTCCACCTTACCTACCTACATGTGGTATTTTCCTGCCACTCCAAGTAAAATTTTCATGTGCTATATTTAAACTTTTAAAATTCTCATTTTTGTGCCTCTGTTTTTAAGCTTATAAGGAAGCAGTAGGAAGCTAGATATAATCTGTGACAAGCAATGTCATTTCCCCCCTTTCACCCGGTGTTAATGGTTCACGTACTCACTTGAATTTGATCCGAGATTGGCTTAAGCAAAATATAAATATAACTCACCATTCTCCTCCGCACAATGAAAAACTCAGAAATCAGTCAAAACATTGGTTAGTGCTGAAACAAAGGAGAAAAGAGGAGAGACCTCATTCTTCTAAAACCAGCCGCTCTCAAAAGTCTAAAAGCCTTGCTTGAAATGGGGGACTAGCTAGTTTCTTTACTGCGAAGTCATTGACGAAAGTATCCATATCTAAAAATTGTTTTACTTCTGTCAAAAATAAAAAATAAAAGCTCTAGCACATAACTAATCCCTGCTTCACTCTGCGAAGGAACTTTCTTTTACATTTATGTTGAGTCAGTCTTCCTCTTCCTTCTTAACCCCCTCAAGCAATCACTTGGTATCAACTTTAGTTCATGTTTTACTTCATGTTATCTTTGTGTCAAACTGTGAAAAGTTTGTATTGACTTTATGTTGAGATAAACAAGTTGCAACTTGAAGCTTTTTGCTGAAAACTTAAATCCTCCTTTGTGTTGGCCAAACCCCTTTGTTGAACTAATATTGCTTTGTGAGATATCAATCATTGTCAGGTGTTATAATTTTAAATCTTCAAGGTACTTTTTTCTAGTAAATTCTTGCTTAGATGTTACACCTAGTTAATCATTGTTTGTTTCATTCAATGAAACTTTGTTTTGGATCAATGCATTCAGTTCATATTCTTTACATGATTACATGATCAAGATTGTGTTGGTAGCATGTCACTTCAAAAATTATTTTGTTATCACTTACCTACTTGAGGACGAGCAGGAGTTAAGCTTGGGGATGCTGATACGTCTCCGACGTATCTATAATTTTTTATGTTCCATGCTTGATTATATATCAGTGCCACATGTTTTTATAATGTTTTTATATCATTTTGGCATGATTTATGGAACTAACCTATTAACAAGATGTCCAGTGCCAGTTCCTATTTTCTGCTGTCTTTTTGTTTCAGAAAAGTTGTTCTGTGAAGTTTTTCGGAACGCGCTCAAAATCTACGTGATTTATTTCCAAGTTGAAACAAAGACGGAACCCGAAGGACGCCCGGAGGGGATGCTTGAAAGTGCATGGTTGATCCCATGCATGGTTTTGGTAATTAATGACAATCTCTATGGACTAATATTTGCATTGAGCTCTATGTGTAGGTTGTCCTTTTAGCTTGTGTCAAGATCATTTGTTGATCAAGGCCAAGCTTGCTTGTCTCCATTTGTTGGAGTCAAGCTCAAGGGAAGAAAAGTGTTGGGTTGATCAAGACTTTGTGCGGGTTGATCAACTCTCAAGTTCAAGTGAAGATATGCCGGAGAGTGCTCTCCCCATCTTGGTGTATGGGGGAGCGTCATGTGATTCTTCACCAAGCGAAGCGCAATCAAGAAGATGGTTCGCCTTGAGGAGATGAAGATCGTCTCCATCGATCTCAAGTGAATTAATGCGCAAGGCAAAGGTAAGATCTTGGTAGGGCTTTTATTTTACCGGTCTCATGATGTTTAGTGAGAGACCGGATTATAGGATAGATAGCCGTACTATCAAGAGGGGCTCTCGACCGAGTATCGTGATCGTATCGTTCATGGAGAGCTCAAACCTTTGCATCCATGCAATCATCTTTATTGGTTCTTATTTGGCTTTTATCCATGTGAGAATTTAGAGCTTGTGTTCATCTCCATACCAAGCTCTAGTTCATCAAAAACGGATCTCATGAATATCTTCTTGCGTTTTTGATATCGGAGGTTTTACCGGTTTGTCTCTTCTTCGAGAGGTCAAACTCTCTCCTTATGATTTCCTCCTCACATGATAGACTATGATGTGTATATGCATGATCTTGTAGGGCTTGTGATTATCTTCGAAACAAGCCCAAGATCATAGAAAACGAAGTCTTGATGAAAAGCTTGTGAGTTTTCGGTGTTGGAGATTTTGCCGGTTCATCCGCTTGGAAAGGTCTCACCATTCCATCCCTCCGCACAATCTCCTTTGCTTGTTTTCATATTTTCAGTTTTTGTAGGGTAAGCTCTTGTCGTCCTCTTTCCAACAAAATTGGATTCACTCGATTCGGACTTCATTTGCAAAAGTTATGGCAGTTCTGGTTTTCACTGTTTGGATCTACCCCGGAGAGGGTCCGGAGTCTCCGGTCACACCGGAGTCTCCGCCCCCAAGGACCCGGAGTCTCCGGCCTGTGATTTTCGCTGTCGTTTGTCTGCTGTGGTGCGCTTCTGGACAGGGGTCCGGAGGTACCCCGGAGATGGACCGGAGTCTCCGGCCCACCGGAGTCTCCGGCCCGAGGACCCGGAATCTCCGGCCCTCTCATTTTCCTCAGCCCTCTGCATCTGTGTGGTGCGCCTCTGGATAGGGGTCCGGAGCTACCCCGGAGGGTGCCCGGAGTCTCCGGCCTGGCCGGAGTCTCCGGCCCCAAGGACCGGAATCTCCGGTCTCCCCGATGACCCAGCAGGCCGGAGTCTCCGGCCACTTACTCCGGAGTCTCCGGCCTGGACAGGCTCCAACGGCTAGTTTTTGGGGGAGGCTATAAAAAGCCTCCTCCCCCCCCCCCCAAAACCTGGTTAGACACCTTGCTCACTTGTTCTTGCTCTTCCCCTTTGCTCTAATCCTTGTGAGCTTGATTCCTCTCTTCCCCTCCAATGATTCTTGCCCAAATTTAGGGTTTCAAGAGAGGAGATCTAGATCTACCATTCCACCAACCAAAATCCCCTCTAAGTGAGGGAAAACTTGTGGATCTAGATTTTGGGGTTGCTTTGTGTTCATCCCCTTTGTTCTTGCTCTCTTATTCCCTCCATAGCATTAGTTGCTTTGGTTGGAATTTGAGAGTGAAGGATTTGAGCACTTTGTGTGCTCTTGCCTTTTGCATTTGTTGCATCGGGTTGCTCCCTCCACGGTGATACGTGAAGATCAAAGTTGAGAAGCTTGTTACTCTTGGGTGCATTGTGTTCCCAAGAGCTTGTTGCCTCTTGGGTGCATTGTGTACCCTAGACGGTTTGGAGGTGCCGCGAAGACTTCGCTTGTGAAGCTTCGGCACGAGTTTGGGAGCCCTCAATTGAGTTGTGGGTGTGTGCCCCAAGAAGAGTTGTAAAGGGCTCCGGAATCCGCCTTGAAGGATTCCGATAGTGGAAGGTGAACCAATCCCTTGGGTGAGGTTCATCGGAGAATAGGGTGAGGCCTTTGTGGCATCTTGAGTAGGCCTTTTGTGGCGAGCTCACACCCCTCCAACGAGACGTACTCCCTTAACAAGGAGGAACTCGGGAATACATCCTCGTCTCCGCGTGCCTCGGTTATTTCTATACCCGAGCTTTACTTATGCAATTTACATTGTGATAGCCTTCGTGCTTGAAGTTCTTATCTTGCTATCTCCTTGTTACTTGCCTTGTTTAGCATAGGTTGTTGGTGCAATTAGGTAAACCTAAAATTTTAGGTTGTTGGCTTGTTAATTTAAACACCTAGTTTTATTCCGCAATTATCAAGCCCCTAAATAGAAAAAGTTTTAATCGCCTATTCACCCCCCCCCTAGGCGACATCTCGGGCATAGTTGTTCTTTCAATGCTCCCAGCCTCTAGACGCCCTCCAGGCGCGACCCCACCCTAGGTCGTGCCTAGGGGCCACCTGGCGCCCTCCTTCGTCGCCTCGAGTCGCCTCTTCGCCTATAAATTGCTCCTCACCCGAAACCCTAAGTAACCCAATCATATTTTGCAGAAGACGTCCGAAGCCGCCGCCATATCCAACCCTAGTTTGGGAGGGTTCTGTAGCTCTTCCTGGCACCATGTCGGAGAGGGGAATCGACACTAGAGGCATCTACACCATCAGCCTGCCCCCGGAGTGATGTGTGAGTAGTCTACCACGGGACTACGGATCCATAGCAGTAGCTAGATGGTTGCCTCTCCTCCTTGTACTCCATTGCTTAGATCTTGTGAGCTGCCTATCATGATCAAGATCATATTATCTGTAACTGCTATATGATTGTGTTTGCATGGATCCGATGAATTGTGAAAGTCATTACTTTTATTCATCTATGTGTTGTGTTTTATCTATGATCTTGCATGATCTCCGATGCTAGTGGATGCTTTGGCCAAGTAATTATTAATGTTGTATTAGGGAGTATTTATGCTAGATAGTGGATTCATACCTCTCTTGTCTGAGCTCAGATTGACAGAAACGATTAAGACAAGAGATGTGTTGTTGTCAATAGGGAGAAAACAGTGGTGTGATTTACTTCTGTTGTTTACATTGCTTAGATTATGCACTTTGCTTATTGCAATGATCTGTTGCTTGCAACTTAATATTTTTGGGCGACATGCTGAATAGCGATCCTGGAGTGTATTATTAGTCATAGATGCAGTTAGATAACGGTCTATGTATTTTGACGTAATGCCCATATTAGATGAAACGGTGAACTATATTGTTTTATGATAACCTTGTTGTGCATCCACAATTCTGTCAATTGCCATGCTCTAATTTATTTACTCATCATGTATATCTTCTGGAGAGACACCGCTAGTGAACTGTGGATCCCGGTCCTATTTTCGTACATCGTTTACAACCGTTTTAATAGCTTTTCATCATCATTTGCTCGCTGGTCATAATTCACTCTCATCATATTTTACATCCACATATTTAATTCTTTGTGTTCAGCAAGCCGGAGAGATTAACAACCTCTCTGTTTCGTTGGGGCAAAGTAGTTTGTTTATGATTGTGTGCAGGTCCACGTCAATTGTTGTAAACGGCGCCGTTGACACCTTGCTAAGCCTTCTTCAAGTCCTACTGGATTCGATAATCTTGGTTTTGTAATCAAGGGAAAACTGCTTCTGTACTGCATCATACCTTTCTATTGGGGTCCCAGGGAACGTGTGATCCACATCATCAGTCGTCGCCTCGCCCATCCCCGCCGCCAGCTTGTCGTGCCCTCGCCTTCCCCGTCCCTAGCCCGTCCCCAGCGAGGGACGGCGGGGATTTTTTTTTACGACCCGTGGCAAGCTAAGCCGACGGTTTTATCGTCGGCGTAGTTCACGTGCACGGTCAACTTCCCGTCCGTCAAGTTTGCATGCCGACGGTCGTTATGCGCCGACGGCTAGCGAAACCGTCGGCACACCGCAACTACGCTGACGGTAATACCTAAGCCGACGGGCCTCCAGCTACGTCGATGAAAGCTTTGCCGACGGTACAAAGCCGACGGTCTGACGGTTTTTGGACCTAAATACCGTCGGTACTTCCCGTAGTGACTAGGCGCTACACAACCAAATGTGGGGCCTGTAACCGCCACGCAGTCAGGACGAGTAGTGCTTCAGGCTGAGGCACTACTATGTAGAGTGTAGCGCCTCTCTGTTGGGGCGCTAGGCGAAAGTGTTCTTTGTGTGAAATAATTTCGCGCCTGACGTTTATTTTGTGAATTTCTTTCAACTTTTGGCTATTTTGAAAACTTTAAATTTTCGGCTAAAATTTGAAACTGATCATTCAAATCGATGTTTCTCTCAATCCATCCACCCAAATTGATTCAAACTTTTACAGATTGCTTATTTTGTGAATTTCTTTCAACTTTTAGTTATTTTTTGTCATTTCTCCGAATCCGGATGCTCAAGTCATGGTAGTAGAGTATTTGACATCTACGGCTGAAAAATACAATATAATGCAATGCCCCCCACGATGTGCCTTGGCTAGAATAAGAAAAAGGCGAGACCTGAGACCGAGAGGACCTAGGCCCTACGCCATACGAGGCTACGATTAGAGTGTGTCACGACCGTCCGTCCTCCCAACACCAGTGGTTTAGATATTCTGACGCGCTCCGGATTCTCTGACTTGATGAATTGAAGTTAGAGGGAAACAGTACACTGACTTTGGCAGGCTTTCTAACCGTTGGATCAAAAACCAACATCTCAGATCTTACGGTACAGTACTAGCTACAGGATATGTGCACAGTAATCAGTACAGTGCACCCTACGCTACAGGGCCCGTGCTACAGTACCGACCTACAGTACAGCTAAATCTTACCATCCATTTGACATCCGACGGCACACATACAAAGTCAGGGTACTGTAGCAAGCAAAGTCAGAGAAGCTGCGCCGTGACGATTCTGACGGGTGAGTGTCGCGGAAGCAAGCCCCTCGAGCGAGAGATACCACGACATGACGTGACAGGAAGAAAGATTAGTCTCAGTCGCTCCCTTCCCTGATTTTTTTTTTCCTATAGCAAGTGATAATGAGGCAGAGAGTACACGATGGGGCCGTGTGCGCCGAATACTCCCACTCGTTTTCATCAGGACAGGAGCCGTGTAGGGAGGGAGCTTGTCCGTCCGTCGCCATTATCGCCTTTCTTTTTTCTTCTTCCTTCCAACGGATAGAAAATTGAGTTCAGGCGTCGTTAGTTGTGGACTGTACAATATTGTATCCAGGGTCCGTCCACTTGCCCTTGTTGCTTGCTAGCGGGAGCAAGAAGGACGCGGAGATGGTGGGGTGTGACTCCGCTCCGCGTGATGGCAGGGGATGACATCGGCGAGCTGGTGGCGGTGAAGTCGCGAGCCGACGGGAGGCCCTGCGTCACGCGGCGGGTGGTGGTAGGCCTCGCCGGCGTCAGCCGTACCACACACACACGGGTCACCGCCACTGGTACCGGACGATCCATCGACGGACGCCTCAATAATGCAGCCAGCCCGCCCATGACGCCCCGCTGTTTGTTTGGTCGCTACGCTTTGTTTGACTGGACCTGGGAACAAACTGTAGTGTACTTCATGTGGGAGCTCCTGAATCCATTAGATAAATATTCATCCTGGAGTACTACTATTATATTACAACAATAGTTTTTAGGGTCACTTTGGAGTTGACCACCGGGTTCGCGACTCCGTGTCCGTTAAGACTAATCGTGGCCACTGACGACACCATGTGTTAACCACCAATAATGCATCTATCTACTTCTCTTATATAATAGTAATGTACCTAATGGAAACAGTCGCCATGGGTAGGTTTCACTTCGTAGCCCGGCCGGGGAGGACAAAACAAAATCGGGCACACGCATATCCTTCGCTACTAAAATACACCTCTGCGTGCGTCTTGCTAGTAGCCAGGCCAACTTCAAATCGTCACGGCGTCAGTCGTCAGCAATTACGGCGCAGCTCGCGAGATAATACTAGTAGTGGTAGTATTTTTTATCGCTAATGTACATCTTTCGGCTTTGACTCCGCCCAAGGGTTCGACTATGCGAGGTCTGGGATTATTTCAGTAAAATGTGGAGAAAGAAGTTGTCGAATTCCATTTCTTGGACATGTTTTCTCAACTTGACTATCGATTTCAGGCCAAGGTAGAAGACGGTTAACGGCTCGCTACTTCTTTTCGACTTATAGCTGGATTCCAACAAAATTTGGCCTCGAAATTGTGTTCTTTCTCCTACCCGTAGTTGGGTACTTGTGGAGGCAGTTCGTCGAGCGCCTGATATCGGCTCTCGTTAGGTTCTGACCGTCAACTTCATCTCTTTTGCATTGGGTCGAGTGTCGTAGGAGGCAGTGGTCCTCGATGTTCATGCTTCGTATGGATTGTTACATGTCGTCACGGGCGGATCCACACCCTGGCAACAGGGGCCATGGCGGGGGGTGTCGGGGGATGATCCCCCTGATATACCAAGGACCAGGACTTAGCCAATCGAGAAGACGACGACCGGCAGCTGGCTGGCTACTCAACTCTAGCCGGCTGCCAGACTTGGCCGGTGTCGGGGATATGAACCCCAGATATCCCAAGGAGTCCCATTTCTTCAGCCCTCCGCAGGCCGGCTGAACAAGTGCCGGCTGCGAAGTGCCGCCTGAAACTCGCCGGATGAAGCAAGCCGTCTGCGTCTACCCGGATGCGGACGTCCGGCTGGGCTGAAGCCGGACGCACCACCCGACAGCTCCGTACGAGTGGGCTCCGTCCGTATAACCGCTCTGGGTGAACAGTACCTCTTGTCGGGCATCTCCTGTACCGAATCATGACAACAAGCTCCAGCCGGCCCAGAAAGTAGTGACGTCACAGAGGCAAATTTGTAACTTCCCTGTAACCCAAAACCCTAGCCCGCTGCCTATATAAAGCGGGCTAGAGCCTCCTGCGCGGGGCATGCAAGCAAGGAAAAGGAGAGACACGTACGTAGCATCATCTTCCACCTCCAGCGGCTAGGATCCCCAGCCGGCTGCCACCCGAAACAGCTCAAAGAGCACCATTGTAGCCCGATTCTGTGATCAAGCAATAAGAACAAGAAGAGCAGGACGTAGGGGTGTTACCTCCACAAGGAGGGCCCTGAACCTGGGTAACTAGCGTGTGTTCGCGTGCTTGTTGCCCAATCCCGCGCGAGCATCCATCGTCGACTGCCCCCACAATCTTTTCCATCTCTGATGGATATGCCGTGCAACCCACCACGACATTTGGCGCCCACCGTGGGGCTCGCGACGAGCGGAGTCACGTTCTGCGCGGGATCCCGGACCGTAGATGATCGGCGGATCGTCTTCGGCCTCGTGCTCTCCATCGGCTCCATCGGCTGCGTCCTCGACAACACCAAGAGCTTCGCCGACGTGGGCTTCACCAGCGGAGGCACGGTCGTCACCCTTGGCGATTTCCACGTCTACGTCGCCGTCGCCGCCAAGGAGTACCCGGAGGTGGTCTACTCAAGCTTGGCTCCTTCGATCTTCGATGCCAGCACCTGCAACGACGACTCCGCCTTCGGCTACCTCAACTCCGGCGACGCCGACTGCGATGACGACAAGCTCAACGTCTACGCCGAGGTGCACATGGTCGAGCACGCGGTGGCGGGAGGCGCCGTCGCCGCTACTGTTCATGAAGCTGGCGAACCTTCTCGTTTCCAGCGCAATCTGGAGGCCGACTTCGAGCTGCTAAGCACCCCCATCGCGCCGGGTGCAGATCCAGCCAAGGCGGCGGCTGAACTCGAGAGGATGCGTCAACAGATATACGACAAGGCTCTTCACCTCGCATCAACGCAGCGCCGACTCAACGCCACGATGCGCGAGTACAACACCGTCCACGGATTCGAGCCGGCAAGAGGCAACACGGAGAAGCTGAATGAAGTCCGACGCAAAGGAGGGGATCTCGGCGGTGTCCTGAACCATGCCGGCCAGCCGCACGAGCATTCGGACATCATCCTGCCCGAGTACAGCAACCCGGTGCAAAACATGAAGGCTGCGGAGGCGGCCGCAGCAGAGCTGCCCCATCTCCAAGGCGAGGAGCTACGCCAACAAGCACGTCGGGTCCAGGAGCTCATCACTGCGGCTAACCGGCAGCAGCGCGAAACCGAGGCAACGGCGAGCCGAGAACATCACGAGCTGCCTCCAGGCTACGATCCAGCCGGCAAGTCCAAGCAAGGCGCGGAGGCGTCATCCACAAGCCGCGGAAGGGCGAAGGACAAGCAACCACGAGCTCATCGCGAGGGGAGCGCAAGCTCGCATCCTCGTGATCACGGCCGCGATCCGGCTGGACGACGTGAAGACGGCAACCGAAACGGGCCGCAAACCGGCCGCAGCGTCAAGGAGCGAATCGGACACAAGGTCACCATCGACGAGCGCCTGGGACCGCTGGGGCCCGAAACAAGCCACGACGCTCGCCTCCGCATCGACGCGCTCAAGGCGTCAAGCATCATCGAGGAGGAAGACATCGCCGCACATCGCTGCTTCGGACCTCGCATCCGGACCGAGCAATTCCCGCGGGGATTCACCCTCCCAAGGGACACACCCAAGTACAACGGCTCCGCGAAGCCAGAAGACTGGCTCGCCGATTACGTCACGGCGGTCAACATCGCAGGCGGCAACAAGCGGGTGGCCGTACGCTATGTGCCACTCATGCTCCAGGGGTCGGCTCGGACCTGGCTGAACAGCCTGCCGACTAAAAGCGTCAACAGCTGGTTGGACTTTGAGGAGGTGTTCAACCGCAATTTCAACGGCACCTACTTGCGCCCGGCAACGCACAGCTGCTCGCGCTGTGCAAGCAGAAGGACGGCGAGTCAGACCGAGCCTACCTCACCTGGTGGACCAGCCTACACAACTCCTGCGAGGGAATCCTCGAGCTCCAAGCTGTCCAGTACTTCATTCAAGATTGCCGAGACCAGACGCTTCTCAAGCACAGGCTCCTAAGAGCCCGAAGACCATGGCGGAGCTCATGGCAATCGCCGACGAATACGCCACCGCCGACGCGGGCATGACCAACCCGATCCGACTCGACGAAGCCGGAAGAATCATCACGACGGAGCCGGCTGCACGCCGCAGCCGGGCGGAGAACCAAGAAGGAGGAAAATCAACCCGGCGTGACTCCGACGCGGCCGGCAAGCGCAAGTCCACAGACGACCGCGTCGAGTCCAAGGTCGTCGCCACGACCGAGGGAAGGCCGGCAGGAGGCTTCGACAACCGCCGCATGAGGACGAGCAGCGACATGCGCCGGACAAGGGCGAGGAACAGCTACGAGTTCCTACTCGATCAACCGTGCCGGAATCATGGTGACCGACCGGCGAACCACACCGTTCGACAATGCACCCTCGGCCGCCCAAGGCCACCACCGTACGAGCGATGGAATCCGCCTCCACCTCTAGATGAAGCCGGACGAGACGATCAAAGACATGACAACAGACGGCGCGAAGACAGGGAATCGCGATGATCGCCAACGCGAAGAACAGAGGAGGGAGCGCCTTCCATCCCCACCCCCAAGGAGTCTAGACGGCTACCAGAATTCGGATGCCGCCTACATCGTGTTCGTCAGCGAGCGCGACGACAAGCGAAGCCGGCGCGAGCGATTCAAGGAGGTGAATGCGGTGGTTCCACCCGTCCCCCAGTACCTCAACTGGTCACAAGAACCGATCACGTGGGACTGCCACGACCACCCGGAGCTGATGCCCAATCCAGGCGGCTATGCCCTGGTCCTAGAGCCCATGATCATCTCCACCAGGCGCGCCTGCACCTTTTCACGCGTCCTCATTGACGGGGGCAGCAGCATCAACATCCTCTACCGCGACACACTGGAGAAGCTGGGAGTCTCCGAGTCCAGCTTGACGCCGAGCCGGACGGTCTTCCACGGCATCGTGCCGGGGCGAGCCGGCTCATCCATGGGCCTCATCCGGCTGGACGTCCTATTCGGCACCAAGAGCAACCACCGCCGCGAGACCGTCTCCTTCGAGGTGGTCGACCACTCCAGCGCCTACCACGCCATCCTCAGGCGACCGGCGCTCGCCAAGTTCATGGCGGTACCGCACTACGCCTACCTCAAGATGAAGCTACCAGGCCCACGCAGGATCATCACCGTCACCGGAGACTACAAACGCTCCATCGCCTGCGCCTCCGATAGCGCGAAGGTGGCCGAGACCATGGTCTGCAACAAGGAGATGAAGCAATTCAAGCGCAAGGCCAGCGAAGAAAAGTTGGAGATTCCGGAGTCGGCCAAGCCGGCTGGCGAGTCGAACTTCCAGGCGGCGCGAGACACAAAGAAGATCTACTTTGACGACAATGACAAGTCCAAGTTCGTCACCGTGGGGGCAAGCCTGGACCCCAAATAGGAAAGCGCGCTCGTCGAATTCCTCCGTGAGAACCGGGACATCTTCGCGTGGTCCCCCAAGGACATGCCGGGTGTACCGAGGGAACTCGCCGAGCACTCTCTACACGTCCATCCAGACACCAAGCCGGTGAAGCAGTCCCTGCGTCGCTTCGCAGAAGGAAGAAGACAGTTGATAGGAGAAGAGATAGCGCGGCTACTTGCAGCCGGATTCATCAAGGAAGTACAACAGACGGAGTGGCTAGCCAATCCAGTAATGGTGGAAAAGAAGAACAAGTAGTGGCGGATGTGTGTCGACTACACCCACCTCAACAAGGCCTGCCCTAAGGACCCCTTCGCACTGCCACGCATCGACCAAGTGATCGACTCCACGGCCGGCTGCGACCTCCTCTCCCTCCTCGACGCCTACTCCGGCTACCACCAAATTCCACTGAACCCGGACGACCAGCTCAAGACCGCCTTCATCACCCCCTACGGCCCATACTGCTACACCACCATGCCATTCGGCTTGAAGAACGCGGGAGCAACATACCAGCGCTGCATGCAGAAATGCTTGCACGACCAGATCGATCGTAACGCGCACGCCTACGTCGACGATGTTGTCATCAAGACCAAGGAGAAGCACACCCTCCTCGCCGACCTCAAAGAAACCTTCGACAACCTGCACCACTTCCAGATGAAGCTCAACCCAGAGAAGTGTGTGTTCAGCGTTCCAGCCGGACAGCTACTCGGCTACCTCGTGTCGGCACGAGGAATCGAGGCCAACCCGGAGAAAATCGCCGCCATAGACAACTTGCGACAACCAAGAAGCGTCAAGGACATCCAAAAGTTCACTGGTTGCCTGGCATCCCTCAGCCGCTTCATCAGCCGGCTCGGCGAGAAGGCTCTCCCGCTCTACCATTTGCTGAAGAAGACTGACAAGTTCGTCTGGAGCGACGCGGCAGACGCCGCCTTCAAGGAACTCAAGCGTGCGATGGCCACCGCCCCGGTCTTAGCACCTCCGACTCCAAAGGAACCCATGCTCATGTACATCGCCACCTCCAACAGAGTCATCAGCGTCGTCCTGGTGGTCGAACGAGATGAAGCCGGCAAGCAGCGGCCGGTTCAGCGGCCAGTCTATTATCTCAGCGAGGTGCTCTCACAATGAAAGCAAAATTACCCGCATGCCGGTTGCGTCCTTGTTGCCTATGATCTCGGCAAGCGGTGTGTACATGGCAACGAAGAAGCTGAAGCACTACTTTCAAGAGCACCCGATCAAAGTGATAAGCGACGCGCCGCTTGCCGAGATCATAGGCAACAAGGACGCAACCGGCAGAGTCGCGAAATGGGCGATCAACCTGACAGCGCACGGAGTCGAATACGACAAGAGAACAACGATCAAGTCACAGGAGCTGGCTGACTTTCTAGCCGACTGGACGGAGACGGACCACGTGCCGCCGCCACCCGACTCCGGCGAACATTGGCTCATGCACTTCGACGGTTCCAAAAGATACTGGGGACTCGGCGCCGGAGTCGTCCTCACCTCACCCAAAGGGGGCCGACTCGAGTACGTGCTACAAATCCACTTCACAGCGTCCAACAACGTAGCCGAATACGAAGCTCTCGCGCACGGCCTCAAGCTCGCCAAGGCCATGAACATCAAGCGGATCCTCTGCTACGGCGACTCCGACTTGGTGGTCCAGCAGACCACTGGTCATTGGGACGCCAAGGACCCCAACATGGCCGCCTACCGCTTCTTCGTCCAACAACTCGCGGGATGCTTCGACGGATGTGAGTTCCACCACATACACCGCTCCAACAACGACGCAGCTGACACCTTGGCGAACATTGGTTCTCTTCGCGAGGAGATCCCACCCGGCGTCGCCCTTGAGAAGCTGTACAAGCCATCCATCACGCCGTGTCCCGGCTCCGACTCCATCCGGATGCCGCCGGGCGCGGAGTCGGCTGGGCCGGCTCCAGGCGAACCGGAAACCGTCGAGGTCCTCGTCATCGCCAATGACGAGCTCCCGGCGGACGAGCTCATCGCCAGGCAAATCAAACGCCGAGCAAGTGCTTACACCATCATCAACAACGAGTTGTACAAGCGCAGTGTCTCTGGGATATTCCAGCGCTGTGTGAGCCAAGAAGAAGGGACCAAGATACTCAAAGAAATTCATCAAGGCGAATGCGGTCATCACGCGTCCTCGAGAGCAATTGTGGCTAAGGCGTTCAGGCACGGGTTCTACTGGCCGACTGCGCTGGCTGATGCGAACCAGCTGGTCCGGCTCTGCAACGGCTGCCAATGATTCGCAACGCAGAAGCACACGCCGGCTTCAGCACTCAAGACAATTCCTATCACCTGGCCGTTTGCCGTCTGGGGGCTCGACATGGTCGGCCCGTTAAGAAGATCCAGTGGAGGCATGACACACCTGCTGGTAGCAGTCGACAAGTTCACGAAGTGGATTGAAGCCAAGCCGATCAAGAAGCTGGATGGACCAACAGCAGTCAAGTTCTTCAAAAGCATCATCTACCGCTTCGGCTACCCCAACAGCATCATCACGGATAACGGGTCGAACTTCGTCAAGGGAGAGTTCGCCAAGTTCTGCGGCAGGACCGGCATCCGGCTCGACGTGGCCTCCGTCGCACACCCGCAGTCAAATGGGCAGGTCGAGCGGGCAAACGGCCTCATCCTATCCGGCATCAAACCTCGGTTGCTCGAACCACTCGAACGAGCAGCCGGCGCATGGGAAGAAGAGCTACCCTCCGTCCTCTGGAGCCTAAGGACAACCCCGAATCGCTCAACCGGCTTCACCCCCTTCTTCCTCGTCCACGGGGCTGAAGCCGTCATGCCAACAGACATCGAGCATGATGCACCCCAAATCGTGTTGTACACAGAAGCAGAAGCTAAGCAAGCCTATGAAGACGGAATGGACCTGCTCGAGGAAGCGCGCCAGCTCGCCGAGTCAAGGTCGGCGACGTATCAGCAAAAACTACGCAACTACCACAGCCGGCAGGTCAGGCCTGTCCGCTTTTGAGAAGGCGACCTCGTGCTACGACTAATCCAAGACACAAAGAACATGCACAAGCTTTCATCACCCTGGGAAGGACCATTCATCGTAAGCAAAGCGCTCATCAACGACGCATACTACTTGATCGACGCCCGCGAGCACAAGAAGGACACGATGGATAAGGAAGGCGATGAAACGGAAAGACCATGGAACGCGTCACTCTTGCGTCGATTCTACACTTGAGAAAGAACCACGTATGTATCACCTATGCTATCAATAAAAGAAATGAGAATGATGAGCACATGAGCAGTTTCTCGCAACTTTTTTCTGCATTTCCTTTCCGGTTCTTCCGGCAGCCGGCAAGCTTACCTTTAGCAGCCGTGTAGCGTGAATAACGCCTAAACGGCTAACTATTCGAATCCGGTTAAGGCCGGCAAGAGAATAAGCTGGAGGGGGCCAACAACGTGAAAAAGCATAAAGGGAAATATTGCCGGCTGGAATAATGCTCTTCTATAAACTCGGCCAAGCCGGCAGTCGGCAACCGCTTCTCCTATTACGGACGATTAACTACACAACGCTAAACGGCTAACTCTTCGGATCCGGTTAAGGCCGGCAAGAGAATAAGCTGGAGGCCGACTGTATGCGAAAGACGTAAGAAACAGAAATCGTTGCCGGCTGAGAAAACTCTGGCCCAACAAACCGGATCCTAACGTTGTAGTAGTGTGCATGATCCCGCTGGACGGTGAAGTGCACACGAACGACGGCGGGAAAGGCTACAGGCGAGTGCGAAATTAAGTTAAGCAGAGTAAAAATGTTCCCCATGATTAAAAGAGCGGGCTAACCACTTCATCGTTTCATTTCACGCACGAAAACGCCGCCAACCGGCTTCAAGAGCCCAAGCCGGACACAAGCACGACGAGCAGGAAATTAAAACTGCGTGCAAGTAAACAAGTACAGGAACAGAAGCAAGTAACATTAAACATCAAGAGCAAGGCCTTACAGACGGAAGGTGAACAACAAAACAAAAGAGGGAAGTCCACAGGCGGACTTTCCCCGCGCAACTACAAGGCCAAGCCGGCAAAGAGCTCCCTAGGCGGCACCCGTCGGCTTCCCGGCTTGTAACGCCCCAAGATCGGTACTATGCAGATTTTAGCGTTCCAGCCAAAATCCGCATAATAACGATCCTAAAGGACGCCCACCAGGCATAACGTGCATGTCGCAACACACACGTTATGCGGGTGGAATTGTGATAACATTACAATAGTTCTCGATGGAACCCACAAAAGAACATATACAACAACGACTCACCGAGTCAAGAACCAAAGATACAATACAAAGATCAAAATAACAACGGAAGCGGGTAGCGTCCGGCTACGGACAAGAAACAAATTGGACTAAGAGTCCTGAAGGTAAACGAAGGCACCATATCCCTGCCCAGGCCAAGCCGGAGGGATTCCCAAGCTAACGTCGTCACACTTCAAACCTGTTGGCTGCATTGGAATAGCAGGCCCGAAGGGGTCAGTACTATAAAACAGTACTGGAAAGTAATACTCACAAGATATCAAAGCTGGAATTCCAGGGAAAGAGGCTTAGCGATTGAGGCGGCGGCAAGCAGCACTAACAACTTATAGAGACACGCTACAACTTTCGTCTAACAAAGACAAGGTAAGAGAGCGCATAAGAAACCGACTATACTACACACCAAACAAACCCACCCTAAAACGACTCCCTCGTATCCTCAACCCACGAGGAAGAAGTCCGGGCACTCACACGGTGGACAAGTTTTAATCAAATTATTATTCATGTAATCTATCTTACTAGTCAAGTTATTATCATTATAAGGTGCAAGTTGTCTATGATCTTTTTAGCCAGCGCATTTCACCAAGTCGTACAAAACCGCGGACACGACTTTTCGAAAAGATTTCACCCTGCAGGGATGCACCAATGAACCCACACGCATCGAAACTCTCGCTTATAGGTGTACCGGTGGAGGTTTCGACGCAATACTTCCCTTCAATACAAACAAGTCCAGGGAGCCACCTAGCTAGGACTGATCCACCTTGAGAGTCCGGCCGAAGCTTCGAGGTGGGCCTAACTGTTTGCGACTACGGCTAGGTGACACAAACTACCATGAGTTGGTCACTTCGCATCATACCGCAAGCCCTACCGTAAGTAACCACGTATCCATCTTACCATATCATCCGCGCTTGTAACCGTAAAAAACACCCGAACTACTTGTGGCATCCTGGACAAGTTGAGGATCCGGTAATAGATTGCGGGGAGGCCCATAGAACTCCCACATGTGGTTAGTGCGCTCAGTCTTGGATCAGCGGAAAAGAACTCGGGTCCTAGGCGACACTAGCAGAACAAATCACCACGATTGGACTTCCGCCGGTGCCTTATCTTTAATTAAGTTATTCCATCGCAACAGAAATTAAAGATTACCATTTAAGTTGAGCCTAGCTACCATGTTTAAGAACAAGACTAGACAAAGAGATAACCGGATTGAAGCAAAGCACCTAAGCATGCACTAGGACTCGCAAGGCTAACAAGGTAAACAAGCAACAGGTAATAGGATGTGGGGGTGGTGGCATTTCATGGCTGCAAGGTAAACATGCATATGGGATCGTGACACAAGCATCGAGACATAAGGCTAGCAAGGAACAAAAGATAGGAGGAGTAAGAGACAGAAGACAAGCAAAGATAGCAAGAGAGTATCACTTGCCTGCATTCCGGTAGAGGTAGCAGAACCTGTCGTTACTCACATCAACTCAACGTCCTATTCCTGAAGAAGCAACGAACACTGGGCAAAGAAAAGATGCATTTTACTTCTATGGCAAAAGAAGCGGCATGTTGATGACATGATGCATGACAAATTAAAGGTTGTCCAATTTTATTCCCTAACACATGAAAAAGCATTTTAAATGGGATCGGTGCACATATAGATGCACCAGACAAATCCCACAATTAGTTGATTTAATTCAACTAAATGGATAAAGGTGCGATGTTAATTAAGCATGCATGATTTTATAAGATACGGATATAGGTAGATAGGGCTAGGGTTGGGGTCACACATCGGATTGAGGATCTTCGGATTTGGAACCGTCGTCTTCGGATCGGAGAGGTAGTAGTCGATGTAGTCGTCGTAGTCGAAGTAGTCGTTCCATCCGGAGTCGAAGTAGTCGAGGTAGACGTTCATCCGGAGTCGAAGTAGTCGAAGTAGTCGACGTCGGGGAGGTAGTCGTACTCGGGTCGTCGTTGTGGCAGGCCTTGGCGTTCCGGGCTTCGGGGTCGTCGGGGTTCCGGCATCGGAGAAGTCGGCTTCACGGACGCGCACGAAGGCGGCCGGCACAAACGGGCAACAACACGAAGAACTTGTCGCATTTCCGGTGTCGGGGAAGATCTCGTCGTATCCACGGTGGTCGTCGTACTTGGTCTTCACGACGTCGGGAACGGGAACGGGAAACCGCTTCGGGGAAACGGGAAACTTTCCCGTCGGGAACGGAACAACACCGGGGAACTCAACGGAGACGTCGGGAAACGGAGGCAACATCGGGGACGAACACGGCAACGGAAAAGAGCCGGGTCTTCTTGCGGGCAAAACACCAAACGCTTGGCGGGCAGGCATCGGGGAAGAACACGACCACGTACACGGGGAGAGCAGCAAGTGCAGTGTGGGCGTCGGGGTGCTTGTGTGCTTGCAGGACGGGTGGTGCCGGGGGTGTAGGCAACAGCTACAAGGTGCAGACCACGACACGGAGGGACGGCAGCTCGAGTCAGGGAAGGAGGAGCTCGGGCCGGAGTTGGCCACGGCGAGGAGGCGAGGTTGGGCCGGCGTAGGGGCGCGGGCGGCGGCCGACCTAGACGAGGAGCGCGGCGGCGGGCCGCGGGTGCGGTGAGGTGGAGCCAGGCGAGCGGAAGGCGAGGACGAGGCGCGGCCACGCGCGGGCCGAGACGGAGGAGGTCGACACGGGGCGGCGCGGAAGGGAGGCACGACGGCCGCAGGGAGAGGAGGAGACGGTGAGGAGCAGAAGGCGCAGGGGCGGCCGGAGCTTGCAGGGGCGGAGGCCGTGGCGAGGAGGTGCGGGTGCTGGAGAACTGCGGGAGGTGAGCTCGGGGACAGGGGAGAAGATGCGGGCAGGAACCGGAGGAGGCGCGGGGCAGTAGACCGGCGGGCGGAGGCGGGCCGGCCGGAGGTGGAGCCGGGCGGGGCGGAGCCGAGCACGCGGTGGAGGAGGCGCCGGCGGGGTGGAGGGGATCGAGCGGGCTCGGGAAGGAAGAGAGCACGGGAGAGAGAGAGAAAAAGAAAGAGAGAGAGAGGAAGAAAAGAGAGAAAGAAAAGAAAAGGGAGGGGGAAAAAGAAAAAGAGAAGAGGTGGAAGGGCGCGATCGCGAAAACGCAAAAAGAGAGGAGGGTGGCTACAAAAAGGCATAGGGTGGGAAAACAAAACTGACAGGGCAGGATTAGGGTTTGGAGGCTAGGGTTTGCTTGCTGGGCTTTTGGGCCTAGCTAGCTGGGCTATTCTCTCGCTCGGTCAAAATTATTTTTAATTTGCAAAATTAATTTGGTAAATAATTTTTTTGAAAACGGAGACGACTGTCTCAATAAAATATTTTTCTGACAATTTTAGAAAAATAAAATAGGGTTTAATAAAAATAATTTTTGTTGCCAAAAATGCAATGCACATGATGCTGATGTCATGATGATGCAAAAACAAAAACAAGCAAAAATCTAATTTGGGGAAAAAACCCCGGGCATTACACGGCTCCACCTTTCTTCCTGCCAACCCAGGGCCTGAGGCATAGGGTGCCGTCAAACACCTTCACGTAGAAGATGCCTCTGTCACGCCGAAGACGGAAGCAGAGGATGAAGCCGGCTTCGAGCTCGTAGAAGTCGGCAAACTCGTCCCATCCCCTGACGAACTTCACCTTGTTGACAACATCATCACCCTCCACCTGGGAGGTGAATCGCACAGTTGCACTCCAGGGCCCTGAGTGGCACCCTCACAGAAGAGCTTGAACATGAAGTGGCCAACGCCCGGCAGCGCGTCAGCGAAGGCATCAGGAAGCCTCTGCGCCGGCCCAATAACCGGCGGGTGCAGGATCATGAGGAACTCTTCGATGGGGAACACGTCCCATCCCAGGCGCCAGGGATTCTCAAGGGAATTAGAAGAGGCGGAAGACAACTCCGTGCTGTCTTACTCGCTGTCAGCAGCAGCAGGAGCATACTTAGGAATCGGATCAATACCCGGAGGTGGAAGAACAGGAGTGGCCTCCTTCTCGCTTGACGAGTCATGAATAAGAAGGAGATTCTTGCCGTGCCCAATGCCACCACCAACGCCGCCACAGGCGTCCCCCGCCTTCTTCGAGCCAGTGCGGCCGCCGCCCTTGCCGCGGCCAGCGCTGCTACCAGTAGCAGCGGCGCCGACCGCCTTTCCTCGTCCTCGTCCGCCTTTCTTAGGGGGACGGCCGCGAGGACGTTTCACCGGAGGCGCAGCGGCGGTCTCCTCAGGAGCAACGTCCATAGGCTCGGACTTCACCATGGCGGAGCTGCGAAGGAACAAGAGGAAGAAGGCGAAGGGGGAGCAAGGAAGCGCAAGTGAGGAAGAATAAATAAAACTGCCAAGCTTTATAGCAGAAGCAGGGGACAACGTGGGGAAACCCAACCGTCACCCACGATCCCACGGTCTACACGTGGCAATGAAACTCAGATGATGGAACTTTTCAGTAACTGTAGCCGGGTCCACGCACAGAAGCCAAGGAGTCAAGCCCAAGTCGGCATAACCTATACCCGGGGGCTGCGCAGCCGGCAAGCCGGCTCCGCAGACCCGGACGCATATCTATAACACCCCGAGTCACGGACTCGGGGGCTGCCACGCCGTCAGCCGGCATAAAATACCCGGGGGCTGCGCAGCCGGCAAGCCGGCTCCGCAGACCCGGACGCATATCTATAACACCCCGAGTCACGGACTCGGGGGCTGCCACGCCGTCAGCCGGCATAAAATACCCGGGGGCTGCGCAGCCGGCAAGCCGGCTCCGCAGACCCGGACGCATATCTATAACACCCCGAGTCACGGACTCGGGGGCTGCCACGCCGTCAGCCGGCATAAAATACCCGGGGGCTGCGCAGCCGGCAAGCCGGCTCCGTATATCTATAACACCCCGAGTCACGGACTTGGGGGCTGCCACGCCGTCAGCCGGCATAAAATACCCGGGGGCTGCGCAGCCGGCAAGCCGGCTCCGCAGACCCGGACGCATATCTATAACACCCCGAGTCACGGACTCGGGGGCTGCCACGCCGTCAGCCGGCATAAAATACCCGGGGGCTGCGTAGCCGGCAAGCCGGCTCCGCAGACCCGGACGCATATCTATAACACCCCGAGTCACGGACTCGGGGGCTGCCACGCCGTCAGCCGGCATAAAATACCCGGGGGCTGCGCAGCCGGCAAGCCGGCTCCGCAGACCCGGACGCATATCTATAACACCCCGAGTCACGGACTCGGGGGCTGCCACGCCGTCAGCTGGCATAAGCCGGCTCCGCAGACCCGGACGTATATCTATATCACCCCGAGTCACGGACTCGGGGGCTGCCACGCCGTAAGCCGGCATAAAATACCCGGGGCTGCGCAGCTGGCAAGCCGGCTCCGCAGACCCGGACGCAAAACTACATCACCTCGACTCGGGGGCTGCATGACATCACGACGATGGAAGAAAAACGCAAGACAAATAAAGAACGTGAAATTTCGACCCGGATCGATGCTCAAACCGGCCCAAAATTCGGGGGCTAGGCATGGTGACTATCATCACCAAAACAAGCACAATGGCCCAACAATCACAAGAACAATAACATCTGAAGACAGCAAGCAGTATGACGAAAGACAATCATCAGTGCAGAATACAGTAAGTTCAACAATTACACCCGGCATTCCGGGGGAGCAAACAAGTCAGATGGTAGCGGCGTCAGTGTCAGCAGCAGCGTCGCCGGCTCCAGTGTCTTCAGCCGGCCGTGGCGCCGAAGACGGCTCAGCAGGCACCAACTTCGTCAAGTCCACCGCCTCGGCAATCCGCCCTGAGGCCATGACGATCTCCGGACGCAGGCTCGTGAGGGACGTTCCCGTGCGAAATCCATCCACCAGCCTGCTCATCTGCACGCCCGGGTACCATGACTTCACCACGGCCAGCGCCATGTCGGTGCCTCCGTGCGCCGCCATCTCCACCTGCTCGTTGATGCCAGCTGGCGCCCCTTCAAGCCGGGCGGACAAATCATGGAGGGCAGCTGGCAAGGGAGCATCCGGCCACAGGTTCTCGAGCACGCCGCCAGCCGCTTCTTTCAACCGATTGAACTCCTGGCCGAATCGGAGAAGACGGGAGGCGGCCGTCGGAGCAGACCCAGCAGCAGCACCAGAGGACTCCGGTCGGGAATGAGCCGAGGCAGCATCTCTCTGGATTTGCGCGTCTACCTCGGGATAAAGGCCTGCATTTCAAACCGGTGAGGCCGAGTAGAAGACCCCAAACAAGAAGTCAAGGAGAAAGAGACCTCACTTACCGAGGATCAGTTCGTTCACGCGCTCAACCTCCTTGATCAGGCCGCCCACCAGCCGCTCATGCTCAAGCTCACGCGCCTTGGCCGCTTGGACGATCTGGTCGTTGGCCTCGGCGGAATCCTTCAGCAGAATCCTCAGCTCATCCGCTTTCTCGCAGAGTGACTCGATCTCGCCCCGTCTCCGCCGCTCCGCTTCCTGCAGTTTCGCCGTTTCCTCGCCCAGCCGTACGATTTCCAGGCGGCGCTCCTCCGACACCTTTTCCGCCGCCTGGAGATCGGCCATGGCCAAGGCCAGGGCGGCGTCCTTCTCCTTCAGTTGCTTCTCCAAGCCAGTGCGGGAGGCGGCGTCACCTGCAGGGGTCGGATCATCATCAAACCAAGACATGCAAGAAAGAGTGTAGAACGACAAGACAGAGAATGTGAGCAAGAAAGGAAACCGGACCTTTGGCCGCCTCAAGCTCTCGCCTGAGCAAAGTCGTCTCCTTGGCCGCCTCGGCAAAACCCTGCTCTATGGAGGAGCAGAGCAACGTTATGTTGGCCAGGTTCTCCTTGGCCTTCTCCTCCACCAGCGCGGCGAGGGGAATCTTCCCCGATGCGTCGGGCCGGGCCGGCACCGGCCCGGAATACGGGGGAGAAGACACCAAGATGGATTGATGGGGACCAGGGAGCGAAGCCGTCACCCCCGCTATGGCCTTGTCCATGGCTGTTTCGGCCACCGACGTGGAAGGAGTGGGGAAGGCAAGGTATCCGGCCCCGGCGCCGGAGAACTATCTGGAAGGCATCCGCCGACGCTTCAGTGCCACCTGCTGAAGCTGGAGGGTTGGAGTCGACCACGGGGAGAGCGGCATTTGCCGACACTGGGCCGACCGGTTCCACATCCGCCGTCGCCGCTACCGCCTCTGGAGGCGGACCAGCCGTTTGCGCCACGGGAGCCTCGGGAGCAGGCCTCGTGGCCGGCTCCACCGTCACGATGGGCGCCGACTCCACTATTGGAAGCGGCGCTCTGCGAAACGAAGAAAGCGTCACCACCAAGAAGTACAAGCCGCGAGATTTCTACCACAAGACAAGGACTTACCCGTCGCATGAGCCCAGTTCCCTGGGTTTCCTCCTCAAGCGCTTCGGCGGGGGAGCCGGCACGTCGTCGGACAGGCGCTTCACGCCTCCGGAGGGCGCCTCCCCGCCCTCCGCGGTAACGGCAGGTTCGTCAACCGGCCGCTCCGCACGGGCCGGTACTACTTCAACCTCTGCACCGGCCTCCGCGGTCTTGCCGGCGTCTGTGCCCGCTCCCGCCTTCTCCTCAGCCGCCTTGGCAGCGGCCAGCTGCCTCGCGGCCGCCTTGGCGTCCATCTCCTTCCGGATCAGATCCGCCTGCGCCAGCTCCGCGTAAATAGCTTTTTCCATACTTTCAACGCCTAAGTCATAACCCGGATCAACAGCAAGAGCAGAATTAACCACCTGGACGCTAGTTCCACCGGCGAGGGATTTCGCCCTCTCCGCTTCAGCCGCCTCCGCCTCCGCCTTCTCCTCGTCCTCCCTTGAGGTCATCAGCTGCTCCACAGTCAGACCAGCGTCAGACGCTCCCAAGGCCAAATCCGCCTGTGTCAGCTGAGCATAAAACTCCTTCTCCAAATCACCCGGATTCAAATCATAAATGAAATCACCACCGGAAGCACGACCAATCACCTCATTGTTGGCCCCACCAGCTGGGACATCCGCCTTCTCCGCCAGCCTGGCGTCGACTTCGGCCCTGATATCGGCCATAATCGCGTCCGCCTGGGCCTCCGCCGAAGGTTTCCCGGCGGGCATCAAGCCGGCCGTAGTAGGCCGGGACGACGAAGAAGCCAACTTTTTGGCGGGCAGCACGCCCCGCTTCTCGAATGTGCCCCTCCGCTTGTGGGGCACGGTGCTTGCATCAACATCGGCGGCCGACTTCGACCGCCTCTCCTTCAGGACCTGCCGGGGAAGAATTGCTTTCTTCCTCTGCGCCGCCGCCTCCAACTCCTTGGTCCTGCGGGAGGACGGCGCCGGCTTGGAGGCTGGCACGGAAGAGGAACCTTCTGAGTCCGGCTCGGAACCGCTGGAAAGATCTACTACCACGCGCACAACATCGTCGGTTTGCCCGGCGACGTCGGGCTCAGGAAACTTACCGCGAGGCGGCGAGACTGGAGGAGGGACGTCGCGCTCGAGGTCCTCGCCCGGTCGGCTGCCGAATCGGAGTCGGAGCGGTGCTGGCGGCATCGTCATCGGCTCCGCCATCTTCACCAACATCGGCGCCCCCACCGGACGATTCGGTGGTGTCACCGCGCCTGTCAGGCCGGCATGAGCGCCGCCGCCCGATTTATCTTCAGCGGTGGCGTCTGTTTCTCCTCCCGCCTGTTTGTCGGCGGAATCCTCCTCCAGCAAGGCCGTCAGCGCCTTGGTGAAGGGACCACTGACGTCGGGCTCGAAGACGACTTCAAAATCCTCAACCCTCTGGAGCTCGCAAAGCTGCACGACAGGCCGACTGGGTCAAGCGGCAGCCGGACGAAGGAATTGAAGACGGACAAGAGAGCAATGACTAACCTCCGGAGCAGGTTCCGAGCGAGTGAATGGATCGAACCCGAAATCCCAGTCCGCCTCGATCCTGTCGGTGATGAGACGGGAAGCCCACTTGCGGAGGCTCTTCGGCTTCGGCACCTCCAAGCAGACCCGGATGGATCCCGGATACCAGAGTAGAAGCACATCTTGTGCGGACGTGCCAGGAGTGGTATATCCGCCTGGACAGCCACGCCAGGGTCAGGTCCCTGGACGTTAGGCCGGCCGCCACCAACACCTTTAGCCGGCCAAACAGAGCGCTCTCGAGAGCCCCATCCACAGGCGGCTTCCGAATCCAGGGCTTGGACGCCGGCAGCGAGTTGGAGAAGGCCGAAGGCCGATCCGGTCGGCGTCAGTAAGATTCCGGACGTAGAAGTAGGTGCTCTGCCACTTCTTGATGGAATCAGGCAGGTTAATCTTGGGCAGCGGCGTATTCTTCGTGCTAATGGAGACGCTGCCGCAATCGCGCTGCAGCCCGGCGGTCGTTTGAGCCCGCAGGAAGAAGAACATGCCGAATATCTCCATGCTGGGCCAGATGCCCAAATACGCCTCGCACAGCGTGACGAAGCAGGACAGCTGAGTAATGCAATTTGCCCCCAGATGATGGGGCTGCAGCCCGTAGAAGCGCAGAAATTCTGCGAAGAAGGAGCTCACCGGGAGCCCCAATCCCCGCTCCAAATGCGCGGAGAACACGACGACCTCGCCCTTCTTGGGCGCCGGAGAAACTTCTCCTTCAGGGGGAGCGCGGGCTCCCACGTCGCCCGTCATTCCCAAGAACTTGTTCCGACGGAGCTCCCAGAGGAATGCATCGTCCACGGTGGAGCCCATCCACGCGCCTGAGCTCGCCATGGAAGATCGGTTTCCCATGGTGAGAGAGGCAAATGCAAGGACGGCAAGAGCGAAAGAGAGAATGGGCGAGAGCCGGAGAGCGCAAGAATCGGCAGGGAAGACGAAGCACGAATGGGGAACGGTAACCCCAGCCGTTCCCCCTCCTTCCCCTTTAAAGGCGAGGCAAGCGGAACCATTCCGCCCGTCGCGCCGCGTGGCGGGCAAACGTGCCGCACTTTCCGCAGATGATCCCACGAGCAAGCAGTTGCCACAGAGAATCCAGCCCGGCGAAGCCGAGGCGACGTGCGCCAGGCCTCGGGCAGAACACCAACGGCTCCCCAAGGCGGCAGGTCGTGGCTGACGTAGGCCACGACCCAAGCCTTCGAGCCGGCCGTTCCGGACCGCAAAGATCTACGGATCCCGCACCACGAAGCCAAACTAGTCAACGACAACTTCGACAGTATACAACCAAGGACAGGAGTGCCCGTGGAGCATTCCCCACGGGCAAGCTTCAGCTCCACCCGGCTTCGGTTCCAGCCAGCGCCGACTCCAATCACGACATTCCAACCGCAACGTTCAAGACAGAGGGGAAGATCGAGAAGTCTTCCCAGCAAGCTAGCAAGGCTCCACGATCTCGGGGGCTAGTGTCGGGGATATGAACCCCGGATATCCCAAGGAGGCCCATTTCTTCAGCCCTCCGCAGGCCGGCTGAACAAGTGCCGCCTCAAACTCGCCGGATGAAGCAAGCCGTCTGCGTCTACCCGGATGCGGACGTCCGGCTGGGCTAAAGCCGGACGCACCACCCGACAGCTCCGTACGAGTGGGCCCCGTCCGTATAACCGCTCTGGGTGAACAGTACCCCTTGTCGGGCATCTCCTGTACCGAATCATGACAACAAGCTCCAGCCGGCCCAGAAAGTAGTGACGTCACAGGGGCAAACTTGTAACTTCCCTGTAACCCAAAACCCTACCCCGCTGCCTATATAAACGGGCTAGAGCCTCCTGCGCGGGGCATGCAAGCAAGGAAAAGGAGAGACACGTACGTAGCATCATCTTCCACCTCCAGCCGGCTAGGATCCCCAGCCGACTGCCACCCTAAACAGCTCAAAGAGCACCATTGTAGCCTGATTCTGTGATCAAGCAATAAGAACAAGAAGAGCAGGACGTAGGGGTGTTACCTTCACAAGGAGGGCCCTGAACCTGGGTAACTAGCGTGTGTTCGCGTGCTTGTTGCCCAATCCCGCGCGAGCATCCATCGTCGCCTGCCCCACAATCTTTTCCATCTCTGATGGATATGCCGTGCAACCCACCACGACAGCCGGCTAGGAGNCGTGGTGATGAGAGAGGCGAATGCAAGGAAGGCACGAGCAAGAGAGAAGATGGGCAGGAGCTGAGGGGCGCAAGAATCGACGAGGAAAACGAAGCGAGAATGGGGAACGGTAACCCCGGCTGTCCCCCCCCTTTTTCACTTTAAAGGGGAGCCGAGCGGAACCGTTTCGCCCGTCGCGCCGCGTGGCGAGCAAACGTGCCGCACTTTCCGCAGATGATCCCGCGACCAAGCGGTTGCCACAGAGAATCCGGCCCGGTGAAGCCGAGGCGACGTGCGCCAGGCCTCGGGCAGAACACCAACGGCTCCCCAAGGCGGCGGGTCGTGGCTGACGTAAGCCACGACCTAAGCCATCAAGCCGGCCACTCCAGACCGCCAAGGTCTACCGGACCCGCACCACGCAGCCGAACAATCGATGATGACTTCGACGATAGACGGCCAAGATCAGAGATGCCCGCGGGGTTTTCCTCGCATACAGGTTCCAGCTTCACCCGGCTCCGGTTTCAGCCGGCACCGACTCCAACCTCGACATTTCATCCACAACAACCAAGATCAAGGGGAAGATCGAGAAGTCTTCCCAGCAAGCAGGCAAGACTCCACGATCTCGGGGGCTAGTGTCGGGGATATGAACCCCGGATATCCCAAAGAAGCCCGTTCCTTCAGTTCTCCACAGGCCGGCTGAACAAGTGCCGGCTACCTGGTGCCGCCTGGAACCGGCCAGCTGAAGCAGGCCGCCTGCGTCTACCCGGATGCGGACGACCGGCTAGGCTGGAGCCGGACGGACCAACCGACCAGTCCGTACGGGTGGGCCAGGATCACGTAACCGCTCTGTCGGGCATCTCCTGTACAGAATCATGACAACGAACTCCATCCGGCTCAGAAAGTAGTGATGTCATAGGGGCAAATCTGTAACTTCCCTATAACCAAAAACCCTAGCCCGCTGCCTATATAAAGCGGGCTAGAGCCTCCTGCGCGAGGCAGGTGGAAAAAAGCAAGGAAGAGGAGAGATAGGCATACGTAGCATCATCTTCTACCTCCAGCCGGCTAGGACCTCCAGCCGGCTGCCACCTGAAACAGCTCAAGGAGCACCATTGTAGCCCGATTTTGTGATCAAGCAATAAGAAGAGGAAGAGCAGGACGTAGGGGTGTTACCTCCGCAAGGAGGGCCCTGAACCTGGGTAACAAGCGTGTGTTTTGCGTGCTTGTTGCCCAATCCCGCGCGAGCATCCATCGTCGCCTGCCTCTACAATCTTTCCATCTCTGATGGATATGCCGTGCAACCCACCACGACAATCAAGGCATCAACTTTGGGGCGAGCCTCCTCAGAGCATTTCACCTTCATGGTTGCAGTTATCTGAAGGCTGTCAGGAGAGAAGCTGGGGAGGTGAGGTTCGTCCTCAGGGGACGTATCCTTACAGTAGAAGTATGACTTTTGCCAGTCCTTGACACGGCTGGTGAGGATAGATTTTGGAAAAAGCACACCTTGGCGGCGCTGAAGAGCGACGGCTCCGCATTTGAGGAGAGGGCCGCCAGAGTACTCCGGCTGTGGGTTGCAGTAGAAAAGTTCAAGCCATAAGTCTAAGTCCGGCTTGATTTGGAGGTAATCCTCACACAGAGTGACGAAATTGGACAAGTTCAAGATGGAGTTGGGAGCAAGGTCATGGATTCTAAGCTTATAGAAATCGAGAACTTGGCGAAAGAAAAGATTGCCAGGGGAGTGAAGCCGCGAAATAGGTGCTCACTGAAGACGACGACTTCCCCGGCGGCCGGAGAGGGCTCGACTTCCTTACCGGCGATGCGCCAGGAGATATTGGGGGAGATGAGCCCAGACTCTTGGTAGCCCTCGAGCGTCTTCTGGGACAACATAGATCTGCCCCAGTTGGCGGAGATAGTTTGCCTGGATGCAGACGCAGCAGGCGCAGCAGCGGCGGCGGCAATGTCAATCACCGAGCTAAGAGCAGCTTTCTTCCCTTTGGCGGCCTTGGACTGTTTTGGCGCCATGGTGGAGAGAGAGCGTGCGTGCGTGCGTAAGGTCACGTGCGTGCAAGAAGTGCGGAGGAAGAAGACGAAGCGGGAACAGAAGGAACAAATGAGATCTGGTCCCCTCCCTTTTATAATAGAAAGGGGATAAGATAAACCCTAAAGAATGACGGCGCTGCCTGTCGTAATAAGTGCGCGAGAATCCCGGGATATCCGTGATAATCTCACCAGTCAAAGATGCGGCGAACCGAGGCATCGCAAAGACCACGGTCAACGGATGGCACATGTGGAAATAAAAATGACAAAAATAATTCAGCAAGGGCCGACTTGTTTCAAGGACGAGTCCTTAGCATTGCAAATAAAGAAGTCTACCCTCCTTGCCAACTCGTAAAGAGCTACGGCCACAAGGCCAACCAGAGAGTGGGGGTCGAGTGTGGCGGGCTTGAGTAATGGAGAGGGGCGACTTGTTTTTTATCAAGTTTGTTATATATATGCAGGAATTCATCTTGGAGCTAGCAGCAGGTGACTTCCGAGTTGTCAACTTCCATGAAGAAGTCGGAGAAAAGGGAGTTGGACAAATATGCCAAGACTGCGCCCAAGATAAATTCGGGGGCTACTGATGGGGGGATACTTTCCGGGTAGGCCCATGGAGTCGGAAAGTGGACCCGCCAGGACCAAGGAGGCCCAAGCCGGGTTACACTACAAGCAACATGTGCTGGACAAGGAACAAGCCGGCCAACCCGTTACGAGTTTGCAGAAGGGAAAGGACACGGCAAAGACTGGAGTCCCAATACAACTCGGAGTACCGACTTGGAAGGTGAAGACCTAGAGTAGGACTCCGTGTTGATGTGTAACTCGGCACAAGTTGTAAGTCCAGGGACCCGACCGCCTTTATAAGGAGGGCCCTGGACCTTAGATCGAGAAGCTCTCAAGTAACACAGGTCCCGTAGTCGCCGAGTCTCAAGTTAGAGAGATTTGAACCTTGTAATTGACATCAAGTCCATAGCAATAAATAACAAGCAGGAAGTAGGTCTTTACCTCTATCCAGAGGGGCCGAACCTGGGTAAACTCTTTGTCCCCTCGTCGTGATTAACCAGCTCCTGTGTCCTAGTCACAATGGCCCCACAACTTAGCTTCCCGGAGGAAGTACTTGCCGTGACAACCCCATGACACCCGCCGCCTTAACTCATCAGGCGATGGTATAACATGGTTAACTCGTATCACTTTGTCCTTTAACAAGGCATCAAATATTTTATCACATTTTCCTACGTCAAAGCTACACTTTACCTCATCATCCCGATTCTTACGAATCGGCTTTAAGTCGTCGCACATATAAGGTTTGGCCTTATTAGGCAAAATGAACTGGGTAGAATAAATGTCAGCTTCATCGTCGGAGTCGGCATTATGATCAACAGTGTTAAGCTGACTCCTACTTAGCCGATGTGAATCTTTGGTATCGTTAACTCGGCTTTCATGAGCCAGAGCTCTCTCTTGGACCTGGCCAACAGACGAAAACTCATGTCCTTCTAGCTTCTCCTTTAGATAAGACCTCAACCTGTTAAAATCTAATTCGGCCATATCCCTTTCAGTTATCGCCAAGCTATAGCATCGGTTTCTCGTGTTTCTAAATCTCTTGACATAATCGGATACCGATTCATCATGTTTTTACCTAACCGATGTAAGATGGGACAACTCTAACTCTATCTCTCCAGCAAAGAAGTTCTTATGAAACTTTTGCTCCAGGTGAAACAAAGTGTGTATAGAGTTAGGAGCTAAAGCCAAAAACCAAGAAAACACAACACCAGTTAAAGACAACGAGAATAGGAGAACTTTGATGTGATCATGATTAGCCTCGCATAGTTGAGCCAAATAATTTACTAATATGTTCCCATGTCGACTTACTATCCACCTCATTAAATTTAGAAAATTCAGGAATTCTATAGCAAGGTGGATAAGGTTGCAGATCAAAGTATTCGGGGTAGGGTTTAACGTAAGTTCTATGTTTAGGCATAACCCCGAATTTATCATATGCTATATGGTCCAATTTCTTCCGGAACTCGACCATCAAATCGTCCATATTAGACGATTGAGCCGGAACAGGAGAGGAATTGGCCACAGGGCCGGCTTGCACCCAAGGAGCCGAATCTGAATTCGGCATTGACTCACGTCCCAGAAGTCACACCGTTGGTCCCGGCTGACCTGCGGGGTAAGGTGAACTTTGGATCGGAGCCGGACACGGCAGTGTATAGACAAGCCGGTTTTCCCTATACGAGTTCATCGGTTGTGTTTCCGATGTATGGCTCTGGACGATGTTTTTCTTAGCCTTTTCATGTTCTAACATAAGATTATACACATTGCGAAACATGAAACTGAATTTCGGCTAGTTGCTTAGGAGAAAAGGTATTGCCACTTACGGTGGGTTTGTCAGTGGTGATGCTCAGAGCTACATATTCCGGCTCCTTGATCGGCGCGGTTACACCCTGCCGATCCAACTTGAAGCTGGCCAAGAACAACTCCTCATCTTCCTGCTCCCGCTTGAGCCGCAGCACCTCAAACTCCTCGTTTCTCTTCTTCTTCCACGCATCCAGGTCCTGGCGTTGTGCTTCCAACAAGTCTTTAAGAGTAGGCTTGATGATGTTGTCGGCGTTGATGTTGGACATATCTGTAGCCTTAGAACCGGCCATTGCTGTCCGATTTAGGTTTAAAATCTCCCTAGCGGAGTCGCCAAAAAGTGTGTTGCGCTAGAAACGCATCACACGAACACGTCCTCGTGTACCCGCGGTGCCGGGGGAGATATTCCGTAACTCGCCCCCGGGGGGCGACTTACAGCGCGATACACAAGACAGTAAGCCGGCGCTTTTTGAAACCAGACGCCCCAGTTCCTCGTGAGGGACCCCGTCGGAGGAAGACGGCGATGATTGGTTGAGCTAAGCCGGATTTTACCGCTCTCAGCTCGGTTGTCGATATCCGATGAACTTACGCGAAGTCGCCGAATAACGGAAGCATGAAACAAGGGTTGAGGGTAAAATAAGTAGGGTTTGTATTGATTGTCGATTGTTTGCTTAACTTCAATCGGCCGTCACCTCTTACATATATAATGAGGCGGCTGGAATTCCCGTACAAGTGTTGGAGTTCTACAAGAATTACAATTCGTAATCTAAGTCGGTTTCTATCACTACTTTAGGTAAAAAGTCTTGGCCGGTTTCGCACTGGACCCGGACTCCAAGCGTCCATCTCCTGCTCCTTTTGGAAAGTCGTCTTTTGCCCTTCCGTGTTGACATCGAACTCGCCTTGTGTAACAGCCCCAATTTGGTACCCTAAAATATGGGCCAAATTTTCGCTTTTTGTTTTGCATTGCATCATGGCATAATTATTTAAATTGCTAATATGGAAATAAAGCAACACCTAGAAATGAAAACAAAGGAAGCAAAACCCTTCCTCACAATTTCCAAACTAAATGCATTTGCCAAAATGGCCAAACCAAATGCAAAGCTCAAGTTGGCCAATACTTTATTCTTGAACTTCCAAATTGTTTAGGAAGTTCTCATTTGCTTCTTATCCCCAATTCTCAATTTCCAAGTTTTGTCAAATGAGAATGAATATGAGGACTTAAATTGGCTTAATTCAATTTCTAATTTTGGAACCAAGTTGAACCTTCCAAAAATTTAAAATAAAAATATGGGGTGATTCATTATTATAATATGAGACTCCATAAATATTTTCATAATTTATTGAAATGGTTAAATCGCTCCAATTAAATGCTTTCTGCAATTTATTAAAAAATGACCAAATCTAAACCCCTTTGAACAAATGTTGCCCAAAACATTTTATTTTGGGCCACCAATTTTTGTGGAGGTTCTAACGGTTAATTCTAGCTTATATGAATTTTTCTGGGATTTTAGAAAATGTCCTGGTGCTCTGTTAAATGGTTTAACCCGACTGCGGGGCCTGGTTTGCAATTGTTTCAAAATGTCCAGGGACCGTTTTGCAATTTCTTTTCCCTCTCTCACCTCTCCACGTTGGCCATGGCCTCCTAGCGCCATGCCGCCGTGCTGGACATCGCCATGCCGCGCTGCTCCTGGTGGTCAAGGACCCCCACCACGACGCCCTCGCTCGACCTGCTCCACCAGCTCCCCTTTTCCCCCTTGCTCGCTCGTTGCTTTTCCTCTCTCTCTCTCTCAAGCCGACTTCCACCCCGCCACGGTCTCGAGCTCGATGCCGTCGTCCTGGGGTTCCCCGCACGAATTGAGGGCTGCAGGGAGGTTCGTCGTTTCTTTCTCTCCCTCCCCGCTGGAGGAATCGGGCCGGGAGGACCGACACCGACGTGTGCGTCCTCGACATCGTCAACCTCGACCGACGCTGCCCCGCCGCTGTACATCGAGCCTCACCGTCGATTGGAGCGTCTCCGAGCAGATCGATGACCGCCACGAGCTCCGCCGCGACGCCCTTTCCACTCCGCCGAAGGAATCGACGCGGGAGGCTCGGAGTCGCCGCCATTGCCCCGTTCCTTCCCGCCTCCGTCCGCCGCCCGCTCGGACTGTTTCCGACGTCTCGGTCCACCCCGTCGCCGTCGAGGGCACCCTACCATCGAGGGTGAGCTTCCCTACCTGTTGCCCTTCTCCCCGCTCTCCCTTTTTCCTCTTCGCCGCCGATTCTTGGTCGGCGACGCCGCCGGTGGCCACAGCACGCGAGCTCAGCGCGCCCGGCCTGCCCCCCCCCCACCCCGGCCTGACCGGCCACGAGGCCGGGGCCTCTCGGGTCCCTGCCCGGCCATATGGGCCGGCCCAGTGGCCGGGGCCTCTCGGGTTGTGGCCCGGCCAATATGGCCGGCCTGCATCCGGCCTGGCCGGCCCGCCTGGGAAATGGATTTTCCCTTTGCAGAAAATAAAACATTTTAAAAATCGATAACTAATTGAAAAATGCCTCAAATTCGACGATTCAAATTTCAAAATGTTCAGTAAAACAAAATCTACCATTTGGAATCATTGTAACTTTCTTTTGGAATTATATTATTTTGGTTATTTAAGAATTCCTAAAATGGGTTAATTAATACCAAATTAGGAAAATTCATAACCTATTAAATATTTGTCCAAAAATCATGAAGTAAATATCAAAGTGATCAACATGTCAAATGCTATCAAACCATGCACTTATCACATCATGATCACAAACTTTTATTTGATGTTATTCATAATTTGATTAAATGAAGTAATTTCAATTATTTAATTATTTTGTCAATTATTCATCGGTGCTCCGAAATTTACAAATAAATTACCGAAATGATCGGAAGAACGAAACCTATCCATTCATGTCATGTTCATGCATAATTGGGCCACTTCTCTAATAATTTATTGATTTAAAAGATTGTGGTCACTAAGGTAAATATGGGGTTACTTCCAAATAATTGCACTAATTATTTGGAACTCCATTTAATTTGTTGAACAAATTAAATGATTTATCTTTGCATCAATTGGACATGTCATCATGTGTTTGCGCATTGCACCTTGTGATCGTGTGATTTATGTGTTCTTTGTATTTTCTCTTTTGGGTATCGATAGATTCCGGAGTCGAGGTTACCGATAACTACCCCGACGATCAATACTACGCGCCCGGGCAGCAAGGCAAGAGATAACCTAACCTTCTTGGCATTCTAGCATCCTATGATTTTATCAAATTATTTTATCCACCATAATATTGCATGCGGTTCAAGTGTCTCTTTTGATAAATATTAGAATATCCTATGATTGCATGTTTTCCCCGAGCCAATCACATGTATCCCTACCTATGAACCCTAGTGTTTATGTGTTGGCCGGATACAAATATAATTATTGGTTATATGCTTAGCCATGCTTAGAAATGCGTAGTTGAAATACTAGTTATGTCCGTTGTTAAATTCCATAAATTGTTGATGTCGATGGAATGATTCGAGCATGGTGGATAATGGAAATGCTTAATTAAAATGCTAAGAAGGCTTGGATGAGTTGCCCTCGGGGAGGGTGGTTTGCCTCATTCTTGCCGCCTAGGATGAGAGTGCTTTTAGCTAGAACCAAGAACCGAGCGTGCTTCCATTGGTGGGTGTATGGGCGCCTTACTGACCGAATAACTTGTGCGGGCGTATCCAAGGGTCCTCTAGTTCGGTTTTCCATTTGCGTGTGAGTGGAAAAGATGATGTTGATGAGGATTTGCGTGTAGGACGTGGCGATGGGGCAGGGCGCTGAGAGCGCTGAACCTGTCCTGTGGCCACAGATGACTCTTGGATATTCTCACGTGAGGTAAAGGTTTAACCGCGCCCGCTCGCCGGCCTTCCCCAGAAGAGGGCCAACTAGGTGAGCCGGACGGTACCAATGGGTAAAATAGTACACCCCTGCAGGGATAATCTTTTCGAAAAGCCGTGTCCACGGTTATGGACAAATTCTTGGGAAAGGCGGATTAGCTCATAGATAACTTTAACCTAATTGATATGGCAGCTAGAGGTTGCATAATAAACTTATGATAAAGGTTCATTTCCTCGAGGGTGAGTCGAGGGAGTGCCTTTGTGTGAGATGAGTGGTGATGGTTGCAAGTAGGTTCGTCGAGAACCGAAGATGATAATGATACTCTCTTACCCCTTTATAAAAATATTCTGAGTAGACGAATGCCATGTGTCTTTTTAAGTTTTGGTTTTATGAAAATTAGCTTTATGCAAAAGAACT
Source organism: Puccinellia tenuiflora (assembly GCA_012064385.1). NCBI lineage: Eukaryota > Viridiplantae > Streptophyta > Magnoliopsida > Poales > Poaceae > Puccinellia > Puccinellia tenuiflora. The sequence continues at coordinate 226,199 of QRDG01001613.1, forward strand.
ACATATACAGCTTTAGAGCCTCCGTCAGTCATTGGGCCTATATCGCCCTACTAAACTTGCGAGTACATCGTACTCAGTCTCTCTTTGCTGCCTCTATGATTTTGTATTTTCAGAGGAGGACGATACCGAGCAACTAGGTGGGTTCTTCGTTGATGTCGACTACTAGTCTGGGGTTCCCAGGTGGCAGCTTGGGACCGTGGAAGAAGCTGGCTGGGATGATGTTTATTGTAGGCCTCTTAGGCCATATATTTGCTTCTTGTTGTTAGACAACACTACCCGCTTCCGCTTGTTGAATTGTTGGATCTGTGATCCTTTTGCTTGTAATATTTGTATTCTTCTCGTTATATGAGTTGCTATATGTTTTGTGTCGTAGAGTCATGCTTTGTGCCAGTTCTGTTCCACAAGTCTCGATCTTTGTTTTATACATTGATGGTTGTGCCAACTACATAGCCTCTCTGTATAATTCCGGGGTCGGGGCGTTACAGTCGTGTAGCGTCCGATTAACTCCTTCGGTTTACAAGCATTAAACAACCTCGCGTTTGGCTTTCCTGGTGCAGCTTCTAGAATCCTCAAGAAAACTGGGTCCTGCCTTCATCGGGTTCTGGCTCAGCCGGGTTGTGTCTTTGCCAGATCGGCTCATGCCAGGTCTTGTCCTCAGGCCTTTCCTCCCGGGTCGCCGTTCTCCCCTGGGTGGGTTTTGAACTTGTGATCTGCCAAAAACGGGTGCTAACAATAGGTCAGTATAGCTTGGCACCAGAGGGAGACATGAGTGTGGTCAACACTTGTTTTCATCACTAACCTCTATCATCGGATGCCCACTGAAAGTACATCTAGTAGCCTCTACGTGAGTTTTGGATGATAGATGACAATAATAGGTAAGAGGACTAATGTCTGCTAGTGTACACAAGAACAATCCTGGTGTGATAGAACTAACTACTTTGAAAGTTGACCCATCTTCAAGAGATGAGGTGATAGGATTAATAACCATAAAACTTGACCTATCTTCATGAGATGAAAGATGTGAAGTCACCGAGATGAGGATTCATAGGAGATGAACCCTCAAGATAAGCGTGAAGACGCGAAGCTGAGGCGAGAAGCCTCAAATGAAGAAAAATTGTATAGTCGTTGAAGTGAACCAAGAAGCTGCGTGGCACAGAGACGCGAGTTGACGTATGAGCCTCAAGAAGAAGAAGAAAAAGAAGAAGAAGCACATTGATGCCAAGCGTGAAAACGCGAAGTTGAGTATTCATTGAAGATGAAGCCTCAAGACCACTCCAACCACTCTAGGTGTGGAATGAAGAGTTTTAAAAGCCTTTGTAAATCGTTTGAGGTTTTCCCCCTCTACAAATAGATCTGGAAAACAAATGCATCATGGAAATAAAATTGTTTGCTTGGCAGTTGGTTATTAATTAGTGACATATTGAACACAAGGAATTTACTTGAAAGAAGACACTAGCATGAAACAAATGATACACATTGTGTCTTATGCCTTGACAGAAACAACTATGAGGACACACAACATCTTTTCTTTTATTGTAATTATAGTACAATAATATGGACATATCTTCATGTGGATTGGGACTTGAGAAATGATCACCTTCTGACTTCTGTCAGTCAGGAAAGCCAGGTATGGTTTGTTAATTACATTTCTTCTGTGAGGTGGTTCTCCTACCATGTCGGCATATGTGCGAGACTAGAAATGTAAGGAACGGATATTAGACCCACTTTTGCTACGTGGCGTAGCAATTTTATTCATGACACTTGTCTTCACTTATATTAGGTTCAGTTAATGCTGATAAACTTAAAGCATGGATCTCTAACTTAGTTTATTTTCTACGGGTTGAGTTTTCTTCCTTTGACTTGTATGTATCTTCGTATATAATTTTTTTTTTTGTAATAGAAGTTGGAATTGAGGGGATTTTGCCTCACAGTAAGCTGACAATTTTTTTTTTAACAAAAAAACACCAAAGTACGCCAACCTGTAAATTATCTTTTGGTTTCTTGTTGATCCAAACATACATCGCCATCAAGGAAAAAATAAACTGGACGCTGATAAATGGAGAGGAACCGAGGGAATTTCAGCGGGCTGGCACAGTACGGCTGTCGGCGCTGTCTATATGCTGCATCAATGTGCTAACCACAATTAATCCAATAAAAAATACTAGCTGGATTCCGACGGTAAGTAAAGCTGGTCCGAAATTAGCCAAAGGAACCAGAGAAAAAACAGGACAGTGAGGATGGACGTAATAACTTATAAAGCGAAAATTAGAAATGTGAACGGACGATCGATGTTGTCTTTGTTAGGCTGCGTGGCCCACGCGGCGTGGGGGTCATTATCGGCCACTTACCACCAAATTCACCGTCTCTTTCCGCCTCGTGATGATTCCGAGCTTCTGATCCAATCGGAGCTCATGGGCAAGCCCTTCTTCCCTCTTTAGCTCGATTGATTTGTATATGGTGCCACTGCATGATCAATCCAGGTCCCCTTTTCAGATCCATCAACGCAAGCTAATCCGGTGGAATCGCATGATTGATTTGTTTAGTTATTGTTACTCGTGTGCGCCTACAGCTTGGGTACACCGAGGTCTCTTTTTTACCCCTATTCCTGCCTTTTTATTTATTATTTAAGGTGATCGATATCCACCGCTCGAATAGAGAAAATAGTTGATCCAGATTTTAAGGAAAACCGGATTCAAAAACCATACAAGTTGTATAATGCCCTGTTTATGAGAAAAGTAAGGCCAAAAAACCGTACTGACGAGACGACATGCCGCCCACACGACGTAAATCGACCAAACGCCATAACACACACCACCTGCTCCGGAGGCGCCGTCCCGGCATAGCAAACTGGACGAATCTCCGCATTGTCCGAAGCCAAACCAGTCCTGCCCCGTTTAGATTAAATGCGGATGGCCTCCTTACGTTTCACCTAATTACTCTCTTCCACCCCCCTCGATTGCACATAGGCTTACAACTATCTTTAAATCCAAACAGTAACACCGAGTGCGCCGTTTTAGAGCCCAAACTCCAGGGAGTTTGTTTTTTTAAATCAAAAATGTTATTTAAATGTAGATAACGATGAACTTTACTTGTGCGCAAAAGACGAATCCAAAAATTCCTTGTATTTAAGCTGAGCAAAAATGACAAATATGCGGATCTGTGTGCAGTGAAAAGTGCATATTTTTTAAACTTAATTTGTCATTTATATGTATCCTAGAATATAACAAATTTTGCACTGAGATTTTTTTACATTGGTAGAGTTTAACATTATCAAAACCTAGTATTTTTGTTCCTATGTTAAAAAAACTTACAACTACCTTTTTTTCAAAGAAAAAAGGATTCTTAGCAGTTGGGGTCGATTTTCGGTTTCCCTGATAACAACGATGTATTGAGTCCAACTTCTTGCAAAATAGTGAAAAAATACTAAAAAAGGTCAGTGACTTCAGGTAAAACGTTTACCACGTAAGTAAAGGTTTCTCAAGTGCAGCTCGTGTGTCAACTGCACCATCCCAACTGTAACGCGTGTCTCAACTGTATCATTGGAATTCCAACTACTGTCTGAACTATAGTTGAGAAAATTGTTTACTGCGTTCTTATAGAGAAAATTTGCACTACGTTTCCTAGGTCTGACCTTCATTAGTCATACCTAGAAATGGCGGTGTCCTTGTTGAAGGCATTATTTCGAGATTCACTAAACTTTACTTCTTGGAAGTGTTACTGTTGGAGAACCTTATTCATGAATCTTTCCTGCGGTTACGAGTTACTGATCTCTTTGGCAGAGCCATGTTTCTTTTTATTCTAATTTTTATTTTTTATGTGCATCCTTGATGTCTCTAATTGTTCTTGACATTATGTTGTCACGGACGTCGGGTGTAATTGGTATCTTCTTGATATTAATATATTTCTTTTATCAAAAAGAACGTAGCAAAACACAAATATAAATTGAAGATTGAGATACGACGATTACAGGGAGGATGAATAGGAGTTATCAAAAAATACTTCTAAATAAGATATATACCTAGATGCTTCAAGTAAATATCTAAAAACTAGAAGAAAAAAAAAGCAGATTCAGAGCGACAAATATTGAATCGACAGAATATAAATAAAAATATAGATAGAAAATGTTGCGGCTTTAGAATAGAAAAGTAAGAACAACAAGCAATATAGGTAGTAACAAATAGCAATATGAAATGATGGATATAGGCGAAGATACCAGATGTAATCTCCAAAGTTCAAGTTGTTCGGACCACCTCTATGTTTATATTTGAAGAGACTATGCACACTTGCAGCCAACTCCTTGATGACATGGATCACACGTTCGCTGGGGAACCCCAAGAGTAAGGTATGATGCAGCAAAGTAGCAGTTTCCCTTGATTACAAAAACAAGGTTGTCAGATCCAGTAGGACTTGGAGAAGGCTTAGCGAGGTGTCAATCTACTCTGGCGCTTGTAGATTAACGCGGACCTGCACACAATCACAAACAAGTACTTTGCCCCAACGAAACAGAGAGGTTGTCAATCTCTCCAGCTTGCCAAACACAAAAGATTAATTGTGCAGATGTAAAATATGATGAGAGTGAAATATGACCAGCGAGCAAATGATGATGAAAAGCTATTAGAACGGTTGTAAACAATGTAGGAAAATAGGACCGGGGTCCACAGTTCACTAGCGGTGTCTCTCCAAAAAGATATACATGATGGATAAACAAATTACAGCATGGCAATTGACAGAATTGTGGGCACATAACAATGCTATCATAAAACAATAAAGTTCACCGCTTCATATAATATGGGCATTACGTCAAAATACATAGACCGTTATCCAACTGCGTCTATGACTAATAATCCACCCCGGGATCGCTATCCAGCATGTCATCCAGAAGTATTAAGTTGCAAGCAACATATCATTTTAATAAGTAAGTGCATAATGTAAGCAATGTAAATAACATAAAGAAATCACACCGCTGTTTTCTCCCTAGTGGCAACAACACATCTTTAGTCTTGATCATTTCTGTCAACCTGAGCTCAGACAAAAAGAGGCATGAACCCACTATCTAGCATAAATACCCTCTCTGAAGACACTAACAATTACTTAGCCAAAGCATCCACTAGCATCGGAGAACATGCAAAATCATAGATAAAACATAACACATAGATGAACAAAATTAATGATTTCCACAATTCATCGGATCCATGCAAACACAATCATGTAGCAGTTACAAATAATATGATCTTGATCATGATAGGCAGCTCACAAGATCTAAGCAATGAAGTACAAGGAGGAGAGACAACCATCTAGCTACTGCTATGGACTCGTAGTCCCGTGGTGGACTACTCACGCATCACTCCGGAGGCAGGCACGGTGGTGTAGATGCCTCCGGTGACGATTACCCTCTCTGACAGGGTGCCGGGAAGAGCTGCAGAACCCTTCCGGACTAGGGTTGGCGATGGCGGCGGCCTCGGACGTCTTCTGGAAAACATGGTCGGGTCTTTAGGGTTTTCGGGTCGAAGACAAATTTATAGGCGAAGGGGCAACTCGAGACGACGCCGGAGGGCACCAGGTGGGGCCCAGGCACGACCAAGGTGTGGGCCGCGGCTGGGGGCGTCTGGGGGCTAGAAGCCCCCCCCCCCCCCCCCCTCAGGCGTCCTCCTGGCTCTCGACTTGTTCCTTTGTGAAAATAATTCACGTAAATTTCCAGCTGATTCCGAGAAACTTCCCGAACAATTTTTCTGAAACAAAAAGACAGCAGAAAACAGGAACTGACACTGGGCATCTTGTTAATAGGTTAGTTCCATAAATCATGCCAAAATTATATAAAAACATGTGGCACTGATATATAATCAAGCATGGAACATAAAAAATATAGATACTTCGGAGACGTATCACTCCTCATAGCTTTTTTGTCCTCTAATATTTTTGGTTCCCATACATCCCTAAGCATAGGTGGGATCATAGCTTATTTGTTGTATCTCTCTATCTTCTTTTAACACATGATCAACAATGTAATAGCAAAAACCAGATCTATGAGAGTCACATGGGTCTTGGGCAACTTTATGTAAGACAAGATTACTTCATGCAAGCTACTATCATCAATCATAATGATAAGTAGTTTCCTAAAACAAATAGTAAACTAATTTCTATTTTTTAATTATGTGATAAATCTAAATGCAAAAATAAAAATAAACTACAATATTTTTTATGTATTATTTATATGCAACAAAAACGAAACCAAAAAAAGAAAAAACAACTAAAATGTTTTGTAGGGTCTAAAGGAATGAGGTGATCTCAGAGAGGTCTCCGTCACGAAGAAGAAGTTTCCAAGGGAGCATATGCAAGCACTAGGAGATTTCCGTCAATGCCGTTAGAACTAAGTAATTGGCGAGGGATCTTGGTGCTTGGTGAGCTTCCTTTGAGATCTCTGGCAACGACACAAGAAAAAGATCTTGATGGCACAAAAAAACCTACTCGTTAAAATTTCAAGCGCAGAGTGTTGTAGAAAATGTAGGTTTTTTCCCACAAAGATAACTCGGGGTTGATTATCGATCACAAAGATTTCGCTAGTTCTCCTTTTTTTTGTCTCAAACAATGCCTAAAAAAGTAGAAGTTGATTTGTGTCCCCAACTCAACCGTGGTGGTTGTCATGCAATTATACGGTTTATTAGAATGAGGTGAAAACAATGCAAACAAAATAGAAACTAATGCAATGGTGCTAGGAATAGTTGTTGGTGATGGAACTATTATGAAAATTGTAAACCTAAATGTAAAATATGCTTTTATACTTTCAGAATATTAAATTGAAGAAATTGTAAAATGATGTGCAACAATTTGTAGGTATTTCTTATGATAAATAGTGAACCGGGATTCATGGGTTCACTTCACATCTCTATCATAAACATGGTGGCATGAATAACACTTTTTGACAAGATAAATAATATTTTATTAGCAGTGTTTGAAACACATTCATATGGGATCAACTCCTTATGTAGATATGATGTGACACATCTCCCAAATAGTCCCCGGAGCGAGTGAGCTCTTCACATTCTCAGAAAAAATCAACAACAACTAATATATAGAATGGAGGGAGTACAAGTTTAGTTAGGATATCCACCCTACTATTGACGTCATTCACTATTTTTTCGATGCCTTTGCTCATCAACCAGTATTAATCGATACCCTCCCCGACAGTGTGGACACAATATTTTAAAATTGCTTCAAGTTCCTCGATTTTTCCTTAATCCCGTATGTACGGATTATGAGGCCTGACCGGCTCCTTCCTTCATGTCATGGATGATCAGCCCGATGGTACCACATTTTTTAGCCTCTAATGATTCCATAAGATTGCCTCTTATAATTGTCTAAATTAGTAGTTTCACTAAGTTTGTCCAATTCTAAAATCTGAGAATAGATTTTAGTTTTCAGTTTCTTGCACCACCCTCTTATTCCAACCCTTAAGTTTTTTCTTGAAATTTCTCATACTCCATTGCCATTTTTGCAAAGTAGATAAATTTGCAGGAGCTACTGAGGAGTGTGGAGTAGTACTTCCTCTGTCCTATAAAGGATGTCACAGATTTGTCCAAATTTGAATGTATGTAAACACTATTTAGTATATAGATACATCCAAATTTTGACAAATTTGTGACATTCTTTTTGGGACGGAGGGAGTATCATGGATTCTTATTTTCTTTTCTTGAACTCACATAGAGATCATGGCCTCGGTGATATCCTTATCCATCCAGTACTACTGACATCACTCAGCTCATTACTGCTAACCATGCGAAGCTTAAGGAAAAATCTTCGTAGGTAACTAAAAGTGGAGGATATAAATATCGACATTGGAAATAAAAAGAAAAATTTCCCGCAAGAAAAGAGAACATACTGAGTAACCGTACAAGGTAACAACATTTGTACACGCTGGGGAAAAAAGGCGAAAAAGGATCACAGCAAAAGACACCTCTGCATCAAGTTGCTTGAAATGTATGTAATTGTTGTATACCCGTATACAAACTTGTATACCACCGTCACCAGAAGAGGAAGGAGGAAAAGAAGGAAAAAATACACCAGGGACTGTTACATCGATGTACAATTCTTGATCTCGACACGACGGTGACCACCTATGAATAAGTTACGCAGGGACTCGCTTGCTCTACCGGTCTATCTGCCCCCCTCTGCGTCCTCGATCGGCCGGTGAAGGGGACAGAAGAGGCTCTTATTACACAGAACAAATCAATAAATAATGGAATGGCACGAAGAGGAATTACAAGATGAAACGGAAGTCGTCGTTGCTGATGGTGTGATGTTGATGGTGATGATGGACTGAAGGAGCTGATGCATGGAACTGTGAGTCGGTGATGGCGATGCTTCAAGGGTGCTAGCTGATCTGTTGCGTCTGAGACCTATTGGACCATGGCGAGGAAGGAGCTCGCCGGAGTCGATGTCGGCACCACGGTCGGCGGTGTCGCTGCAGGTGGAGGAGGTGCATTGTTGTTGCCGGCCGGGTTTGGTCTCTGGAACTGTATCCTGTACTGCATTTTGCCGTCGTCCTCGCCGTCCTCACCGTCGTCAGTGTAATCGTCGCCCATGTCATCGCTGTCAGTCTCGTCCATCATGAACTCCCGATGCGGCTGCTCCGCCGGCTCCCTCACAGTGTCTTCTGGCTTTACGGCAAGCGCATATCCGGTTAGTTTCCATCCCCAACATATTGATCGAGCTCATAGACGGAATTAACCATTTGTAATGTAAATACGGCATAATTGAGTACCTTTTTCGCTCCAATGTCGATGTCGAACGTGGCCGTCGTCGGCCCTGTCTGGCCGTTGCTGCTCGGCACCTGCGCCGCCCCGATTTCTCCGTTGTCCCTCTTGTCGATGTCGTTGATCCTTTTGCCCTCTATCTCGTGCCTGTTCAGGCTGTGCTGCTGCTCCGTGACGGCAGAGACAGACGCGACGGCGTTGACAGCACTAGCAGCGGCGCCGCTGCCGGTGTGCTTCTTGCGATATATGGCCTCGAGCTGGTGGAAGTAGGGGCAAGTCTTGGAGTCCTCTGGCCGCCTCTTGTTGCTCTCCTTCACCTTCTTGAAGTACTTGTTGATGTTCTCCCACTTCTCCTTGCATCGTTTCGAGTTCCGGTTGTAGCCCAGCCGCCGCATCCCGGCCGAGATCTCCTCCCAGAGCGGGCCCTTTGGCCCGTTCTCCTGGTAGCGGTTGTCCATGTCCATGCGCAGCTGGATAAGAGCGTGCACCTCGGTCTTGGGCCACCGTGACGACGACGCGCCCCCGCCGCTCTCCCCTCCTCCGCCGTGACCGGCGGCCTCGACATGCTGCTCTGCGGCGACGGGAACCAGCTCGAGCGATGAGCCGCCGGAAGGCGCTGTCGGTGCGCTGCGCGGCGTTCCAGCCTCCTGGGGCGTCGTCGTTTCCTTGTGCTGTGGTTGCGGCGGCGCCGCCTGCTGTTGAAGAGGTGGCGGTTGCTGCTGTTGGAGGGGCGCGGCATGGATGGGCTTCGGCTGCGGTGTGGCCTGTGGCGGCGGCGGTGCGGGCGGCAGCTGCTGTCGAGGTTGCTTTGGCGGCGGCGGGGTCTGGACCTGGATCGGCGTCGGCATCGGGATGACGACGGGTGGGACCTGCATGGTCTGCGCGCCGATGCGCTGGAGGAAGGCAATAATGGAGGCGTCGCGGGAAGCCGCGGCGGCGCGGTCGTGCGCGAGCTGCTCCTGCTCGCGGTTGAGGCGGGCCACCTCCTGCCGGCGCCACGCCTCTTCCCGCGCCGTGCGCTCCGCCTCCCTCTTCTCCATTGTCTCCAGGAACCGCAGCTGCATCTCCTCTTGCCTCTGGATGACTTGCTTCATGATCCCCTCGAAGAAAGCCATCATCTTTTTGCTGCTGCTGCCGCGCTTGCGCTTGCCGAGGCCATCCGGGCTGCCGCCGGTCTCCGCCGTCATCTCGTCGTCCTCGGAATCATCGTCACCCGACTCTGACTCAGACATGGACGGGAAGCTCAAGCCTTGCAGGCTGACGGGCGGTGGCTGGGGGTGCTCCACAGCAGCGGCCGCCGGCGCCGCCGACGATATGGGCGCCGGCTGGATCGGCCCCGGCGGCGGCGGCATTATGCTCACGGGCGGCGGCGCGGCGAAGGCGTGCAACTGGACGGAACTGGCCGGTGGTAGGTGCGACTGCGCCATGGGGCCGTGCAGCGCCTCGAGCTCCTGGAAGAAGCGGTAGCTCTTGCCGTCCTGCCGCCCGGCGCGGCCTTCCTTGGTGCGCTTGTAGTACTTGTGCACGTTCTCGAACTTCTCCTTGCACTTCTTGGCGTTTCTCTTGTAGCCCAACTCGGCAAGCTTCCTGAAATTAAGACGCAGCGGTAAAATGACAAGGTTAATTACTCCACTTGCGTAGAACAACAAAACAATTCAAATCAGTGAAGAAAAAAAAAACAGAGCAGATCAAAATGATGGACAGCGGTGCGTTTACAGGCAGAAGCTTCGAGAGCTCCTCTCTCCAGGCGAAAGGGACAAGGAGGAGACGGAAGGACAAGGTCGAAGCATAGGCAGAAGGGGAATTTAGTTAATCTTCAGAGGCCATCTCGTCTTTTTAGGGATCAGAGGAGGAGGGCGTGAAGTTGATAGCAGTAGTAGAGGTGCGAAAATGAAGTGAAGGGGAGAGGAGTAGTACAGTAATAATAATAAATCAAGATGAAGGACACATTGGGATGGGAGAGAAAGGCTGCCCTCCTTCTTTTCCCAAAAACTGAAAGCAGAAAACAGTGGCAGACTGCTGCCTGCAGCAGCTGCCGGCACTCACCACCGTGGTACGAACGAGCCCAGATTCTTGCTACTCATCTACACCTACTAGTACTATATACTAGTACGCTCTCCCCCTCCCCTTCCAATATATTGCAGAGATCGAGAAGCATTTGATTAGATCGACCAGGAAAGGGGGAAAAACTGGAAAATTTGGGACGAATTGCTGACAGCAGCACAGCATAATTCGGCATCATTTCATGTGGAACCAAACGAGGTGCTAAATTCCACGAAACCGTTAGCCGCTCTCTCTGTGCGCAAGAAAGAAATCATGGCAAAGGACAGGCTGTGTGCAGGTGAATCGAAAATGTGTTTGGAAAATTCCCCTCTCTTTTTTTTTTTTTTGCGTGTATGTACAATTGCGCAGCTTACCTTGAGACCTCTTCCCAGAGGGGGCTCTTGAGGGTGGCGTCGCGGAAGGTGGCGTCCATCTCCGACCGGATCCTGATGAGCGCCAGCGTCTCCTCCCGCGGCCAGCGGTTGCCGCCCGACCCCAGCCCGCCGCCGCTGTTGCCGCCGGAGTCGCCGCCGAGCATGTCGTCGTCGGGGAAGCCGTCGTAGCTGCTGGGCTGCGGCTGCGGGGGGCGGCTGCTCAACGGCACCGGGCCTGGACCCGGCTGCGGCGGCGACGGCGAGAACGGGCCCATGTCCTGCTGCGGCGGCGGCGCCCCGTACTGGTGGGACGCGCCACCCTGGTGCTGCGGCTGCTGCTGCTGCTGCATGGATGCCGCCACGGCACCGGTCGCCTCCTCTTCGATCTCCGCGCCTTGGACGTACGCTCGCTTCTTGGAACACACAGGAGGGATGATGTGCGGCCTTGAGTTGCTTGTAGAAGTGTATCTCGTAGAATTGGGGGAGAAGTACTGGTGAATTGTAGGCAACTGATTGATTGTGGTTTCTAGCTAGCCCCGGCCGTATAGCTCATCTTGCTCTCTCGTCTCTCACACGCACACACACCGAGTGAGTGTGGTGTGGGCTGAGAGGGAGAGTAGAATTGGAGGGAGGGGGCGGATGAAATAGGAAAAGGAAGCTTTTGGTACAAGTAGGGAAGGGAAGGTCCGGAGATGGGAGAAGGACGCCCGCCGCTGGATGGGAAGGAGAGGAGGGAGAGAGATGGTGAAAAAGAAAGAAAGATAACAATGGGAGCGTGGACAACTGGAAAGGGTCCAAAGAGAGTAACAAAGAGGGTGGGGGGAGGGAGAGAGAGGGGTGCCCCTACAAAAGGAAGAAGGGCTGCTGGTGGTGTCTGTACTGATTGATCTCTACCCTACATATATACGGCTCTTCTCCCTCCCTCCCTCCACATCTGTGATCTATCTATCCCCCAACAAGAAACGGAAATACCACCGAAATATATGGTTTCCAGCGAGGTAGTAGTAGTATATTATTATGCGTATTTGTGTATGTATGAAGATGAAGGGGAGAGGTGACCGACGAAGTTTGTTACGGGGGGCGGTGGCGTGCTCCTGCAGCAGCCAGCAGGCAGGTGGTGAAGAGATAGATATGGGAATTTATGAGGCCGGGCATGGGGACAAAAGAGGGAGGGTGGCGATGGACGGACCGCCCGGGCAGCCAGGCGGCGGTGAAACGGAAACGCATGGGGGGCTTCACCGGACACGTGTTCGGCCCCCCGCGCCTACGTGGCGCGGCCGCCGCGTCGGAGCACAGCCACGCAGACCACGCCGTGGTGCCACATCACGCGGGCGGACATGCATGAACCCTGGTCGTGGAGAGTGACTGGATGTATATCTATCTCCTCGGCCGCTTTCTATCTTCAAGCTACTAGTACTTAGGAAATATATCTCGCGTAAAATAAATAGAAAAGATTTTGCTTTGGCCGTTTGGCGTGCATGGCTGCCGCGCGCGGGTCGCCGGCGCCGGCCGCGTGGGTGCGTGCATGGCGAGCTCACATTGATGGATGGGCGCTGCATGCATGGCGTGCGTGTCGTGTCTCCGTCCCGGCCGGCCGCCCGTATGGGAAAGGCCGGTGCCTCTTGTATCGACTTGCCGCGGGCGCCTCTCTCAGCGCCATGCCCAGATGCAGACGCTCCTCCCCTCCCCTCCCCTGTGTCGGCAGGTCCAGCGCTCGTAAGCCGGCCGGCCCGGTGAAAAACGTGGCACAGCATGCAGGTCCGCTAGCTACAGAAAGATCTTAGATATATACGCGCGCGCATTAGTTATACGATTATTTATGCAGAAATTTACCAAGATATGCGTATCCTTTTTCGCGAACCGTCGTATCTGGCCAGCTAGCTAGGTATATATACGTGTACATGTGCACGCGGAGCATCACGGCATGGTTGGTCTGTGTTAGGCATGAAACCCTTTGCAGGCACGGATCAATAACTCATTGTCGCGCTGTAAAATCGGCGACGGGCCAGAGGAGTATCTCGCTCCAGAGGCCAGAATTAATGGCTTAAGTGAAAAAAAATAGTATTATTATGTAGGAGCGGTGGGACCCTGTGAGCCGGGACGTACGCCAAGAAGGGCTGGAAACGGGATATATACGGGATCGCTAAACGCATGGGTGATGGGCCCCCTGGCGAAATGGACGGTTGCGATGAGGTGGACGCCGCTGTACTGTACAGCACGGTTGGTGGTGGGCCGGTACTACCCTCCAGGCCCACTTTGTGGGAGTGAAAAATCTGCCCATTATCTATCCTGTTACTGAGTTCACCCAATTTACCGTGCAGTAGTATTTGGAGGTGTACAGCTGCACATGCGTGGGGTATTACTAATAATACGGTGAAATACCACTTGCTGAGGCCCACCGCGGGTTTGCGTCGTTTTAAGATTCCATTGTCCCCTCGCAGGGGCTCACATGTCAACCATTAATCATGTTTACAAATCTGGCACGTATCAAAATGGCTGTATTTTTTGTATCTATACGTCAAATAGCCTGGACGGGTCGATGCATGAACATGTATAAGATGATCAATAATTACATGGAGTGGGGACGAAGCAACGAAATGTACAGCACTACATGCTTCGGTTGAAAAATTCACGCCCAACCACCCGGCCGCCACTAGTAATTAATATTCACTCCGTATCAAAATATAAGATGTTTTAGCACTTCTATTTCCATCCGTATCTAGACATGTTTTAGTGCAAGATTCATTTTAACCTTAAACTAAAACATGTATATATACGGATTGAAAGAGAAATGCTAAAACATCTTATATTTTGATACGGAGGGGTAGTAAATACCGAGAAAAATAATTGGCGATCACCTTGATTAGCTGAGGCATCAGGCTAACTGCGATGCAAAAGTTATCTATTTTGACAGTGAACGGGATCGACTCATGGGACCCATTTAGTATTTTTATTGATGTGCTGGAAAAAAAAAAGGAGAACGTCGTCTCCCGCGTACCAATCGGGGGGGGGGGGGGGGGTGTCGAGCCACCAGCCGAGCCTCCACCTCTCTCTTCCCTCCTCCTCACCGCCGGCGGGATGTGCCGACAGGCAATGCCCGGTGGGCATCGGCAGGGCCCCGCAGTGGCGGCTAGCGCGGGCCGACGGCTTCGTGTGGCGGAGGTGCGCTGTGGGCGCGGCGACGCGGTGGCTAGCGCGGGCGGCGGGGCCATGGGCGATGAGTGGCGGCATGGGGAGCTGCGTGGTGGTGATGCCCATGACGGCTCCGGTGGTAAGTTTCGGTTTCGATCAGGTCTCCAGTAACTGTGGGTTGCGCTATGCGTCTCGCCGATGGGGCTCGGGCGTGCCCGCCGCGGCTGCAGATGGTGGGCTGGGTGCTGCGGCAGGTGGGGGCTTGAGTTCCGGCTGCCGGTTCCCAGTGCGTCTCCTCCTCTCCCTGCGGGCGTGCTGGTTCGGGTTTGGATGGCTCGATGGTCGACCTCGGCGAGCTGCGATGGGGGATGTATCGTGTGGGGCTTTGGAGGAGCAGTGGCAGACGCTGGTGAGGCTGCCCGGCGTCCGGAGACGCTGGCTGGCACGGTGCCCCCCCGCCGGGGTCTGGAGGCGCCAGATATGACTGGGTGTCGGTGCATGGATGGGGCGTCGCCCGTCTGCCAGGGACAAGCTTTCCCCGCATGGGCCCCGGCGTGTTCGTTGGGCAGCCGTGGCGGCGGTGCTGTCTGGCTACGCCCCCTACGGCTTGCCTTGTCATGAGAGCTTGAGGTTCGGTGGGTGGGGTCCACATGTTATGGCGTCAGTGACAGGTTCGGAGATGGATGCCCGGGTGGCGGCCCGGGAAGGTGGACTGCACGATCTGCACGATCTGCACGTTGTGGTGGTGGTGGCGTCTCTCTTTGGTTGTGTGGACGGGGAGGAGCGGTAGTCTCTCTTTCACAACTTGGTGATCGAGTTCGATGCAGCGAGGTCCGATTGTTTCCCGAGGAGGCATGTTTCTTCCATTGTCACTAGTCTCGGATGCCTCTTATTGGCAGTGTGGCTACTCCTGTTTTTATATTTTATTTTTTTGATCTGTTTTGTAAGAAAGTTCTCTCATCACTTCGTATTGTTCGGCCGTGTGGTTTTATTTATTATAAAGTGGACGAAAGTCTATTTCGACGATGGAGCTCAAACTCGATCTTGTCTGTGATACGCGTTGGGTTATTATTATTGTTAGGCTCGATCAATCGACTACTCTTGATTGAGCAGTGATGTACATGTAGTACACGTACTGTACCTTTCAAGCATAATATGATAATAACTTAGTACTCGCTTTTTCCCTGATTTCAAATAAAATCTTCCTAAAACCGGGATGTACACGCATCTGGCCCCAGTGAAACTGAATGGCTTGTGAGCTTGGAAGAGAGCAATAATACAAATCTTTTTGTAGTAGCTAACTAACGAGATAATGTTGGGTGCCGTGATGGCTGTACCTCGCTCTTGGCTTGCTGTACCCATTTGCCTAACAGTCATGCATGTCGCATTTGTTGCCGTTCCACCCTTGTGTTATCGTCCACCGAATTATTGCGTGCACGGAAAAAAGAGAACTGCCAAATCACCTTCTTCCTTCCCCTGAAATATTTTATTAAGTAACCTGTCAGAAGATACCGTATAGCAAAGTATTGGAGACAAGCAAAATACACGGTGCTGAGTTCAGAGAGACGCAGAAAAAAAGAAATGAGAAGAGAACCAATCCTTGGTTGGATGGTTAGGTGGGTGGTTATACCCCCAGCCCATCAGAGTTCAAACCCCAGGATTGACACTGGTGTTTGTCATATTTGGCGGAATATTTTTCAGTGGGAGGCGACGTTCCCGTCGATAGCGAGGCGCCCGTGATGACTTCGTCAATCTCAAGACCTGACCCGCCGGCTCAGTATTTCGGAGGTGCTCATAGGGGTAGGGTGTGCGTATGTGCGTTCATAGGAGTGAGTGTATGCGCGTGTATGTGAGCGCCTGTGTTGTACTGTGTTTCGCAAAAAAAAATGAGAAAGAGGATTCCTTGCGTGGTTAATTAAAAAGTAAAAAAAAAATCTGAAACGGAAACGGTTGTTGGTTTTGAAAAGGGAGGAAAGCCGGGGTAGGAGACAAGAATACACCGCAACAGCTGTGCGGCGAGGTCCACCACCCCACAGAACAGGGAGGCTACTACGGCCGAACGTGGCGGACGTTTATCGCGGATCCCATCACCATCTAAACCCGCAACCCCAATCCAAATTTCCTCTCATGGCTGCCAGGTAATAATACCACTCCGGCACACCACCCGTGTATCATGCTTCCATGTACTGTATATGGAGAAAACAACCGGACCACCCAATCGATCTTAATATTTATTTTTTTACCTCACAACGCTTCGACCTCTCCTCCCGGGTCGCTCCCGCTCGAGCGGCTCCGGAGGACGACCCAAACCCTAGAAGTAGGCCTCCCTCATCGCGCCGCCCCTGGCCGCTGCCGCCGCCGACGCCGGCGGCGGTGGCGCGGCGCCCCGGCCCGTCGAAGGCGGAGGGGAGAGAGGGCACGCCGCTGCGGCATCTGCGAGCGGAGCAGGGGTTGCGATGGCGGGGCAGTGCAGGGCGGCGGAGCACGGTGGAGCTGCGGCGAGGTCAAGCAGGTCGAGATGGAGGAGTCGGGCACGCGGTGGCGACGGCGGCCTGGTGCTTGGGCGCGGCGTGCTGCAGCTGCGTGCGGGCCGGATCTGGGCTTGACTTCGGGCTCGATCTGGACCAGCAGGGCCACTGCCGTCCCATGCTCGTGATGGCGACGGAGGCACCCTGGCGCAGGTGTTGTCCGGCGGGGCAGGAGGCTCGGAAGATGGAAGATGGTGGTTGGTGCGGTGGTGTTGTTGTGGTGGTGCGGTGGTGGAGGTAGTATGGGCTTCCTCTGCCTTGAAGGCTGATGCTGCTGGCGCTGGTCACGGAGGTGGCTGCGGTGCCAATGGATGGCGGCGGCGCGGCCTGTTGGTAGTGGGAAGCTCGAGTGGACCAGCTGACCGGTGGGCTGCGAGCGTCCGTGCCGAGTGAAAGCTTGCTCCTGCCTTGGCCGGAGCCGACAGCAACGGCGCCCGTGGGTGTCGCCTCCTTCATGAAGGCGTTGTCGTGGTACTACGCTCGCCTCCACCATGTCCACGCTCCGGGGGAAACCCTCGATCCGGGTACTCCCGATCGGACGATGTTGGCGGCTTGTCGTCATGTCCCTCCTGGGGGCATCGTTCATGGAGATGGACTAAGCTGGAGGGACCAGTGGAGAGGTGGTGGTGGTGTTGTTGGTGCTCCGTACATGGTCACGATGCTCGAGCTCCTTCGAAAGGGCCGGAAGCTCTCCTCTGAAGATGACTAATGGCCGGGCTAGTGCCGGGATGCCTCCCAGGTGCCGGACTCGGCTTCGTAAGGCCCTTCGATTATGCTGTTGGTTGTTGTGTAAAACCTCGGCAGCGCATGGCCCTTCGTCCGGGTGTGGACTCGGCAATGTGTTGCCCTTCGGCTGCTCCAGCACCAACGTGGCTAATCTCGGCTGAGTGAAGCTCTTCGTCTACGGCGGTGATGATCCTTGTGCGCTAGCGTCCAACGCTAGTCGGGCGACGATGGGCGTCGAAAGCTCTCCCTAGGGGGGTGTTTGCTTAGTGTCATGCTCTTTTCTTTGTTTCCTCGCCGGCATTTGTTTCGGTTTCCTCTTAATATAAAAGGGAGCAGTGCTCGTTGTTTTCCGTCAAAAAAATATTTATTTTTTTACTCTGCTTATTATGGTTATATACTCGAGTTACTACTGCCAGTCAATCGTCCAAGTCCCACCGCATCGTATACCACTGCCGTCGTTGTCATGTTTCCGTTTTTAAAAATACCAGCCTTCAGCTAAACTATCACAATCAAATTTCAGATAAGGACCTATGGGCCTCTTTGGATAGTATGATTGAAAAACATATGAATAAGAAAAAGAATCAAGATTTTGACATGATCGGCCGTGTAAAGCGGAGGATTGCAAATCACAGAAAAAACTGTAGAAATAGTGGTTTGGATGTGACACAAGAAGAACATACTAAAAGTGAATAGGAATATTAGCAGTATTTAAGTTGAACACCAAAAACTCTGAATTTCCATATTTCAAACACTAATCTTTCAACCATTCTTTATGCAAAAAGATTTAAACGGGTTGTCATGAAGCCACTGTTTAAATACAAAGATATACCTCGTTCATTCGACTAATTTAAAGTATAATTTTGTTTATTACCATTTTTGGCTCTCATACAACGCATCAAGACTATAAGTTATAATGCGACATCTGTATATCCAAGTTGAAATCTTAAAAGGCACGATGTGGAGAGCTCTCGCGACCCACTAGGATCCCGCGGCGAACGCCACCCCGCCAAGCCACCCACCATCACCGCTATGGCTGCGGCCTTCCCGCGCCTCCTTTCCCTCCCTCCTACCCAGTTTCCCCCCGCACTTCGTGCCACATGTATTTCCTCACCCCAGGTCCCGTCCCTCCCCTGTAGATCTCGATATGGCCTCACCGTCGCAGCCGCTTCTCTGTGCCGCGTCGGAGTTGGGGAGCTCGTCCCGGCGACTCCCCCGAGTTGCTATGCGCTCGTGCTATGGTTGTCGACCATCAACAGGTTGTCTCCCACCCACCCGCTGTTCGATGCTGCTTCCATTGGCGAGCTGGCGCTGCACTCCCGTAGGTGTGGCAGGGACTTCAATGCCCTCTCTGCAAGCGGAGCTCGAGGAAAGTGATCACGGCCGATGGGGGGTGGTGCCGTCCTGTCGCCCGCGCGACTCCGCTTTGGACTCAATGCGACCTACCTTCAAGTCCAAAACCGGCCTCCCCCTCCTCCGGCATGGCTTTATGGGTGATGCTACCGTTGCTTGACCAAGGGACACAAGAGTGGAGGATGCAGAAATCCTTTGTAGCGTGACCGTTGCTTCCGGTTTGGGCACAAGGCACGCCACTGCCATCCTCCTCCAGAGCCCATCCAAAGCGACATCGTCATCTCACCTCGTCTGCTTCCTCCGGTTCACACGGGTGCTCCTCCTCTAGATGTTGCCCCTGTTGTAGTGATGTCGAGGCAGGGAAAGTCCGACTAGACAAAGTAATACCATCGAAAATGAGGATGACTCTCGGGCTCTGCATCGATTAATGCACACTATCATATATAATTGACTCATGCCAACTAAAAAATCAGTCATGCTAAACAAATCAGCTAAACAAAAAGAAATCAAGCTATCACCTCACGATAGTATCTCCACAATCCCATCACAAACTTTGTGACAGACGACCAATTAACGAAACACTACTTCTAGTCAGATTTTCAAGAAGAAATAGTCGCACGTGCGCCGATGTAAATGAGTCAAACAAAAAACCAGCTTCAAAGGCAACATTAAAAAAAAAACATAACACGGTCAAACCCTGGCGCTGAGCGTTTGAGAGAGTCCAGTGGTTAGAGCCTTACAGGGCTTGGAGGGTAGAACACTGGTTGCCCGCCACCCATCAGGAACTGCTATGAAACACTTATTAGCAGATTAATAGATCATTTCGGAATGTGATAGACATCCCATATACTAGATAAAATAAAGACTCTGGGCTTCCATCAAGCCACTACTACATCGATTTCATTAGGCCTAGGCATATAATGCTCGTTTAAAAAAAAATCCTAGGCATATAATAACAACTACCCATGTTCCACAATATAAATATTTTTAGCAAGCTAAACTAGATTGCTAAAAAGGCTAGAACTAATATTATCAGCCTTTTGTGTACCGTAGGGTAGTTCTATACCGTAATCATACGCTATTGATCATTTGCGAAAGTAAAGTTAAAAAGGAGGGGGAGGGGGGGTATATTGCGTGTGTTCGGTGTGGAATCTAATCCTGTGTGCTTCCAGGTGGCGCACGACCTCTCCTGCAATTGGTGTTTCCGTGATTGTACAGCGTGATCCATCTTAACTTGAGGTGTTAATGATTGATGATGCCCTTGGGAGCATTATAAAAGTGGACCTCCAAGTAGACAAAAGATGGGCATATATAATGAAACAACTTCTTTAATTACTAGCAGACTGATCGATGTTGACATTCTTTACAAAGGTTAATGCTTAATGCCTGTTGTCCTGTTTTTCATCTACTATTTAACTTGTCGCGGCAGTTATTACTTAGATGTCATGTCATTGCGGTTCAAATCATAATGTCTTCACAATGTTATACTGCAACGTTTTGTACCGTATGTATATCTAGTATAACATCTTATCTAACAAAACGGTCCACCAAAGTATCAACTTTCTTATTGAAGTGTGTAGATGAAGATCGACGGCAACGATAATTAATTGACCTATTAATTCAAAAAAAAAAACAGACACATATATCTCTCAAGAGAAACATTGCTGGACCAAACCAAGTAATTCACCGTTCAGTATCCGATTTTTGTCAGACAAGGGTTAGCGCCGGTTTGCAGTGCATCGATAACATAAAAATGAGATGAAGCACATTAACCGTTCAAAAAAAAAAAAGAGATGAAGCACATTACAATTCACACGCATCTTCCCGGCTGTTGTCGTCTCGGTGTGCAAGACCATGCCGGTTGCATGTCAGTGCTTTTGCCAGACGCGTAAGCCACATCCATATCTGTCGAAGCAAGCAGGATACGATGATCTCACCCTGAAGCCTGAAGGCTAAAACATACGCTCCTCATGACTTCATCTCCACTAATATAAAAGAGAGAGAGGGGGGTATGACACAGACGATCTGAGCCGTTCAATCCCAATCCAATGATCCAAGGTCTCCCAATGATGAGGTGCTCATCATATTCAACGCCCACGCCGGAAAGAAAAAAACGAGCCGCTTCTCGCCCCTGCGCCGGAAAAAAAAGAGCCGCTGCTCGCCCCTGCGCCCCCCGTCAATCTCCTCCCTGCGCCCCCGTCAATCTCCTCCTCGCCCTGCGCCGCGCCGGTCACCCTCCTGCTGCTCCGCCGCCGCTGCGCCGCGCCGCTGCCGGCGCAGCTCACCCTCCTGCTGCTCCGCCGCTGCCTCCCCACTCCCCCACGAAGTGACGCACGAAACAGCCTATAGGGAGAAAACCGCCATCCTCGATCTTCTCTGATAGCTGGCCGACGATCTGCGCTTGACGTATGCCCGAAGCGCTGCCGCCGCCTCCTAGCTCGCTGCCGCCGCCCCTGACTGCCGCCAGAGAAAACCGCACCTCCGGTCGGAATCCAATCCCTTCTCCCGTTTTCCCCTAACTACCCGTCCGCAAGGACTGGACACCGCCGCCGGCACGCATACACCGTCCTGCCCGCGCCAACCTTCCTGACGCGACGGAGCCGCCGCACCGCCATGTCATACGCGAGCGCGTCGCCTCTGCACTGCCCTAGCCTTAGGTGAGGGCCCCCTCGACGCACTGCCCGACGTGAGCGCGCCGCCGCAAGGACGCCGCGAGCGACATGCCGCCGTCTGCACCCGCCCTTGCGTCTGCACCTACCGCCCATCTACACACGCCCGTCCTGTACCCAGCACGACGACGTGCTGCTCCTCCAAGGATTCCAGAGTCCTCGCTAGAAATTTCAATGTATCTGTGTTTCAAGATTCAACATGCATGCTGATGTGAGAATATTGGTGTTGAAGAATAGGATTAGTACCACCAGGTTGGATGAGTATATGCACTTGCAGCTGCAATTAGTAGGATATCAAAAATATTTTTGTTGGGTCAATTATTAATCTTTGTGCTCTTTGGTAAGAGAAATTGTGTACCGTGTTGCCGTGGATGATAGTATTAGTACCAAGCTTCATAAGGTAAAAAGCCTCATATTGGAATAGTATTCTGATTTTGGATTCATTTCTCTTGCAGGTATGAAGAATATCTACTGTCTACTGTATGATAACAGAGCATAAACCTTGGCTAGCCACACTGGATGTCTGGTTTAATGGTTGATTATGAACTGCAATTATCTTGTAGGTAAGTACCATCCTGTAGTCTAATATTTCATTTAACATGCTATTTTGATAAAATGGGTGTTAAATAATAAGATTAGTCCCACCAGGTTGGATGGCCATATGCACTTGCAGGCGATGGTGAAGAATTTCCGGTCATTCATTATATTTTGGCCTTGAATGCCCGTTCTTGTGGTTATTTTGGAATGTATGGTTTTCCTGTATGATAGTATTAGTACAAGCTCCAGAAGGTAAAAAGCTATGGAACACTATCCTCAATTTAGATTCTCAGAAGGTATATAGTATCATATGGATCTCTATCTATTTCTCCACATATTTGCAATTTGCTGAAGATATGTTCTGTTATGCACTTATGCAGGCAGTATGGTCTCTCTTTTTAGCAAGCAGACAGTTAAAAACCTACGATCCTGCAATAGGTGTTGTGGCCATGATTCTTCCATTCATTCAGGTTGATTAGCAGTAGAATCATTAGTACCCAAGGAAATGCAACATAATCATTAGCACCTTATGATGACTAGCACTGCCTGGACTAATTTGATGTGTGTCTGCCATCACAGGCCAGCAGCCGTGCATCCCATGTGTGCCCTGCCGTCACCTGCTCGTCGTCGCAAATGGGCATTCAGGTACTTTACAACCTAAACTTTCCCAACTGTGTATCCCATACTTGCTGACTCTGGATCTCAAACGTCGATTAATTTACGTCAACGTCCTCTTTGTTAATTTACATCACCATCCAAAATTGTCTTATTTTACAATTCAAGTTTCACTTCTAAGATGTGGGAAACAGTGTGACTCAACAATTTGTTCTGTGAAGTTTCTAAACATTTTTCGAATGACATGCACATATCACAAATAAGTGAACCTCTGCTGTGGTTCAAACAATTTTATTACCTTTTAAGTGAACCTCTGCGTTCTTCAAATTTCACTTCTTTGTGCAGGCCTGACTTCATAAGCTCCGTTATAGTTTACGCCATCCCGTTTTGGTGTTGTTGGTATCATGAAATCCACCCACGGACCATCTACACTCCTATTGTGTTTGAACACTATTTGAATTGTGCGTGGCCTGAACGCTAGACCTTGGGTAAGCTGAAATTATAGAATTTGGTATTGCATAACATATATATGTA
The DNA here is from genome assembly GCA_012064385.1 of Puccinellia tenuiflora. Classification (NCBI taxonomy): domain Eukaryota; kingdom Viridiplantae; phylum Streptophyta; class Magnoliopsida; order Poales; family Poaceae; genus Puccinellia; species Puccinellia tenuiflora. Next base: position 249,457 of record QRDG01001613.1, read on the forward strand.
TAGCTTCTGTCAAGAGTCGGGACCATTTAGTATTGTCACACAATATTAGTGCCTAAATAATTGAAGATAAGAGATGAGCCAGGTTAGTTGTTACAAACTGTTTCACATTTTCCAGGTTATTGATGCTTTTCCGCTTGATATTGTTGTTGGCAACTTGCACATCGGAGCAGATGGTATTGCTAATGGATTTAGTGGCTCATGGCCGGCCTTCTCTCTAAGCAAACATGCCGTATTCAGCTATTTGTCCTTTGGAGATTAAGGTTTCCATACTCTCTTCACTTGAGTTTCCCTTTATGCGTAAGAAAATAAAAAGAACTCAAGCTAGCCAATGTGGTGAAATGTTCGTGTTGTTTTTGTGCAATTTTTATTCAGATTTGCTGGTATTTCTATATCAGGAGTTATGATGTTCACTTGGATATAGTAGTTGGGAACTCGAATAGAGAGGTCATGAGAATGCTTAATTAAGCAGACATCACATTTTTGTTGTTGATTAATTGAAGATATGAGCTAATTCGGCATATTAATTTTCTCCATCCTTTATTAATTGGACTGTCAAAGTACATTGGTTGTACTTTTGTATCACCATCCTTTATTAATTGGAGTATTTGTCTTGTATAAGATGTGGCATTTGGCTGTAGAAAGTTCCCTGGTTCCCTGTAGAAACTTATTGGTGTTACTATTGTTTTGTACCTTTTAGATATAATTTTTCTGCGTGATCTGTGTTATTTGTAGACCTTGAACCAGCCCATATGATACACTTGAAAAGATGGAATAAATTCATTTTCTCTTATGTTCATTAATTTGGTTTAATGAATCATATTCAAAGTCATGTTGTTATGTTTGGAAGAGGTGGTGCACAATGGCGATGGAAGAATTGATAGAGATTGTTTAACGGGCCGCCTCTCCACTATTTCTGAATGCTGCCGATGCGTAGAATATATGGCCTCGAATCTCTATCTTATTTCTCTTGCCATCTATCTAATTTTTTTTCTTTATTATGCCTTGAGGTCAGAGAGAGTGAGAAGGAAGGGAAGGCCTATCCACTATCGTGCATTAGTATTCCTTCATACGTGTGGCTGTACCAGGTAGAAGACGATGACAAGAAAGGACGATTTGTCAATGAAGGACAGCGCGAGATTGTTTCACTTCCTATTGAGTAAGGACAACCAAGTGGTATCCAGCTGCTCAGTTTTGCTTTCTTGGAATGTCCTTTGTAGCTGCTACCTGCTCGAGCCATGCCAGATTTGTAGGTTATTATAGCCTCAACTAGCTAATTCAATTTGAAGTAAATATTAGTTTATCATTCCAGTTAATGTTATATAGATGTTTAGTTGTCTTTTGTATTGTTATTTACAGTACAACTGTTCTCAATTTTTCAAGATTTTGTTTGCAGATTATTAAAATGGGTTGAGATCAAGAGTTCAAGGCGTGAAGCTAAATATTTCTAATCAGGACTATGAACCGTCGCAGCTCCTTGGTTACCAGGTTGTGTGTGCCAAAGCCATTTCCATGCAAGATTGGTGATCCAGTAGCAACGTGATTAATTGTTACTGTTTTTTATAATTCCTCTATCATAATTCATTCTCCGTAAGATTAACACAAATGCTAGAGTATTATAAGGATGCGGTATTGTAGGCAATTCAGGGATAGCAACGACGTGTGTAAAATGCTAGGGATAATATACCCAGCTTTAAGCATAAGAGTATTCATTGCCATGTTGAAGATGATCAATATTTGAAGATGTTGTAAATATATTGTGTTGGGACTGATTTTCAATTGTGTCCCTTTTTTTACTGATTATATTTTCTTTCTGGACATGGTTTCTATATCCGATGGAGTTGGTATAGATTAGCCTATGCAATTTGAGAAATTTAAAATAAGTTTCTACACCGGCCATACCGGATAAAGCATGAAGAATTTTCACATCTCTAACAACGAGAAATTTAGACAGTTTGGTAAGAATGGATAACTTCCTCTTCTATCATTGCTTTCAAGAATACCATTTTCCCGTGAGCATCATTTTTTTCAGGTTTCTACAATTCAGTTAGCACACTTAAATGTTACTGATTTTAATCTTGTATGCAAAATTCCTTTAATAGTGTTTATTGTGAGTGATTTGCGTTCTCATTTTCAAGATGATTGGAAAGATAATTTGACATATTCAGGTAACTTGTGATTTTATTTTGATGGATGGTTACCCAAGGATTTGATCCGAATAGATCTTTTCAGACAATTCATTATGAACCAAAGTTATTATTACATCTGAAAGATGGGGAAATGATTTGATTTAATTCCATGCTTTGCACAAACCATTTAATGAAATCATGTATGTCTGAATGTTTAGATGCAGATCACATGTGGTTCGTCAGACAAACTGAATTTGTATTACTCATAAAACGCGTATTACGCGTGCACTTTTACTAGTCATGTAAATTACACTCCTACGTCCCAGCAGAACGGTTAACGTGATCCCGTCAAGTTTTGCCATATTTAGACGTTTTGGCTGGAAAAAGAGATATAAAAAAACTGTACAATAATCTGCTGGTAAACAAAACAGCCAGACAGCTAGTACTGTGGACCCACTGATCTGAGATGCACCTGATCTGGTCAATAAACAATAGGGCAGCTAAACCATCGGTTCGGGTTTACTCTGCAAATCCACCACTTTGTACCCACAAGTTAGAAAGAAATAATTACTCACTCCAATCCATAAAAAATATCGCTTAGTATACCATAATATACCATAATCAGCGAACAAATAGTCATATAACTTTTCTTGTCGGCCTTCATTTCTTCTTCAGACGGGGACTAAATAATCTGATATACTTTCCAATACATGCCGTATTATACCATGAAAAGTAAACAGTTAGAACGTGCCTATCTTGATTGTCGCTGAAGAAATAACGCGGAAAGCAGATACAGGTTGGATGCCTCAGCAGTCACAGTCTGGGAAGCATAATTACAAGCTGTAACAACAACGCATCAATCATGCAGTAGTATGGTTCGTTGTCTAAAACAATTTTTTCTGTTTAGCTGTTAGCAAATGTTAATCATTCACAAGATACTGGATGAGATAAACTACAGAAACAGGGCCTAGCTAGCATGGCGCTGGCTATTCTCCACAAAATTATTACGATGTGACGATACATGCGTAAATATTAAAAACTCTGTGTGTAGCAACAAAGTCAAGCATGCATTCTGTTCCCTGTAGTCATTCCCACTTTCAGTTCAGTCGTTGAAATATGATGTGCTTATCCTTGACACTTTCCATGTTATCGCGCGGCTTTTTCCTGACATCAAGAATTTCTGTGCTACTGTCGCCCTTCTATGCAGTTCTTCAAAAATTTGATCTTCTAGTCATGCACTGACGCGATACTCATATCGATTATCTCTTTTTTCTGCCCTGTGTAACACGGGCACAGGCTATCAAATACAGAGGACCCCTGTAACATTTGTCTTGAATCCGCTTGAAATTACGTTGATTAATGTTAAGCGCGTTGGAGAGATGATCAACTGAAAAGAGACTGGCTGTGTCTCAAGTGTTACTATGATGATATAAAGCTCTCTTTTCCTCAAAAAAAAAAAAAGAGACTGGCTGTGTCTCAATGGGGCCCAACGGATGAACGAAATTATCTGGTTTTTCTTTAGGGAAGGAAATTATCTAGTTGGAAAGGAAGCGGAAATGCAATTCGGTGCCCGGGCTCATATGAGCCCGGCTGCCTTTCCGATTTTTTTAAAATTTGAAAACGCTTCGAAAAATTCTGAAAAAATTTATGCGGAAACATATTCATGTATGCAACACTCGTATAAATTTTCGACAGAAAATATAAAATTTTGCGCCCTGTGCAAAAAAGACAAAACTCTGATAGACAAAATAGGTAACAGTCCACTATTTCAAAAAGACAGATTTGTCTTTTTTACACAGGGCGCAAAATTTGATATTTTCTGTCGAATTTTTACACGAGTGTTGAATACTTTAATATGTTCATGTCCAATTTTTTTCCGAATTTTTAGAAGCATTTTAGTATTTTAAAAAAATCAAAAACAAAACCGGGCTCATATGAGCCCGGGCACCAAAACGCCCCTCTCGAAAGGAAGTTGCTATCTGCAGGAAATAGAGTAACTTTGGTAAATGCTTATCTCACTAGCTTGCCTCTATACATGTTTTTCTTTTTGTAAGCGGTGCTAAAAAAAATAGGACATTTATAGGAAAAGTGTGATTTGCCAAGACAGTGATCAGATGAAACTGACAGACTCTTGGTTTACCAAAAGATTGTGGAGGTTGTGGTGTTATTGGTCTGAAAACTATGGATATAAGCTTTTTGTGCAAATAGCTCCTGAAATTAGAAAACACCGATAGGACTTGGCAGGAAATGTTTCATAGGAAATATTTACACAAAAAGAGTTCTCTCACATGCCACTGGTGGCCCTAGTTGCTCTCATTTTTGGCAAGGGCCGATGAAGGTTAACCATACCTTTCAACAGTTTGTTAAAATTGTTTTGGAAAATGGAGAGAAAACTCTATTCTGGATTGACTGTTGGGTGAACAATTCACCTTTATCTACAATGTTTCCCTGTCTATATAATCTCTCCTTCAATAAAATTATAACTGTGAGTGAAGTGAAAATGAATGGCTGGGGATGTTTGAGGTTCAGAAGAACATTATGGGGTGATCTGGCAGTGCAATTTGAAGATCTATAAAGTTTGGTGGATGATGTCCAGAAGATCGGGAGATGCGTTTTGGCTCCCTAGCTCACATGCTCCTGACCAATTAATAAAATTGAAACAATAGTAAATCATTTTTAAAAATTCTGAAAATAATTGGTGATGAACATATACATGTTTTCTACATTTATGTAAAATTTCGTGACGAAATGAAATTTCTGCTGGTCTGTGCCAAAAAAAAAAACCACTTCTCTAAAAACATAATTTTCAAATTGCATTTTGGTCACTAAATTTGTTTTTTTTCAGAGCAGCACAAATGTCATTTCATCACGAAATTTGGCAGATATGTAGAAAACATGTATATGCTCGTCACCAAAAAATCCAGAATTTTTTGAAACGTTTTACTATTGTCTTTCAAATTTTTCACTTGGGCAAGAGCATGTGAGATCATGTTTCAAAAAATATGTTTGCATGTGTGAGGCTTATCTGTGGAATGGTAGCACAACATCTCTTGTGATGTTGTTTTTGCTACTTCCGAAAACCAATTTAGTTTCTTTTCGTTTTGTTTGGATGTTTGTAAAACATTGGTTGTTTCTTTATATGAAATAAACATGGAGACCTTGTTTGGTCAAACAAACTGAAAACTCTTTGTCCCTCATCCCTCCCGCAGGCGACCAAGCGACACTTCACGCGCATGTCTCTCTTGTCCCTCCCCCTCCTCTCCTCACCCGCAGGGTCGGTGGTGGCGGGCTATACCTTCCGTAGTCGTGTGGTTGGCAGTATGGTCAGGCGGTGGTGCACTGGTGGTGCTTGCGGTCTTCGTCCTGGGTGGCAGGGCAGGACGGTGGCGTCTTAGGTAGATGATGGCGGCGGTACAGCTGGCGCATGGATGGCGTATGACAAAGGTGTGTGATGACGTCGGGATCTCACTGACATTGGTACGTTTATCGAGTCCCACCTATCGGGTACCCGGTAAGGCCCAGCCGAAAGGCTCATCGGATAGCCCATTGAAGACTCAAAAAGCCCAGGCCCATACGAGAGGCGGTAAACGGGCTAAGGCGCAGATCTTCCTTGACGTACAAGATCTTGACGTACAAGATTAGCCTAAGTTTTTCACCACAACTTGTAACCTACCCGGTCACGGACACCCGATACCCAGCCTCCTATATAAGGTTGTGAGGAGCCGCCGGGTAGGGGGTACGCTCTCAGATTGCATCCTTGCGACCATAGCCATTATGGCGACTTGTAACCTCGAGATCAATAAGAACAGACAAGCAGGAAGTAGGGTTTTACCCTCCAGGGGCCTGAACCTGGGTAAATCTCCCTCTTCCCTGTTAGCCGACAGTACTACCCTCGCCATGACGTTCTCATCTCAAAACCCAAGTCCCTCACGGAGGGGCACTGCCGAGTTAATCCATCGACACTCACGGTCCATATATGGGCCTATCTGGCCCCGATCTTGGCGGTGGTGCGACATGAGACCACCCTGGTACAACATGGTTGGGGCGTCAGATCCGCACCAGGCGGGACCAGATCTGATGGCTGCCGTGTTGTCCCATGCCGGATAGATCTAGACCAGATGAGTTTGGAGTTGGCACCAGCCTCCCCATGCTTGCTAATTGGGCTCGCTGTGGTGGTGTCTTCCGCCTCGCGGCTGCGAGACCGTGGATGTCGGGGCGGCAGCCCTGGAAGGTGGACCGAGCGGGTGGCTCTCTGTCGGGCAACATTACGGTGTTGGTGGCATGTCTCTTTGGCCATATGGATGGTGAAGAGCGGGCGGCGGGGAGTCATGGTGTTGGCGGTGCTTCGGTAGTGGAGGCGCCAAGATAGCATCTTGGGGGGTCTCGCTTGTTGGAAGCGGGTGGTTCGTGGATCCGTTGTCGGGCGTGGAGGTTTTTCCAGACAGAAGCCAACGCCTCGGCACTAGCGGCGGAGATGCTTGTGGGTGTCGTGATCCTCCTGGGTGGATAGTGTTACCTCCCCCACACTAGTGCTCCAGGTGAAAACCCTTGACCCTCTCGGTCTCGGCGACGGTTTTGTGTGGCATCATTCTGGAGCTCTTGTTCCTCTCAGTGTCGGCACGCTTACATCGGCGGACATGCTCGGATCATAACTCGATGCTCTTCAGCCTCGACGTGGGGCTATGTCGACGGCCTCCTATCCTCTACACGTGAAGTAGTTGTCTTCGGTCCTGGTCCTCGATTTCTGCTAGCAGGATTTGCGAATCACGGCCCAGAGCGAGTGGGTGGGCGGCCCTTTCCGGCCTTATCTTGGTTGGTCTAGGGCGACGATGTCTGACGGTTTCACAAGGAGGCATAGGGTCTCTTCTAGTCGGTGGTGGTGGGTGTATTTTTTTTTTTAAGATAATCAGTGGGAAAGGCTCCCACTGCAATTTTTATTTATATATATAAAAGTTATGTACAAGGCGCTTCAAAAAATGGTTAAAAAAATTAGAAAAAAAGCTTAAGTTTGTGTCTCTAGCCAAACTTTAAACTGATGAGTGTATTTTTTCCTCATCCTGTAACTAACTAGTCTTAGCTCTTGAAGATAAAGAGACTTCCAGCTTGCGAAGCTTGGCATCTGATTGTTGAAAATCTTGTTATTTCTCACGATCCAAATACTCCATGCCGCCAAGATCATAATGTCCATGTAAAAAGGCACTTGCAATTTTATTTTTATGTCATAGAAAGCTTCATGGACAGATAAATTCCTTGTTCTTTGAGGGCAGACATAGTCCCAACATTGGGCAGCGAAGGGGCAGGTCCAAAAGAGATGTATTAGGGTTTCCTCCTGAGGGCATTGAAGGGTTGCACATAAATATGATTGAAGGTTGAAATTTTTCCTTGCCAAGAGATTTCTGGTGTTCAACCTGTCTAGAAGTAGCAACCAGAAGAAGAATTTGTGTTTAGCTTCACATGATGATTCCCAAATCCATTTGAAGTGTGGAATTACTGTTATCTCCCCCTGCAGCACCTTATATGCCTTTTTGCAATAAATTCATCACTTCCCCATATGTAACTCCACTGGTCCTTATTTCCGAGAGCTATTCTTTCTTTAGCCTCATCACATATTATCTGTAACTCCAAGAATTCCTCGTAGGCTTGTCAAGTGGAATAGATCTTCTAGGAACTCATTTTGAATAGCCTCATTAACAGTGGTGTTTGCATGTCGAGCATAGGATGCAACGTGAGGCAATTTTTGATGTAGGCATTTCTCATTCCAGAGATCCGTCCAGAAGTAAACAGATTTACCATCTCCCGGATTGCATTTAGCCATTCCCTTATAAAAGTCAATTAATCTGAGATGAGCCTTCCACCAAAAGGATCCTTCAAGCTGTTGTCCAGGCAACATACTGTCAGAATAATAAGAGTTCCAGATTAGATTAACCCATGGAACATCCATTCTGTTGTAAAATTTATGCAGGTTTTTAAGAGCAGAGCTTTGTTTTTATATGCAATTTTAGAAAACCCAGGCCTCCTTGATCTTTTGGCCTGCAAACTTTATCCCATGCCACAAGAGCCATACCTTTAGCCTGAACATCTGCTGTTTTCTTTCTCCACAGGTAGTGTCTCATATACTTTGTTAGTTGATTTTGAATGGTGACAGGGATTTCAAAACAACTCATGAAAAAGATTGGTAGAGAAGACAACACCGATTTTACCATAAGCAGCTTTCCACCATAATCAAGAAAATCAGCAGTACTACATAATCTCTTTTCCACTCTAGTCAACATGGGCAAAAAAGATTCCATGTTTGGCTTAGTCAAGCCCATAGGTAATCCAAGATATGTGAAAGAATTTCCTTTATGGCAATTTAGAGTATTTGTGAAGTGCATCAATCTTTCTTCAGTTATGTTGATTGGAATCATGTTTGACTTGTTCTAATTGACCTTCAGACCAGTTGATTCTGCAAAAGTATGCAGTAATGCTTTGAGGCAAATGAGCTGTCTGGCCTCTGCTTGCATGACAACCAGGGTGTTATCAGCATATTGAATTATTGGAAAATCCTGGCAAGAAGTGCAGTTCAAAGGTAACTTCAAAATTCCTTGGGATACAGCTTTGTTCAGAACTGTTTGCAATAGGTCTGCCGCGAAGACAAAGAGCAAGGGGGATAGCGGGTCCCCTTGCGTCACTCCCCTTTTACAATAAAACTTCTTTCCTGGGACACTATTTAATAAAACTGAAGATGATCCTGTTTGCAGTATCAATCTCACCCAATTAATCCACTTTGAACCAAAACCTCGTGCTTTAAGAATTTCAAGAATTGCACTATGCTCAATCTTGTCAAATGCCTTTTCAAAACCCAGTTTCATCACTAAGATCTTTTTTTTTTGAATTATGGCATTGATAAATGTACTCAAATGCCCAGCCAAGACAGTCTTGAATTGATCTCTTCTTCAAGAAGCCATACTGGTTTTTATGGACAAGATTTAATATCACCTTTTGGAGCCTATTAGCCAGTAGTTTTGTAATCAATTTGAGCACACTGTTTAATAAAGAAATTGGTCTGAAGTCATTTGCACTTGAGGGATGATCCATTTTTTGGAATAAGAGTAATGAAAGAAGAATTTATACTCTCCAGTGAAATATTTTCCTCATAGAAATCCTAAATGAGTTCCTTAATATCCTTCCAATTATAGGCCAGCAGCTTTTTAAAAACTCGTTATTGAATCCATCCGGTCCAGGAGATTTTTCATTGGGTAGTTCTTTCACCACATCTTCAATTTCTCTGTCAGTGAAAAGAATTTCTAGATCTTTCAACATCTCTGAGCTAGAATTTCCATCAAACAGGCTCTGCAAATCAAATTGCATTATTGGGTTCTCACACTGTCCCATTCTTTCTTTAAAAGCTTTCCACAAAATGTTTGCCTTTCCATCATGATCAGTTATCTCAGCATTGTCATCATTTTGCAACATTGCAATGTAATTGTGTCTGTAGCTAATTGTAGCTCTTGAGTGGAAGAATTTTGTGTTTTCACTTCGCAGCTTTACCTAGTTAATCTTTCCCATTTGCTTCCAATAAGCATTTTGGTTTTGCAGTATGGAGACAAGATGGGCTCTGAGAATTTCTCTCAAAGTTTTCTCAGGTTCTGAAAGGTTTCTCCATTCTTCAAAGACATCAAGAACCTCAATAGCACTGTTAACCTGGCAATTAAATTCTTAAGGCAAGGAAAATTTTTGGCCCATAGTTTTAGACTCCTTCTCACATTTTTGAATTTTGCATTAACTTTCTTGGCTTTGTCTTGATGCCCCACAGGGATGCTCCATGCATTTTGCACCACTTGCATGAATTCACTATGTTGCATCCAGTAATTCTCAAACCTGAAGATTTTTGCTTTTGGAATCTTTGAATCAATAGATATCACGCATGGCAGATGATCAAAAGTTGGTTTAACCAGAGGATATGCCATTGTGTTTGGATAAGTTACTGTCCAGGAGATGGAGGTAAAGAACCAATCTAATCTTTCTAGCAATGGGTCTTGCTGCATATTGCTCCAGGTAAAATTTCTTCCTTTTAAAGGCAATTCTACTATCCCAAGATTACTAATGGCTTCATTAAACAGAAGCATATCATTCACATCACCACCTGGCTTATTTCTGTCTGAGGGCTTCCTTATAAAATTAAAATCACCCATAATTAACCAATTTGTATCATCAGGCATGTCAATGTTCATAAACCAGTCAATGAAAATTGCCTTTCTTTCAGCTGTACATGGTCCATAAATATTTGTCAAAATCCAGCTGTCATTTGAAAGATTACTTTTTAAGTTTACTGAGACAGAGAATTCATTCTGGAAGGATAATTGTCCACTGAACATTGCCCCATTCCAAATAATGATAATACCCCCTGAAGCTCCTACTGATGGAAGGAATTCAAACTTATTGAATTTTTTTGGGCAGAACTTTCTTAAATATTCTAGATCAAAAGTCTCTCTTTTTGTTTCTTGCAAACAAATGATATCACAGCCACATTCATCAATCTTATTGGCTAGAGCGATCCATTTGGCCTCAGAGTTAATACCCCTAATGTTCCAGTTTAAAATTTTCCAAGTTCTGTTGTGATCTATTGAAAAATAGGTGCAGGAGACTGGTACCACTGTGACTCCATAATAGAGGGAGCAATACATTCACTAGCAAGAGAAGAATCGCATATTTGTCCAGAATAATAAACCGGATATAGTGCAACAAGACAACTTGAGAAAAAATACGCATAACATCCATAAACATGACAACCAGAACATCCACAGACATGACATCCAAATTTGTTTGACTTGATCACGCAACATTTCTTTCTGCTTTGACCCAATTGATGACTTTGTCAAACTCCGTAGGTAGGGAGGAGTGGTCTTTCAGGATCGGTCCTTGTGTTTCACTACTGTACACGGATGGGATGGACAGCCGTTGCGCTTGTTTGTGGCGCAGCCGTTTTCTTGCCTAGAGCATGCAGCCGATCCTGGATACATAACTATATAAAGTGTGCAGTGAGGGATCTTTATTGGTAGCCAGTCTTTTACTTCTGCCTCTCCACTCCCATGCCTTTCTTCAATTTTTTAACATCAACCAACAGTGCACTTATGGTCCAGATGGATAACATCCAATAACATGCAAGTCTTAGAGACATCTGATTTAAGCAACCATTCAAAGAGAAGTTCAGACCCAAGCTATCTCTAACAAAAGCTTTTTGTTTTGCATTCATTGAGACCTATTTATTTTCTTCTTCTTCTCCTGTTGAGCCTCAGGATCAGCAGTGCTTTTTTTGCCTTTATTCTTGCTTTTCTCACTGGGCGCATCCTTGCTTGTTTCTTTTAGTGCCTCCTTTCCTCTTTCTTTGTGTCCCACCTTGCTCCTGGGGCTACGTTTCAGGTGGGAGCCGGCTTGGCTACAAAGCCGGCTGGAGGTAGAAGAAGGTGGTGATTCTCTTGCCCCTCGTAGGGGGCTCTAGCCCGCTTTATATAGGCAACGGGCTAGGGTTTGGGTGTACAAGGATATTACAAGATTGTCCGTATGACATCATCTACAGTACAGTCCGGCTTGAGCTGGATCATCATGACGTGTAGAGGTAACGCCCGACAGTGCGTATTGTTCATCAGCGGCGGTTGTGGGAGGCTGGCCCACCAGTACGGACTGGTCGGTTGGTAGGTCCGGCTGAGGCGGATTGACTTGGCCGCCTTGACATGGCCGGATGAATGGTCCTCAGAGTAGGCAGCTTGAGGGTATCTGGGAGCCATCTCCCCAACACCAAGCTATCTCTAACAAAAGCTTTTTGTTTTGCATTCATTGAGACCTATTTATTTTCTTCTTCTTCTCCTGCTGAGCCTCGGGATCAGCAATGCTTTTTTTGCCCTTATTCTTGCTTTTCTCACTGGGCGCATCCTTGCTTATTTCTTTCAGTGCCTCCTTTCCTCTTTCTTTGTGTCACACCTTGCTCACCTTCTTCATTTTCTCCTCAAGATCCTTGTCAGCGACCTTACAAAAGGAAGTGGGCAGGTTTTTCACAATTTTAGAATTTAACTCAGGTGGCAATGCAGTACAAGGCAAGCAATTCTTGTCAGAACATTTTGTGTGTCTTTTAAACCCATCATTTAATTCCTGAATTCTTGGGCTTCTTCTTACCTCAGTCTCTACTATAGGAATAAGGCCTCTCCTTTTCCTGTTTGGCGCAGAAGGTGGCAAAGGGCCCATCCCTTGTGCATCCATTTTCTCTGAACTTCCTTCTTCTAATTCAGTAAGCTGTCTGTGCAGACAGGAGCAGTGGCGGTTAAACATTTGTCAGGAATGTTAAACATGAATTTTTCTGAATTTTGAGTGACAATATCCCAAATAGGTGATTGCAAGAAACCCTTTGCCCAATCAAATTTCTCCGGAGCATTGTGGAAGGTCTCTAATCATTCGTTGTCCCGCCGATCGAATTCCCTCCGGAGTGGTATATGTGTTTGTCTGTTACCCCGTACATTACGGTTTTAACCACACGTAATAGAAGAGACTCGCAGAAAAGAAGGAACGCCATATGCGTGCATCCATGATGATCCATCCATATGTGGCTGCCGGGGGGGACCGTGCGTGTGTGTGTACACGCGAAGGTTGGGCCACCGCTCCAGTCTGTAGTCGCCCTCGCGACTCGAGTCGAGTCGATCCCCTCCGGAAAGATGCGTCGCGCCGTCGTCAGCTGCTTCGATCCATCCCTCCATGAGGATGCTTGGTCTTTTTCTTCTCCTCCTCGGCCACTTGCGCTTCCCCCATGATCTTCTTTCTTTCTTTCCGGATGCATATGTCTACGAACAATATACGTACATGTTATATGTAGGATCCCAACGTACGCTTTGGTTTGTTTATTTACTGGTCACCTGCACGGTTCTGTATCGAAGCTTAATAAACAACCCGTCGCGCCAACATTAATTAAAGGAAATGCGTATACAGTGTCGATCGAGATGGAACAGTACACAAATAACTTGCGCGGCCTAGCTAGCAGCTCGATCGTTCGTCGTATATCTACAGATGGCCGGGGGTTTATCATGTTGGCTTTTACTCCTCAATCTCGCGCGGTCGCTCGATCGATCATGCGAGCACATGACCCTGTTCGATCTTCCTCGATCGATCATCTTCTCCAGCTCGGCGCGCGCTATGCATGTGTGTGTACCCGTGAGGCCGGCTGTGTGCGCGCGGGGGCGTGGCAAAAGCGCTGGCAGCTTTCCGAAAAAGGACGCGCGCGCGCGCTACCGGGCCGGCCGTCCGGCGTGGGTTAAATGGACGGACGCATGCACGAACCGAACCGCACCCAACATGTACATCGGCACGGCGCCTTCCATGTTACCCTGTTCCCCGCCCTCGCGAGCCTGCCTGGCAGGTTGCTTAGCTAGCTAGCCCCTTTCCTTTTTGCTTAGCTAGCTAGCCCCCTGCGTTTTTTTTTTTTTAGCAGGGGCGGCCCTAGAAGCTTATAGTCATCGCAGCAGCATTGTCATACATAAAGGACCAAAGAAAATCGAAAATTACAGACAACTCCAGACATTTTGCACTATGGACCCTAGGGCTAGAAGAGGAAACACCATCAGATCCAGCTCCATCGCCGCTGCTTCGGCTAGCCACGGCGCAGCCAGACGCGACGCCACCGGGGACGAGGCCACTTGGGGCGAGGCGCCGGGAGCCAACTGCACCGGAGCTGAAAGGCCTCCATCTTGACACGACGGCCAGGAGGTTGAAGATCGCCCTTTGACGCCGGCCGGAGAGAGCCGAACCCGGCGGAGAGGGTGGGAGTGGTCGCCATCAGAGATGGCAGCCACATCTGGGCCGCCATGGATGCACCCCCGGGAGCAGCTTCGAAGCTCCCCTGCTGCCGAGACCACCAACAAGAACCAGGAGAAGGAGATCTCGCCTCCTGCTCGTGGCCGAGACGAACACAGAAGAAGACCCACCCCTCCCAACCCTGGTCGGCAGATCCGCTAAGAACGGGATTAGTAGAGGAAGTGGATGGACATGTTGCACCGCCGGTTGCCGTCCCCGCCCTCCGGCAGGAGACTCTCAGGGGGGCGGGGGTGTACCTGCTGCAGTGCGGTTTGGGGCCGTGGCGCAACCGTGCAAGTCATTCATGGCTCAATGCTTCTCAGGTGGCGCGAACCGGAAAAGGAGCACATTATAACCCCGCGGCCACGTAGGGTGAAAATGGGCAGACAGTAGTACCGCGAAATAAAAGCCGCCGGGGCCAGCCATACCCGCGCTCGTCGTCGCCGTCGTGTCATCATGTTCATGTGCGGTCGCCCCGGCCCGCACCGCCCCGTGCGCGAGGCTGCTCCATCGAGTTTTTTTTTTAAATATTATTTTTTTAATCGTAATTCGGAAAATATTACGCAGAACGAAAAAATTCCAGAAATATTGCGCCGTCGGCTCGCGGCCGGCCGAAACAAGTGTTTCGGCAAACAGTGGGCCGAAAGGAGTGTTTCGGCCGACTGACTGCCGAAACATACCGAGGACAGGCCCGCCTCAGAGGATCCAACTTTTCACGTGGGCGGCGCGCCGACACACGAGTGTTTCGGCCTGCAGCAGGCCGAAACGTTGGTTTTTTTGCAGTTTGGCCCTCGACATATCTCCCGCCCAATTTTCCCGCCATTAATTTGCCGCGCAATATCTCCCGCCTAATTTTCCCGCCATAAATTTGCCACGCAACATCCCGCCCAAATATCCCGGCCTATAAAAAACCGTCCCCGTCACTCAGTAAGAGCAAACATTCTACTCACCCTCTCCAGTTCAAGTGAAAATGAGTTTGCCTTGCTCCGACCAAGCTATTAGGCCGAAAAAGATGAAGGATGCGAGTCTCCCGCAGGGGGTGGAGGTCGTGCGGTGTTGGTGCGGTAGTGAATGCAAGGTGAAGGAGGTGAACGATTTCTCTGATATGTTTGGCATGAAGTTTTTCATGTGTCCCAATCACGAACACGATCCACCAGTTGCGGAGTCGCCTTATCAGAAGGCTCCGGTATGTGTTTTTATTCGTGATAAACATTCAATTTTTCGGTGTTTACTATTGTTGTTTTAACAGAAATTATGTTTCTGTTTTAGTCTCCTCCACCCCTATGCCCGTATTATCGTTGGATTGACAGTAAACAGCCGGAGTGGGCGGCGCGTGAAGTTCATGACAGACTGCGGCGTGCATGGGAGAGTCTGGATAGGGAGGAACGGCAAAAGAAGGTTGAAGCAGAGGAGAAAGCTGCGCAAGCCAGGGAGATGAGAGAATATAGAGAGAAGCAAGTACGTTTTTTTCGGGAGATGGGGAGGAAAAATGATGAAGCTAGAATCCGAATGGAGGAGGAAGAACGAGAGCGTAAGGAGGCACGTGAGGCAGAAAGACAGAGGCTGAAAGAGAGGGCTCGTCAGGCCCAGGCAGCAGAAGAAGCCGGCGATAGGAAAGGAAAATATCCACGATGGACTCAGTAGAATTATGGTCAATTTATTTTAATAATTTCGTGTCGCACCATGTTGTATCTTTATTTCAGATGTAGTGGTTTATTTAAAGCTGCCTTTTCTATTCCCGCCATTTCTGTTCCCGCCCAATTTTTTCCCGCCATTTATGTTCCCGCACATTTACAAATTAAAATAAAGTCTTAAAAATTACGACATAATCCATACATATTACGAATTGAAATTTAGTTTTACAGAATAAAACAGAGTCGGCACATATTACAAATTAAAACATAGTCGTTAATACATAGTCGATATGGATTGCCGTACATTACTACGCTCCACGCCTTCCTCCACGTCCTCGGCTCCCTTGTCCACGTCCTTGGCTGCCTTGTCCAGGATATTTGGTACAATATTTTTCTTTGTGCCCTTTTTCATTGCAAAACAAACATATTCGAGTACACCCACCAGCTTCAGACTCATCCATATTATTACGGATGCGACGCGACTGTCGTCTTCCTCTACTTACCCTCATTAGAGAAGGGTCTGGAACATACTCCCTTTCTGCCGGGTTTACCTTGTTAAAATTACCAACAACCCTAAAACCAGTCATCTCCCCCGTCCAAGTATGAAGCACCTCTTCCTTCCTGTAATATGGTGACACGAAACACCCTGGATTCAGTCCCATCTGAGCACACACAGCCAAGACATGTGAGCAAGGCAGATGGTATAGTCTTGGTTTGTTGCATGTGCACTCACATGTTGGATGTTCTTCATTACCAATCCTAACCTCCTGGGTCAGCAGCTCATTAGCTCCGCCAAATCTTCCTGTCGGTAAACGTACTTCAAACCTCGCTTCTTCATTACCAATTCTCACGACTGAGTGCAGCCGTGCTTTTTCTATCTTCTTGTCCATGTAGATCTTTATCTTACTGCAGTAAGGTGTATTGGGAAAATACTCAATATGCTTGACGGCTTCTAGCCGTCTATCCCTAAAATATGTCATTGTTCCATGCAGCACCCCCTCCACTAGCGCTGTCAATGGCAGACTTTTATTTCCTCTAAGGACGAAATTATAAATCTCAGCAAGGTTGGTTGTCATGATGCCGTATCTAGCTCCATGTGTATCGTGCAGCAAAGACCACTTCACAGGAGGCTCTTTCTCTATCCACTCTACAAAATTCCTTATTCTTGTTCCCTTTTTCCTCTTCGTTCCGGGTGGGTCAATTCCAGGAAGGTCACACAAACCTACGGGTTCTTCATCTTCTCCCATCATTGCGGCCACCTGTGTAGCTACAGTTTGTGCCCTCGCGGCTTTCCTCTCCCTCACTTGCTTCCTCGTGAATTCATTCAGCCTCTCCCATATAAATTGATACTTCCTCCGCTGGTTCTGACTGCAAAGTCTTTTAAAAAGGTTCATAAGACGTTTACTCTTAAACTGTGAGTAAAAATTAGCGCCAAGGTGGCGCATACACCAACGGCTCTGCAAATCAGTCCATGGCGTTGTTTCATCAATGGAAGGGTGTTGAAGTGCCTTAATAGCCTTTAACATACCAGGATGTCTGTCATGAAGAATGCAAACATTGGGCCGATCCTGCACAATAGCTATTTTTATTTGCCTGAAGAACCATAACCAACTCTCATAGTTCTCACCCTCAACAAAGGCCATAGCAATTGGGATGATCTGATGGTTCCCGTCCACACCTATTGCGGTAAGGATCTGCCCCTTGTATTTTCCAGTGAGAAACGTTCCATCCACACACAACACCGGATTGACAATGCCTGAAAGCTTGGATGCAAACAGAGAATGCGAAAAATACCCTATGCAAAACCTTATATCCAGGAGCCGTATCCATATAGCGGTGCTGGACGTCCACATAAGTGCCAGGATTTCTATGCTGCAATGTGCGAAGAAGACGGACAACGTTGTCATAAGAGTCCAAAAAGGTCCCGAACCTCTCCTCTAAAGCTGTCTGCTTAGCTCTCCAAGCCTTCCCGTATGAAATATCATAGGACCATCTTGCCTTTACTGTTTCTGGATATTTTTGGCTGGAAAATCTTTCGTCTTCACAATCTCACTGAATAAGAGACGCGCAATGAGAGTGGAAGTTAGATTTGGATGTTCTTTCAACATGTTCTCTCTGATACATGTGTGAGCCACGACGTCCGAGACGAGCCAATTCACGTCATACTTCGGAACGTGTGCATGCACCCTTCCAGGACAGCCAATTTCAACACAGCTCAGTGTCAGATATTTTGGACATGACACATCAGTTCGGTAAATCTTTTGTGTGGACATTGCCCACCTTGTTACGGCGTCCCTTAGCTGCTGCTTCGAGGTATACTGAGCACCTACTTCAACATTATTCATGTGATACTCCCATGCCGATTCCTGCCCAGTATTCACAGTCATAACGGTCGACATGTCCTCATTCCAGGAATTAGGAATAGGCACATCATCATCATTATCTTCGTCATCTTCTGCATTATCTTCTTCGTCAGAATTAAGATCCGTCATCAACCCATCCTCGTCTTCATTCTCCATCTCTTGCTGCATACTTCCTACGCCCGCCTCCTCATCCTCTTCCCAATGCTCATCTCCGTCAGCCTCACCACTTTCAGGACCCTCACCGCTTTCGGGAGCTCCTGCCGATTGACCACTCTGTACACTTTGAGACAGAAATTCAGAAGGATCAACAGGTTCTGACCCAGTTGCCTGACTATTTTGTCCAGCTTCATAACCAATGCCACCTTCTGCCAAATTGTTCTGCTTAGGCACAAACAACACGAGGATGATAGGTTTCGTACCTCGGCGTTTGCATGATGCTAGCCAATTCACCCAGGCCTGTGTCCGATCTAGCGGTATCAACTCCCAACAAATATTTGTACGAGATTTTGACCATAATGACTGAATCCTAACAGTCCATAAATTAGGATCAAAGCCAAAATTCATCGTCAAATAGTGTTGGACCGCGCTTATTCTCACTTTATCAGGATCCGTCAACGGAATCTCCACATTTGCAAATTCACTCAGATCAACCCCTGACTCATTTGTGCGGACAGTACCATAACCATAGTAAACGACAATACTAACCACTTCGGACATGTCTCCTCACCTAAACAAACATATTGCATCATCAAATACTATATAACTAAATAATCTTATAAGATATCCACCTGCAAAATTACATCCACCTAAAATAAATCTAATCTTACAACTTATCTAAACAAAATTATACACCGAACAAGATTAGGATTTACCCTTGATGCGTGCAAAATCACTCCTTCCTCCTCCCGAGATTCAACGTAGCATCACCACCACCGCTGCACCACTACTGCTACTCCACCAACATCACCACCGCCCACCATTGCTCCACCACCGAAACTAAAACTAGCTCCAAAACTATCCCAAGAACAGATCCGGGATGCCCTTGGCCTCTAGTTTTGATTTGTGAAATAAAACGTATACTTTGCTGGCTATTTTTAGAGATCAATCGAGAGTTCACCGGAGCTTTTTTCGAAAGAGAGAGGAAAGGAGAAGAGGCAGGCAAGAGAAGAAAAGGGAGAAGAGAAGATAACCAGGAGGTGTCGGCAGGGTGTGGAGGGTGGAGGTGTCGGCAGGGCCACCTTTCGGCTGGCAGCCGGCCGAAAGGAACTAATCGGCACTCAGCCGGCCGAAACTGCGGGCCCCGCTCTGCATGGGCATGCATGGCGTCTACTTACCGGCCGACAGAGGTGTTTCGGCTCTCTGCGAGCCGAAAGGAGAGTTTCGGCTCTCTGCGAGCCGACGGCGCAATAGATTTGGAATTTTTCATTCTGCGTAATATTTTCCGAATTACGATTAAAAAAATAATATTAAAAAAAAAACTCATCAATAGTCTATATTGGGTTTTCGGACGAAAATGATGACCGGTCGTGCCCCTAGTAGGCCAGTTTCGTCCGTACAAACCCAATATCTCGTCCAACAGCGTCAACACACATCCTATGCTTTGGAGAGTCGTTTGGGCGTGCCGGACGAAATAATTTCGTCTGCATTCCCCTGTCTCTCCACTCAGCAGGCTCCATGTCTCTCCTCTCTCCTAATCCCGTCCTTCCTCTACAGTGCCATGACGACCGCCACTGCCTCCACCCACCTCCCGGACCCTCCGGGGAAGAGCCAGGCTCCGCCTCCTTCTTCGTCGCACGCCCCCACGCATACTACAACCGCCTCGCCGTTCCGGATGTGCCGTTACCGAGGCTGTGCCGGTCCATCTCCTCTGAAAGCGCGCTGCACGAGTGGAGGCTGCTTACTTTAGTCTCACCTCGCCTAGTGGAGCAGACCACACTTAGCTTATAAGCAAGAGATTCCCTCCTCCCTTTAAAGCAAGTATAATAAGCCTGACTCAGCTGGCTATAGCACTTGCCACCTCATTGAAATCCTATGTGGCAGAGAGAAGCACGGAGAGAGAGTGGAGCGGGCGCTTCTGTTGTCGCCGGGCTGCAGCACGCGGTACGAGGACATGCAGCTGGATGTAGCACATCCCTCCAATCACGCTTGTACGAGCACATGCAAGACCAATATTTAATTCTTTCCTGAAGCAAGCTAATAGCCACCGTATAGCTGATCTATTATATGAGTAGGCTGTAAGTTAGCTTTTTGGTGACATGGAGTAGCTCTATAGCCGGCAGTCGACGGTTCTATTAGCCATGCTCTAAGTTATGGGCCGTGTGCGCATAAAGGTCTAAAACTATGCTGAGCAGTAGGCTAAATTTGAGTGGACGCTAACACATGACAACTCGTGATGTGTCGATTTGACCGACTGAATGTACGAAAATTATTCTGAGAAAAACATGTAACATAGCTACACCACCATTCTCGGAACATTGCAAGCCATCTACACCAGTCCAGTACGCGTACAGATTACAGTCGCATGAGCGAGTATATCTTGTATTCTTGTCTGCTTTGACTTCGTGCCAAAATTCAGTGCGTACGCGCGGTCAAATTTCTCGTTGTTATTTCAGTTTGCACAGCGATTTCTCCAACGGAAGCAACACATCTGCAAGCCGATTCCCTGAAGCCTGATGTTCTCCGGCCATTACCGCAGCGGGTTAGCTCCACAAATTTACGTGCTAAGCACAAATGCGAGCTTCAGTAAGGCATGACATGGATGGTGCGGCTGTCGTAGGAGGAGGCGACCATGCCATTCCTTTCCTGCTCCATCCTCACGGCTCTCAGCAGCTCGCCGGCCATCCTCGACGTCGCCGGCGAGCAATCCCCTTGCATCACCACGAGCAGCTTCCCCACCGCTTCCGGCGCGGCTGCAAGTGCCTCCCTCATCCTCCGCTCGCCGCCCCCCGCGCAGCAGGAGAGCCACAGCACCGCCACCGCGGCCTCGCGTCCCATTTGCCCGACCCGTATCATCCTGCCCATGACGGCTGCCGCCACCTCCGCCGCGTCGGCCGCGATAGCTGCTTTGCCGTCGCTGCATCGGGCTGCCTCCACTAACAGCATCAGTGCGGACTCCGCCGCAGCCGTGGGCGCGGCCGCGACGGCCAGCGCGAGCGCGGGGACGGCGCCGGCCCGGACCATCGACGAACGGGCGGGCCGCCCGCGTACCTGCACGGCCGCGGCCATGCACCGGATAGCCGCCGGCGACGCGGCCTCCTTGAGAATCCTCACCAGATCGGGGAATAGCTCCGACCTGTCGGCGATTGCGGTCTTGGCGTCGGCGTCCGGCACGGGCGACGTCAGCATCACCTCGAGAACCACGACGCCGGTGGGGCCTGCGGCGAGCAGCGACGTGACGACGCGGCCCAGATCCTCGGCCACGAGGGCGGTGATGAGGGCTTTCTTGGCATCTTCGCTAACTCCGCCCGCGGACAAGACGGCAGCCAAGGCCTCCACGGCCATCCTGACCCTTCCACGCTTCTCCGTGCCGTCCCCGGTCAGGTAAGACACGATCTCCGGCGCCACGGTGGCCAGGATCCTCACCGCGTCGACGCGCGCGTCGGTGCCGGCGCCTCCCTTGGCGAAGGACAGGAGCGCCGGCACGGTAGAATCAAGATCAGCGGCGACGGCGGACGCGACGGAGGCCTGTTTCCCTTTCTCCGGCGCGATCTTGGCGGCCAGCGACCGCACGGCCTTCTCCGCGGCGGCGGGCTCGCCGTGGGAGGCGGCGAGCTGCGAGAGCGCCTGCTCGGGCGAGGGCGAGGGGGGCAGCGTGGCGGCGTGCAGATGGATGAGGCGGCGTAGGAGCAGGTTGGGCACCAGGTCGGTGGACGCCAGGGGCAACCGCGTGGCCGGGCACGTGCGGTGGCCGGAGTCGAGCCAGCGCTGTATGGACGCCCGGTCGTACGTCGCGCCGGTGGGGAGGCTGACCGGCGACCGCATCACCTCCAGCGAGATCGGGCACCGGAACGCGGCCGGCGTCGTCGGAGAAGCGGCCATCACGAGCGGCTCCAGCGGCGGGATCCGCCGCCTCGCATGGTGTCCGGCGACGACCGCATCCATGGCGATCGACAAGGGTTGCTGAGTTGTTGGGGACAGACAGTGGGGGTAGCGCACGAAGCCGAGGCCCTTAAGAATGGTGGGAGATGATGTCAGCGAGTCAACGGTCAAAGTCAAGTGGGCGTGGGAGATGGTGTTGACGTTTTCTCTCGATAAGGATGGCCATTGCCTCGTGCTATCACAAATGGAACAATCGTGGGGGATTAGAAGGATGGGGACGAAGATGCCAGTATAATTCAGATGGACCTCCTCCAACCTTTGTTCCTGTAAAAGATTGAGACTTTTTTTTTCTCTGAGAAGGAGATACCTGACCTTTGCATCGCCATCGAAAAAGAGAAGACTTTTGTGACCCGAGCTCTTGAAGTAAAATCTTCTTTTCAGTAATAACCACTACCTCATCCTACCTTCCTAAATATAAAATGTTTTAACTTTTACGAAATAGAGAGGGTACGGATTCTCTAGATGTGCTTAGCGTGTAGATACACTCATTTCGATATGTATAGACTATGTTAAAATATCTAAAACATCTTATATTTAAGAATGGAGAGAGTAAATAGGAAGCGACGACACTTCATCCAAAAAAAATCGTCAAATTCACATGAAAATTGTCCTCTTCTCAGCGGCTATGTTAAACACAATATAGTGAAAGACTAGGACGATTTGCTAATCCTATGTCGACTTAATTTCTTTTAATCCAAGTCTTAATCCAAATCACAGCCTTCGGTTTATCGAAAAAACTCACATGTTGACAAAAAAACATAAAAATTATCAGGAAAATTGTAATTCTCCCAACTCACGCGGTAAACATAATATAGTGAAATATTAGGAGGTCACACTTGTGATATTAATCACTACTAGTACCTTTCCTTGTTTCAACTATTGTTTGAACCGTACCGTGAGTATGGTAGTGACTTTCTCATCATTGTGTTTCAAATTTCAACTATAGATGTACATATTTTGTAGAATAATTTACAGAAGAAAATTGCAAATTATACCTTAAGTCATGCCTGCTTGTTGTGAAACGCGATTGCTTATCTTAAGTTGTCGTAAACCATAGTATAAAAAATATGTATTCTAAACTCACTCTGATTTCAACTAAAGAAGATGGATATACACTAGAGAATTTGAGAGTCCTTCTATCAGACGGTATTGTATGAGATTATGATGATATACCCTAATGCCGAACACCCTAATAAATTTTCTTGGCCAGTTATTTTTGTTTATTCAAAATTTTAATTTGACATACCTGACCATGCCTGTTGCATGTCAAAGTAATATTTTTATTTTGCTAAAGCGTTATTGTCAAAAGTTATGCTCAGCTACTGTAGCTAGGTCTCTGATGTAACCTTATTTGCTGTTGAATAAAGACGTTTCGGCTGGATTCGGCATATAGTACGAAATTTAGGCCTTAATCAACCAAATAATTCCATTAGAATTATGAAACACCTGCCCGTACATGTAATGCCAACTGAGAAATCTTGGAGTGAGCATAGAAAAGGCTGGTCAAGCTTTCAGAAAGATAAGAATATCTACTTTAGCCGACAATTTCTTTCTGCAAAGGCCGAGACATGGATTCTATGAACAGTAACCATTGACCAAATGCCCAGATATCAGGGAAACGCGACGTTTTCGCGCTAATACGCACTCTGCTGCCCAAACAAGCAAGCGTGCAAAAGCCATGAAGAAGAGCTAAGCACGCTTTGCACCGTCATACTATCTTCTACTCCTGAACTGAATTTTCAATTCCTGTTCAATCTTGCATATCAGAGAATCCGGGCGTGGGATTCAGTGGGGAGCGCTGGAAACGCGACCGCTTCTTTCCGGCCCGAAAGCACACCGCAGGATGAGAGTGGAATCCTACAAAGGCGGCATGATTGGTCAGACGACGGCGACGCCATAGCACGAAAGCGATACGAAAGGCGAGCAGAGCACCATTATCGCCTCTCTCACCGCCGGCAAGGAGATCCTTCTCCTTCTCCCGTTTCTTTTACAGAGGAAAGGCAGGGAGACCGGAGGGAGATGTCAACAAGATAGGAGGCTAAGTAACATTCCGGCGACGTAATGACTGCTGATACCTTGTTTAGGATGAAAAAACTGGATGGATAGAGAGAATCTGGGCTTTTTGACGAAACTTCGCGTGAGGATGGAAAGGTGGATGGAGTCAAGTGGAATAGGGAGGGACAACGAAATGTGCTTTGGATGTGCACGAGGAGGCCTCCTTTGCTTGTCTCTGAAGAACCGGGATATGGTCTCCTTTTTTGACTGATTGCTAGTTTTGGTGGTTAGGTGCGTGCACTGTTTTCACATTTTAATCTTAGAGAAACACTAGTAGATGCCGCAAAAACTTATATTTTACGGTATGGCTCGGGTGCCGGCAGAATAGATACTGTAAAACCCGTGTTCCATAAAATAATTTCTCCACGTGGGATCTGCAAAAAAAGTTGATACTGAAATTTTTTGGTGGTCCGGCAGTAGATGGGCGTGAAAGTTCTCTCTGTTTACGATTTACCGAAAACTCACCCAAATTTTTTGGTGTAAGGAAAACAATTTGTTGTACAGTCCGTTTTGCTTGATCTATTGGGGTTATTTTTCCCCCAAACAATAAATGATGTTATGTTCCTTCTTTAGGATCTGTTTGAGTTGCTCTTATATGCCTTCTAACCGCCAGATCAATGTTCCAGTTTGCCTACTCCGAACATGTATTGTTGTCGATGCTGGGTCCACTTACCTGGTTCGAGAGAAAAAAATAATAGGTTCGCTTATAGGTAAATGCGACATATACATTGCAAACCCGCAAACGGTTTTCTGCCACGACGGGGAGGTTTTGTTTAATGTTTGGATGCAAAAGTGTTTTGAAAATACACTTCCGAAAACCAAGGTACAAACTTGTAGACACAAAACACCACGGTACATGATAACTGCAATATATGTTAGAGTACTTTTGTTCTTTATTATGTTATATGCCAAGTAAATATCTGCTTTTAATTAATTCAAACAAATTTGATATCACCCTTTATTGGAAAACAAGGACGTGCACAATTCGGCTGAGCTTGCACGTTTGTTTAAATTCTCGTTTGGTATACTTTTTCATTACGACTAGCGTCTCGATTATATTAACCATAGAAAATGATTACAACGAGACATCCTTCGAAGAAAAGAAAACATGGAACTACATCCAAACCCCCTCCCTCCATTAAAACCTGCATGTTAGCCTAAATACATAGAAATGCACTTCTCGGGCCGTAAAGGGGAAACGGCTAAAAGTGCAACAAACTTCACATACCTATATATATGTAGGGACAAAAACTAGCCGGTAAGAGTGAGAAGTCTTATTTGAACCACAAACTATCTATGAAACCATTAACATCAACCCTTGGTTGGTTTTACATTATTGTTTGGCATATAGTGTTTTAAAAAATTTGAAAAAATACATGGCATGCTAGGGATAAACCTCTAATTATTCGTGTAACATGCTAAAATAACAATAGGTAAATAAATCTTGTCTTTTCTACCTCAAGCCAAATTTTTGAATATTTTTGTAGATTTCTTATGAGTGCCAGTATGTAACATCCCCATGTGCATGGGTTTTCACAACTTTTTCCTGAAATTTTTAGGCACAAAACCACCTTATAGTCACAAAAGCATATAAATATATGCTTTTGACTTTGACTTTTGGCTGTTGACTGGACATTGTATCATGATAGTATAAGTCAAAAGCACCTATTTATGTGCTTTTGTGGCTTATAACCCAAAAGTTAAAAGCCAAATTTAAGCCCAACCAAAGAGGGTCTGTGGATGCTTTGTATTCTGAGGATCTCAAAACGTCTAGAGGCTGGAATTGAGGTTGCGAAGAATGCTACAAGTAAGAAGAAAAGCCATCACACAATAGGATACAATAAGCATAAATGAACCTCCTTTGTTAATTTTGCACATGACGTAAATAGATAGTGTTTTCGATGGACCTTTGTGGATTATCAGAAAAAACATCAAGCGATACAATCATCAATGTTTCCATACAATAAGCATAAATAAATCTTAATTTCCACATGACGTAAATAGACTTAGTTTTTATGGATCTTTGTCGGCTATAACTTCATATCATTCTCTACATCCATGAATTTAATCATGCATTGAGAAAGGTTCGAATACAAAACCACTTTCCAAGACCGGTCCAGGGTTCACTTTATAAAAGGATTTAAGTAGTTCATGGTTTAATTTAGACGGTGTCATAGTTTATGGTTCAATTTGGACGAGCACGATTGTTCAAGGTGCCTTTTTGTTTACATCACTTGATCTATTTTCCCAAATCTATATTAAAAATTAAAGTATTTATTGTGAATATATTTGGAATACATATGAACTTCCGTACTCTGGACAGGACAAAGAGATAAAGGTCAGTATCACCATGTGTTAGCTGCATACCTCGCTGCCCGGATCGTTATTAGATTATTGTCTGCTAGAAGTAGATTATCCCAGATTAGTCAAACATGGCTGCTAGAGACAGCCGGTTCCTTGTTTCCAATGTAAAAACTAGGTTATCCCAGATTAGTCAAACATGGCTGCTAGAACACCCTGCCCGCCTGCCTGACCCATGGCCCCGGCGCTGGGTCCGGCGGCGCGGCATGCGGAGGACGCGGTCATGGGGAGGCTCCGCGCCTGCGCCACCTTCCGCGACCTCCTCCGCGTCCACGCCCAGGTCGTGCTGCTGTCGCTCGCCCAGAGCAGCTACCCTCGCCACCCAGATCGTCCACCTCTGCAACGCCCACGCCCGCGCCGCCCACGCCGCGCGGGTGTTCGCCCAGGTGCGCGAGCCCAACCTGCACCTGCACAACGCCATGATCAAGCTCTACGCCCAGAACAGCCTGCACCGCGAGGCGGTCTCAGTCTACATTCGCATGCTCAGGTGCCGCCCAATTCCTTCGGTCGGCTGCGCCGGCGGTGGCGACCGGTTCACGTACCCGTTCCTGCTCAAGGCCTGCGGTGGACTGACGGCGCTCGATCTGGGCAAGCAGGTGCACGCGCACGTGGTGAGGTCCGGGTGCGATGCCAACTCCATCGTGCAGAACTCCATGATCGAGATGTACACACGCGCGGGCGATCTGTCGCTCGCGCGCAAGGTGTTTGATGGAATGCGGGACAGGGATGTGGTTTCTTGGAACACGGTTATATCGGCGCACGCGAGCTGGGTCAGATGAGGAAAGCAAGGGCGCTGTTCAACTCCATGCCTGAGAAGACGATCGTCTCCTGGACTGCTCTGGTGTCCGGTTACGCCGCGGCCGGTGACTTCTCAGGCGCCGTCGAGGCGTTCCGGTTGATGCAAATGGAAGGCTTTGAACCGGACGACGTGAGCATCGTCGCGGTGTTGCCGGCGTGTGCCCAACTTGGAGCCCTGGAGCTAGGCAGATGGATATATGCCTACTGCAAGAGGCACCGAATGTTGCGCAAGACGTATGTTTGCAATGCACTGATGGAGATGTACGCAAAGTGCGGGTGCATCGACCAAGCACTTCAGCTTTTCGATGGAATGGCTGAGAAAGACGTCATCTCTTGGAGCACGATGATCGGCGGCCTAGCGGCACATGGGAGAGCAAAGGAGGCTGTCCGGTTGTTCGCGGAGATGGAGAGAGAGGGGAAGGTGAGGCCCAACGGCATCACATTCGTCGGGCTATTGTCAGCCTGCTCTCATGCCGGGCTACTGGACGAAGGGCTGGACTACTTCGACTGCATGAAGGATGTCTATGGCATTGAACCCGGAGTCGAGCACTATGGTTGCGTCATCGACCTCCTCGGTCGGTCAGGGAAAATCAGACGTGCGCTAGACCTCATAAGGGACATGCCAGTACCTGCCGACGCGAAGATATGGGGCTCAATGCTCAGCGCGTGCCGCAGCCACGGCGATGTCGACACGGCCGTGTTGGCTGCCGAGTGGCTCGTTGGCCTGGAGCCGGACGACGTCGGCAACCAAGTCATGCTGGCCAACGTGTACGCCGCGGCAAGGCGGTGGGACGATGTCGCGAGCACAAGGAAAGCAATAAGGAACAGTAGCACGAGGAAGACTCCGGGGTGCAGCCTGATCGAGTTGGACAACGTGGTGCAGGAGTTCATCGCTGGAGAAGACTTGAAACCTGAATTTGGAGGTCTTGTTGGTGTTCTGGATATCGTCGCCTCACACCTTGCAGATGAGGATGTAGATTTTATTGATTCAGATAATTTAGTTGATTCGCAAGTGTGTGGACACTGAAAAGTTAACATCATGTTGTGTTGGTGTGATTGGAAGCAATTATTTAAGATGAGCAGTTTTATACTTGTGATTTAGGGCTCTTTCCCAGGAAGTTCTCTCAACTCTGAATTCTGTATTTCGAGTGTTCGGAGGTCAGAAACTCTGAACCAATCACGTACCACCATCACAGGAGCCTAAGGATTGACACCACCGTATGTACAAACATAAACTTTCTAATGCGGTAAATTTCTTTTTTTCAAGATAAGTCCTTTTTTTTTTGGAGAATTTTTCAAAATAAGTCTGTGGGATTGTATTGTAGAGAAATTAAAGCAGAAGTATTTTCCGTATGGTGATTGCAGAGAAATGGCATTCGCAAAGCTAAGGAAGACAGTGAGGGCCAAAGTGGGGGATTGTGTTTGTTTTGGCTATCATCAGTGAATGTTTCTTTGAAGGCATTCAACAACAAATGCATTGATGTTCATGTCAAGCCTGATCAGGGACCAGTCTGGAGGGCCACATTTGTGTATGGAGAACCAAGAGAAAATAGATGCCACTTTTGGGATTTTCTCCGTTTCATGCGAGCACAGTGGAATGGTCCATGGATCTGTTGTGGGGATTTTAATGAGGTGTTGCGGCACGACGAACATCAAGGCCTTCGAGACAGAACTGATAGGCAGATTAGCGACTTCCAGCAGTGTTTGGCGGATTGTGGCCTTGTCGACTTGGGTTATTGCGGTCCTAAATATACTTGGTCTAACCGCAGGAACTTCACCACCATGTCAAGGCTCGGCTAGACAGAGCTGTAGCTAATGTTGAGTTTTCTAATCTTTATGAGGATTGTTTGGTTGAGAATGTGATCACTACGACCTCGGATCACTATGCTGTCCATATTGCTCTTAATAAGGGGAAGATTCCTTATGACAGGGGAAAGAATTCTTATGACCCTTGTCATGTGCAGCAAGGTTTCAAATTTGAAGCTATGTGGCTGAGAGCTCCTGACTACAGAGAGGTCTTAGAAAAGGCTTGGGAAGAAGGTAGAGGTATGTCTCCTTTATCGCTGCAATCAACCTGGTCCAATCTGAATCGAGTGGCAGCCTCGCTTAAACAATGGGAAAGAGAATCGTTTGGCTCGATCAGATACAACATTCAGAAGTTGGAAAGGCGTCTCAAATACCTACGATCGAACCCTCTCTCTGATACAGGGATTATGGAGGAACGCTCATTGGAGAGACAATTAGGTGAACTGTTTGAGCGAGAAGAAATCATGGCTAGGCAACGTTCCCGGGTGGACTGGCTCCGGGAAGGTGACCGCAATACAGCCTTCTTCCATGCTCGGGCATCAGCACGTGCACGAACAAATAGAATTAATTCTCTCACTCGTAATGATGGCTCAATTACTGAAAATCAGGAGGAGATTAAAGGTATGGTGCAAAGTTTCTATGATAATCTTTTTACTGCTGAACCTTGTGCCTCGTTGGATGCAGTTCTTAATTCTATTCCGTGTAAAGTGGATGATTCTATGAATGCTGAGCTGTGCAAGCCCTATACAGATGACGAAATAAAATTTGCCTTGTTTCAAATGGGTCCAACTAAGGCGCCGGGTCCTGATGGTTTCCCTGCACTTTTCTACCAAACTCATTGGGATTTCTTAAAGGAAGATATTTTTCATGTTGTCAATGTTTTTTGAATGGTATGCCAATTCCTGATGGTTTTTCTGACTCTGTTATTGTCTTAATTCCAAAAGTTGCGAGGCCAAAACACCTTAACAACTTCAGACCAATAAGTCTATGTAATGTTTTATACAAGATAGCTTCAAAAGTATTGGCTAATAGGCTCAAGACTATCTTGCCGGCAATCATCTCTGAACAACAAAGTGCTTTTGTTCCGGGAAGATTAATCACCGACAATGCCCTGATAGCTTTCGAGTGTCTTCATACAATTCGACACCAATGATCGAAGAGACCATACTTTGCCCTCAAGATTGACATGACTAAAGCATATGACCGTGTTGAGTGGTCCTATTTACATGGATGCCTGAGTAAATTGGGTTTTGCGCCGGAGTGGATCAGCACGGTGATGAGATGTGTAACCTCAGTTCGTTATGCTGTTCGGGTCAACAGAGAACTCACTAATCCTGTGATTTCCTACGAGGGGCATTCGACAGGGAGACCCAATCAGCCCTTACCTGTTCCTTCTATGCACTGAAGGCTTATCTAGTGTGCTGTTGCACAAGGAGACGTGTGGTGAGCTACAAGGTATTCGAAATGGTCGTCAAGGCCCTCCTATCTCACACCTCCTTTTTGCCGACGATAGCATCTTCTTTGCTAGAAGTGATCAGCGTAGTGTCCTCTCCCTGAAAGAGGCTTTGCATTTATATTGTGATGGTTCAGGTCAGAAAATTAATCTCCAAAAGTCATCAATTTATTTTGGTACACATTGTTCTGATGATACTAAGAAGAAGGTAACGGAAATTCTGGGAGTCACAAATGAATCATTCCATGATAAATATCTTGGAATGCCTACTCACGTCAGCAGATCGCCAACCAAGACATTCAAATTTTTGAATGACAAAGTTTGGCAGCGTATCATTAGCTTGTCAGATAGGCCCCCTTCTCGGGCAGGAAGAGAAGTTCTGCTTAAATCTGTGATTCAGGCTATTCCAACATATATTATGAGTTGCTTCCGAATACCGACTTCGACATGTGAAGGGATGAGACAAGCGATTGCTGATTATTGGTGGGGAAGAGAAGATGGTAAGAGGAAGCTTCATTGGCGTTCATGGGAATGGTTATCCACACCAAAAAAGCTTGGTGGGCTGGGTTTCCGTGATTTTTCGCTCTTCAACCAAGCTATGCTTGGTAGACAAAGTTGGAGGCTTCTTACCGAGCCAAATTCTCTTTGTTCTCGGGTTTTCAAAGGACGCTATTTTCCCCATGGTAATTTCTGGGATGCGCCCAAGCCCAGATCCTCTTCCTATACTTGGAGAAGTATTCTTTTTGGCAGGGAACTCGTTAAGGCTGGTGTTCGGTGGGGTATTGCAAATGGCCAAAAAGTTAATATCATGACAGATCATTGGATTCCCGGACGGCCACCGCACATGTTGCAAACACTTTCTCCAATTCCAGAATATGCAAAAGTGTGCTGTCTCATGGATGGACATGGTCATTGGAATGAAGAAACGTTAGAGCTTTCTTCCCGGAGGAGACAGCTGAACTCATATTAGCAGCCACCATGGAGATGATTTTGTGTATTGGCCTCACACTCGCTTTGGAATATATATTGTCAGGTCAGCATATAATCTAGCTCGATCGTCGGATTTCTTTTCATCACACAGTATGGCTGGCCGGGGCCTATCGTCAAATAGGGAAGGTGAGGAGAAACATTGGAAGGCAATCTGGGCAATCAAGGCCCCCCAAAAAATGAACATTGTACTCTGGAGGTTTGCACATGACTGCCTCCCATCCGGACTTCAATTACGCCGTCGGAATATACCCGCAAATCCTGCTTGTGTGCATTGTGGGAGAGACGAGAGTATTGAACATTGTATGTTGTTTTGTCAGTTCGCTGCTGAGGTTTGGAACAAGGTCAAGAAGCGGTTCGGTATCCACCTGTGTCGAAAGAATTTCCGCTCGCCCAAGCAGTGGCTGTTTGACTTCATTGACAGAGCATCACCGGAACAATCCACTGCCTTGGCAATCACTGTATGGCATATTTGGGAGGCGAGGAATGCGGCAAGAAATGATGAAGGTAATATCCATCCACACCGTGTGGCCTCAAAGATCCATGCTTATATTGATTTGGTTTTGCTGCACCTTTATAAGCCTGTTTCGGGACATAGACGTGAGACACCATCATGTTCGTCAGTTAGATGGTCTCCGCCGCCGCCCGGATCAGTCTTAATTAATGTCGACGCAGCTATCTTCTCAAATCTGCACAAGGTGGGAGTTGGCATCCTGATTCGGAACCAAAACGGGGAATGCTTGGTCGCCTGCACCGAGCCACTCAAAGGAGTCGTGCAGCCAGAACTTGCTGAAAGCTGGGCGCTTCGTCAAGCTGTGATTCTTGCCCGAGATGAAGGACTCACCTCTGTTATTTTCGCTTCAGACTGTCTCTCCTTAGTACAACGAATGAATTCTTCATGCATTGACAGGTCTGAAGTGGGAGTGGTGGTATCAGATATCAAGTGTTTAGTTGCTTGTTTTTCTTCAGTTTCCTTTTACCATGTGAACAGATTGTTCAATGTTGCTGCACACATACTAGCTAGATCTTGTGAGTTTGCTATTTCGCGTGCTGTCTACTATTCTACCCCAGAATGTATCAGACAAAATTTATGTATGGATGTTTACTGATCAATAAAATCTAACGT
>QRDG01001614.1:0-164862 GCA_012064385.1 Puccinellia tenuiflora
GCCACACCATCGTCGCGCCGTCCGTCGTCTTCCCTACACCGACCTCCCGTCTCGCCACCTCGCCACGGCCGCCCGGCCCCCCACCGCCCGCACGCGCCACGCCACCCCGAGCCTATCCACGACGCGGAATTCCGTCGTCCAGCGACGCCCTGCCGCTACACCATCGACGCGCGCCCGTCGCTTCTCCTCTGCCACCAGGACAGCTCACCGCCACCTCACCGCGCCCGCCGTGATGGACACCCCCTCCCGGCCTATAAAAGCCCCCCCGGTCACCCCAAACCACCACAACCTCACCACTCCCTCTTCACTTCCTCCTTCCCCCCGGATTGGCAACCGGGAGCCGCCAATCGCCGGCGACAACCCAGCCTCCGCCGCTCGGTCACCGACCAATTCCTCCTCCACAGCTCCTCCCCACTCCATTCCCTTGCCTCCCCCTCCAATCCACCCACCAGCTAGCCGTAGCCACCCTCACCTTGCCCTAGGTCCGCCGGAATCGACGCCCTCGTCCTCAACGGTGAGAACGCCGGCGACGGCGATGCCCCCCCCCATCTGTTCTTATTTCCTGGCGCATACCGATTCGGATTTTAAAAGGGGGGCCCCACCTGTCAGATTCTTAACCTTTTCCGAACCGTTTCTTTTGATTTTTCTCTGTTTTGGAAAAACAGATTTTAGGGCAAACTTTGGCAGGTCATAACTCTCTCAAAAAAATTCAAAAAAATATGAATCTTTTTGCAGTTGCTTGGTCTTGAAAAGATCTATCCAATGCCACTAGTTTCACTGGTTTTGAAATTCATTTGCCCACTGAACCATGTAATGCCTTGTGGAGGGTTTTAACCTTGTTTTTCGATTTGTTTAATAGATCCAAACCCTACCCTAGAAGAGGAAGTGGAACCTATCCCTGAAGGAAAGCCATCAGCCCCCAATCCTCTGTTCCAAGTTGTCGATGCTTTGTTTTGTGGCCCGCTTGCGCGATAGTTGCATCCCTCATGTTATATTTATGCCTATTATTTCATGTGACCTAATGCTACTTTTATTTTCTGCAATACGATAAACTCATGATCCGTGAGTTGAGTTCCGGCCGGCGACTAAATACATGTTGGGCCCCGCCCATGTGGATTGAATCTCGTCTACTTTTCTGTAGAGTTGTGGCGTTGTGTCAGACGGTACCATGCACCACTCCCCATTCCGGCGACGATGGACTGGGGGAACCGCCGCAGTCAATGGAATGGAGGAACGGGATCGCGTGGATGCCTCCACTAACTTATGTAGTCAACTGTGGTTGTTACTAGCCGGAGACACCTCCGTCCTCGCCCGGTTGACGCTAACCGATTGTTTTATTTTATCGACCTGTGGCTGCCACTGGCCGGAGATACCTCCGTCCTCGCCCGGTTGATTTTGTTCTTTTATTTTCTTACTCAACTGTGGCTGTTACTGGCCGGAGACACCTCCGTCCTCGCCCGGTTGATTTTGTTCTTTTATTTTCTTACTCAACTGTGGCTGTTACTGGCCGGAGACACCTCCGTCCTCGCCCGGTTGATTTTGTTCTTTTATTTTCTTACTCAACTATGGCTGTTACTGGCCGGAGACACCTCCGTCCTCGCCCTGTTGATTTTGTTCTTACTCAACTGTGGCTGTTACTGGCCGGAGACACCTCCGTCCTCGCCCGGTTGATTTTACTTTACCTTGCTGAACTACTATGTGATTATATTAAGCTCATATATATCTTGTGGACTAACGCTCGTTGTTGTCTTATGGCTGAGAATCAAACTGAATAAAAGTTAACCACCTCCGTCGACTAGATTGAGTCTTAAAGTGCCACTCTCCAAACACCCCGCACAACCATGCGTCGTTGAAATGGGTAAACCGTAGTCGAGTAGCCTATCGAGCCTCTTTTGATGCTACCCACTTGGCAAGTCTAGTCGGATACTGCATAGTTGTGGTCGGGGCTAGTCTTGTGAAGGTTCCGGAGCTAGGCGTTGCTCATGAGTTGGGGACGTGCCGGATTCACTTCGTCATAAGACTTAGCCCGAGTGGTAAGTCGGTAGCTATACAAGGAGTGTCTGGGTAGAGCGGAAGACTATGGGGGAATGGGTTTGTGCCGTCGCCATGATGAGGTGTAGTACTTCGGTACCGACGGTACAAGCTTGGTCCCCAACGTGTGGATAAAAGTTGCAACCTCTCGAGAGTGTCAAAACTAGAATCTAGTAACGTTTCTACCTAAGGAACGGTGTTGGGTCCAGTCACACTTGAGTCAGTCCGGTCGAACACGGAGACATGAATGAACTAAATGGCCAGAGTTGGCTAAAGACGAGTAAGTGGAAAAGTGGACCACAGATGGTCGAATGCGGGTTCTCGAGTTCGGCCAGAGTTGGTCAAGGCTTGAGTCATAAGGGTTGTGAATATGGTCGTGTGGAAATGAAACTCGCTTTCATAATCCACGGTTTTCGTCACAGGTAAGTAGGTAAGTTAAGTCCAACCATTAAGCTTGGACTCGCACTTGCACATGCCATGACATATAGGATCGTTGGATACGGTTGATTGTGGATTGATGTCTTGCGAGTATATTCCATGTACTCACCTGGCTTTTCATGTGGCCAGATCCTCCTACCCCCGTCGCCGAGTACCCCTTGTACGAGAACTAGACCCGGTATCCAGGCAGAGCCCTGTGGAGTTAGGCCCTCGTCATCACGCGCTTCCGCCATCCCGCTGACGCCCTCTGATGAAGACGTGTTCAATAAATAATGTACAAACTGTTGTGTGCGCTAGGGCGCAGCCATGTAATGAGACCCTTGTAATATATCGTCGGTTCCCGACCCCCGATATAAAGTGGTTATGTTCTGTTATCAAGCTTTCATATGTTCAGTGCCTGGGGCTGATATATGGGATATCTCGATCTCCGGATCGGGGTGTCACACGTATCACCGTAGGGAGAACAACCCGATGCAACTAATGCAAAAGGCAAGACCACACAAAGTGGTCAAATCCTTCACTCTCAAATTCCAACCAAGCAACTAATGCTTTGGGGAGAAGAGAGGAAGACCAAAAGGATGAGAACAAAGCAACCCCAAATCTAGATCCACTAAGTTCCCCTCACTTAGAGGAGAATTTGATTGGTGGAGTGGTAGATCTAGATCTCCTCTCTTGAATCCCTAAGTTTGGGCAAGAATCATCGGAGGGATTGAGAGGAATCAAGCTCACAAGTTTGCAAGAATGGAGGAGAGTTAGAATGAGTGAGCAACCAGCATTTGGGGAAGAAGGAGGCTTTTTATAGCCTCCCCCAAAAACTAGCCGTTGGAGCCTGTCCAGACCGGAGACTCCGGTATAAGTGCCGGAGACTCCGGCCCGCTGGATCATCGGGGAGGGCCAGATATTCCGGTCCAGGGGGCGGAGACTCCGGCCAGGCCGGAGACTCCGGGGACCCTCCTGGGGTGCTCCGGATCCCTACCAGAGCCGCACCACACAAAAGCAAAACTGCTGAGAAAAAAACTGGGGGTCGGAGAATCCCGGGTCTCGTGGGCCGGAGACTCCGGTGGGCCGGAGACTCCGCCCCATCTCCGGGGTATCTCCGGACCGAGTCCAGAGACGCTCCACACAAAATCAATCGGCAGCGAAAACAGGAGGGGCCAGAGACTCCGGTCATTTGGGCCGGAGACTCTGGTGTGTCCGGAGACTCCGAACCACCTCCCGGGGTAGATCCAACAGCAAATCCAAAGCCCCATAACTTTTGCGAATGAACTCCGTTTTCGACAATCTTGGACTCGTTGGAATCGTCACAACGAGCACAACAAGATTATACAGAGAAACATCATAGTCCAACAATATATTGTAGAACCAAATGGGGAAAGTTTGGAGGCTCTTTTTCACAAACTGAAAAACCGTTTCTTTTGCAATTGAAATCCGAAAGAAGTAAAACCAATTTTGTTGAAAAGAGGACGGCAAAGTAACCTTTGAAAAAGGCAAACAAGCAATGGAGATTTTGCAAAGAGATGGAAGAAATAAATCTTCCGCACGGATGACCCGGCAAAATCCCCAATACCAAAACCGCAAAAGAAGACGCATATGCAAAGTGTTTTCGGTGAACTTGGCTTTTGTCATGACAAGCACCAAGACCACACCACGATAAGAACCAAATAAGAACCAATAAAGATGATTGCATGGATGCAAAGGTTTGTGCTCTCTACTACGATACGATCACGATACTCGGTCAAGAGCCCCTCTTGATAGTACGGCTATCTATCCTATAACCGGTCTCTCACTAAACATCATGAGACCGATAAAATAAAACCCTATAAAGATCATACCTTTGCCTTGCGCATTAATAATCACTTGAGGTTGATGAAGACGATCTTCATCTCCTCAAGATGCACCACCTTTCTTGATTGCGCTTCGCTTGGTGAAGATGAATCACAAGACGCTCCCCAAACACCAAGATGGGAGAAGAACACTTTGGCATATCTTCACTTGGACTTGAGTGTTGATCAATCCGCACATAGCCTTGATCAACACAAACTCTTCTTCTTTTTTTTTTCCTTCCCTTAGCCTTGATTCCAACAAATGGAGATCAAGCAACGCAAATGGACACATCCTACTATTAGCTCAATGCAAACATTAGTCCATAAAGATTGTCATTAATTACCAAAACCATGCATGGGAGCAACCATGCACTTTCACTAACTACTCAGAGCCTTTTTATACGTTGGAATAATTTCCGAATACCTTTCTTAGGGGCAGTTATCTTATCCGTAGTAGACTTTTCTTCTGACTACTTATTGAACTGATGGACATTATACGGGGCAGTGCAGCTATGCAATTTGTATATCTGAACAAGTTTCGTGAGGAAAAAGAAGTTTTGAATCTTCTCCTACTAATCAACTGGCCAGATGAAACATATAACTGCAATCCAAGTGCGGACTAGCACCAAAAGAAAAGAAATGGTTGTCACACGTATCCCAATGAAAAATCATAAACTTTCACCATGCCCCAAATGTTGCATGCGGAGAATTTACATTTCCTTCTTTCTTCTAGTGCTTCCTCCTCCTCCCATGCCTTCGGACTTGTATAGCCACACTAAATTACCACCCTCACTATGTTCTCCTCACATTGTTCGTCAGCAACATCCTCAATTTCTTCATGAGATGTGCATGGTGTCGTGTCCTCCGCAATTCCGATGGAGGAGAAGGAGAAATGGAAGAATTATTGATGAGCTTGAAAGGAGAATGGAGTGGTGATTGGACACGTCGTTGAGGTTGAGGTGGCATGCATATGCAAACCAGGGCAAACCTAACACATTGCCTGGAGAAATGGGTCTCCGAAATCTAAAAGGGATTGTTATGCATCACGGAGCTGAATCTATC
Organism: Puccinellia tenuiflora; assembly: GCA_012064385.1. Taxonomy (NCBI): domain Eukaryota; kingdom Viridiplantae; phylum Streptophyta; class Magnoliopsida; order Poales; family Poaceae; genus Puccinellia; species Puccinellia tenuiflora. Next base: position 5,355 of record QRDG01001614.1, read on the forward strand.
GGGAAATGACAAAGAAATAGAGAGAGAAAAAAGGGACAAGACGGACATGTTAGCCGAAATAGGGTTCGCTGTTAGGTGCACATGTGGACATGAGCTGAAAACAGCGAGACGCCCGTGATGAGTTCGTCAATCTCAAGACTCGACTCGTCGGCTCAGTCTCTCGGAGGTGTCCATAGGGATAGGGTGTCCATGCGTGCGTTCATAAGGGTGAGTGTGTGCATATGTGAGCGTTTATACAGTGTTTCGTAAAAAAAAAGAGCATCTGGAAAAAAAAAATTGCCGTAAGGAGTGGAGGATCAATGGGCGTCGTCCTCTTTTCCTTTTCCAAAGGCAGCACGTCTCCAAAATTCCCCATCAGCAGATCTCCCGAATTTTTCCAAAGGCGATAAAGTCCATCAAATGCGGTGTGGGTCCTCTTTTCTTTCCAAAATTCCCCATCACATCAGGATGGCTCCCTCGAATCCGATTCTCACCCACTCACAAGCTTCTCTTCAAAGATCTCCCGAATTTCTCCCAACTCCCATTCATCGGAGTGGAAGCCTTCCCACAGCCCCGCCCACGCGTCCGCGCCGCCAGTCAGCTTCGCCGGAGTCGATCGCCGGCCAGGTTCCTAGGCAGCGGCTGCACCGCCGGAGCTACTGCTTGGCTAATCCGGGGAGAGGTCGTGAAGGCACCCGATTTTGTTCAGAGGTAACGTTGGCTGCAGCTGCAGGATCTATCGTACTTTGAGCTGTATATATATATATAGACAAAACACTATAATACGCTTGTATTTGCTATACTGTACCTTGGATCATACCCAGTATGCTTTCTCAATCATACGTCTGAGTCCTAGACACACCATCGGAATAAATAGACAATTCTTACCTCCAGGAAGAAGTTATTCTTATTATTAACTATATATAGGGTTTATAAAAACCAAATCTTCTTGTCAACAAATTTAGAGTCTAATTATTTTTTAGCTGGTTGATGATATGTGTGCCTGGGTTCCGTGCGCGTGCCTAATATAAGTCAACCTATATTTAAGTTCATGTAAATGCAGATTCTTAATTTGGAATTCGTCGAATTAAAGTTTTGTTAATTGGCATACACCGATGAAGTTTTTCCCGTCAACCTTGCCAGACATGCGTGTATGATCCGGACTGTTGGCTCGACTAAGTCGTGTAAGTGAGACTTAGATCTATGGTAATATTGATTCTTAACACTGCGACTTTGGCTGCAGCTGAAAGATTGTGTTTTCAGTTGCTGCGCCCGCCAGGCTGCCGTCCACGTGCCGGTGAGGACCTAGGTGCATTGTTAGACTTGGTGCTCAGGGGCAAGATCGTGAAGGTAACTATGCATGGCTGCAAGATTGGATTTTGACTTGTGATTGGTTCAAGCTCTGCCTATGCACGTCCTGCTCGCAACGTCACACCATTGTCTTCTCAATTAAATTCCGCAGATCATTGCGATGGCAGAGTGGTGGTCTCCATGGCGATCAGGCCGCTGGTGTCCATGTTGAGAGACAAGGCGTCCAGCTACCTCCTGGACCAGTACAACGTGATGAAGGGAATGGAGGAGCAACACAAGATTCTCAAACGCAAGATTCCGGCTATCCTCGACGTCATCACCGACGCCGAGGAGCAGGCCACGGCCCAGAGGGAAGGTGCCAAAGCCTGGCTCCAGGAGCTCAAGACGGTGGCCTATGAGGCAATCAAGTCTTCGATGAGTTCAAGTACGAAGCACTCCGCCGTCAAGCCAAGAAGAGTGGGCACTACAAGAAGCTCGGCTTCGATGCGATCAAACTCTTCCCTACTCACAACCGTGTTGAGTTCCGTCACCGAATGAGTCACAAGCTATGCCGGGTTTTGCAAGCCATCGAGGTCCTTGTAGCGGAGATGCATGCCTTCAGGTTCAAGTACCGACCACAGCCGCCGGTGTCCAAGGAGTGAGGAAGACAGATTATGTTATCGTTGACCCACAAGATATTGCAAGAAGATCTAGAGACAAAGAGAAGAAGAATATTGTTGATATACTACTTGGTCAAGCTAGCAATGCGGATCTCGCAGTGTTCCCATCGTTGGAATGGGGGGCCTTGGCAAGACCACACTAGCACAACTCATTTACAATGAACCTGAAATTCAGAAGCATTTTGAGTTGCTGTTCTAGGTCTGTGTCTCTGACAGCTTTGATGTGGATTCCCTGGCTAAAAGTATAGTTGGAGCATCTCCCAAGAAGAATGATGATAAAGACAAACCACCACTGGACAGGCTTCAAAAGTTGGTCAGTGGGCAGAGGTATCTTCTTGTATTGGATGATGTCTGGACTAGAGATGTCCATAAGTGGGATAGGCTGAACGTCTGTCTTCAACATGGTGGTACCGGTAGTGCAGTGTTGACAACAACTCGTGATAAACAAGTTGCTGAAATCATGGGTGCAAATACAACCCATAATCTGAATGATTTGGATGATAGCTTTATAAAGGAAATTATTGAGGCTAAAGCATTCGCGTTGGATAAAGAAAAACCTACCGAGCTAGTTGAGATGGTTGGTGAGATTGTGGAGCGATGTGTTGGCTCTCCTTTAGCTGCAATAGCATTGGGCTCCATACTGCGTAACAAGACCAGTGAAGAAGAATGGAAGGCTGTATCATCTAGTAGCAGCATTTGCACTGAGGAAACTGGAATTTTGCCAATAGTAAAGCTAAGCTACAATGACTTACCATCACACATGAAGCAGTGCTTTGCTTATTGTGCTTTATTTCCCAAGGACTACATAATTGATGTGGATAAGTTGATCCAACTATGGATTGCAAATGGCTTTATCCCAGAACACAAGGAATATAGTCTCGAGACCATTGGAAGACATATTTTTAATGAGCTAGCTCAAGATCTTTTTTTATAGACATAGTGGAAAGCAAAGATAAAAGAAAACTATTATTCCATAACAACATGCAAAATACATGATCTTATGCATGACATAGCGATGTCTGTTATGGAAAAGGAATGTGTTTTTGCAATTGAGAAACCAAGTCAAACAGAGTGGCTTCCAGATACTGTTCGACATTTATATTTGTCATGTGAAGAAAACCGTAGGTATACTGAATGATGCTATGGAGAGAAGATGCCCTACTATCCAAACACTGCTATGTGATAGTGTTATGGAAAGGCCATTGGAACATCTATCAAAATACAAAGCTTTGCATGCCCTGAGATTTATGTGTACATGGAGAGAATCATTTCCACTGAAACCAAAGTATCTGCATCAGCTGAGGTACCTTGATCTCTCAAGAAGTAATATCAAAGCACTTCCTGAACATATAAGTATTCTATATAACCTACAAATGTTGGACCTTTCCAACTGCTCTGTGCTTGATCGACTTCCGAAACAAATGAAGTATATGACTTGCCTCCGTCACCTCTACACTCATGGTTGTCGGAATTTGAAAGCATGCCTCCAGAACTCAGAAGACTCACTATGCTGCAGACACTCACATGTTTTGTAGCAGCACTTACTGGTCCTGTTGCAGTGATGTTGCAGAGCTGGAGCTTTTAAACCTTAGTGGTCATCTAGAGCTATGTCAGATAGAGAATGTTGATATAGAAGCAGAAGCAAAAGTGGCAAAACTTGGAAAGAAAAAGAATCTCAAAGAATTGATATTAAGATGGACTTCTGTTTGTGCCAGCAAGGTGCTCAACAATTTCGAACCTCATGATGGGCTGCAGGTTCTGAGGATATATTCATATGGAGGAAAGTGCGTGGGCATGTTGCAGAACATGGTTGAGATCCATCTTTTTCATTGTGAAAGACTGCAAGTTTGTTCAGATGCGGTACATCCTTCACTTTTCCCATACTGAAGCAGCTTACGCTGGAATATCTGTTGGATTTTGAGAGATGGTCGGAAATAAATGACGAACATATGGCATTTCCTCTGCTTGAGAAGTTGTTTATAAAGGATTGTAGAAAACTGGTAGCATTACCTGGAGCACCATTACTGCCAGAACAGTTGGTTCGCTCTGCATTTCCTGCCCTAAAGGTGCTCGAAATGAAGGGCCTGGAGAGTTTTCAGAGTTGGGATGCTACAGTTGAAGGAGCAGAGATATTGTTTCCACAGCTTGAGGAACTATCAATTAAGGAATGCCCAAAGATGATAGCATTACCTGAATCACCAGTGCTGCAAGAACCATGTAGTGGAAGTTATCGCTCAGCGTTTCCTGCCCTACAGGTTCTCAAAATGACAGATTTGGAGAACTTCCAGAGATGGGATGCACTCGAAGAAACTCAAGGAGAACACATATCGTTTCCTCAGCTTGAGAAACTTTCAATTCAGGAATGCCCAAAGCTGATAGATCTACCCGAAGCACCAAAACTCAGTGTATTGGAAATGTAGATGGCAAGCAGGAGATCTTCCATTCGGTAGACAGATATTTGTCTTCATTGACCAATCTGGTATTGAAGCTAGAAGATACAGAAAACCACATCAGAGGTTGGGTGCGCTTTAATTGTACCAGTGGATATCAAGGAGAAATGGAACCAGAAATCCCTATTACAGTTATGAGGTTAAGATACTGCAACTCATTCTTTGGATCAGGTGGACTAGAGCCGTGGAACTATTTTGTACATCTTGGAGATTTGGTAATTAATGAATGTGATGTGCTCGTCCACTGGCCAGAGGAAAGTGTTCCAAAGCTTGGTATCGTTGAGGTCATTAGAGATTAGTAAGTGCAGAAAACTGACTGGATACGCACCTGCTCCTCTTGAGCCATCAGCGTCCCAAAAAAGTCAATACCTGCCAACTCTGGAATCTATCTGCTTACACGATTGTGCAAGTTTGGTAGAGATGTTCAGCATCCCGGCGTCTCTCAAGAGTATGAGTATTAGGCACTGCCATAATATCGAGTCCATATTCAGCAGACAGCAGCAGGGCAGGTTGGAGTTAGTTCAAGGGGCTTCCTGCAATGACTTTTTTCCATGCCTAGAATATCTTTATTTATCTAGATGTGGCAGTTTACCTGCGGTTCTACATCTTCCACTATCCTTAAAGACCCTAGATATTAGTTGGTGCAGTAGTATTCAAGTCCTGTCATGCCAGCTGGATGGGCACCACGAACCACCATGGGTCACTGCTTCCATAAATGCACCAGAGCCATCGGCAGCAGCTGGAAGACAGCTTCACTTCCTCCTTGTCTCGTATCTCTGGAAATATGGTACTGTGTTGGCATGTTGGGCGGCATTCTCCGTCTGCCCACGTCCCTCAAGTCACTGAGCATTTGTAGCAACAGCGGGTTGACTTCGCTGGAGATTCTGTCAGGAGAGCCCCCATCGTTGGAATCCCTTTGGCTTGCAGACTGTTGTACCCTGGCATCCATACCGAGTGAGCCGCAAGTATATGGGTCTCTCGAAACCTTGAAATTACAGACTGTCCAGCTATAAAGAAGCTCCCTAGATGCCTGCAGCAGCGACTGGGCAGCCTCGACACCAAAGAACTAGATGCCCGCTATGAAGGTACACACGTATCATTTAATTCTCTCTTCGCCATATTTCACCAACAAATGCAAGCATCCATCCTATCCCATGTACCACATGAACACGTCATCTTCCATTAGCATCATTGTTATGTTGTTGAAGACGATAAATAGCAATCTGACTGCAGTGTCCCATGATTATGATACTTGTAACTTAATACGAAATCGTACTTGTAAGTTTTTAAATAAGTAGTGAAAACAAGCATACATGCATAGGCCAGGTAGTAATACACACATGCAAAATTTATTAAAGCAGAACGATGATATCTCATATGTATCCTACTATATGGTAGCAGCAATTGTGTTTCTTATATGCAGTGTTAACTGAAAGAATTAGCTGCAGATATATATGACATGTGCAGTACAATAAGAACTCATAGCAATTGTTCTTTTTGATTTGCCAAATATATCTTTCTATTTTTACGAAAGAAAGATTTCCATTCTTTAAAGTTATGTGGTATAAGTTTTCATGTTACATTAGTCTTTACAAGTTTGTTTCGACATCATTTGTGACATACGCAGTAACAGAATTTAAACATCTAAACCGAAGACATGGAAGGAAATACCAAGACTGGTCCGTGAGTGGAGGCAGGGCTGACGACAATTGAATGTACAATTCATGGGAAACCAGAAAAAGGAATTCAAATGGGAGAATATCACTTTTTCATGAGTTTTGTCATGCCCAGATTGTATCATCTTTGTCAAACTCTGACCTTTATCTTCTTCGGATTTTCTACTTGTAATGTGAATTAATTTATCTCCTTCGACATTCCTTCAGATTTAGTACAAGCTGGGATTCTCACATTTGTAAGCCATCTAGTTACCTTCTTCAGATTGCTTTTTGGATTCAGTACTTGTAATTTTATCTGGTGCAGTAACTGTCATGACTGTCATCAGCTTTGTCAAACTTTACCTTAATCTTCTTCAGATAGTTGTAATGTGAATTCATCTCCTTCGACATTTCCCATAGTGTAATCTAGCACTCTTGTCTAGAACCAATTCCAGAGGGGTCGAAGCTCTCAGGGCGATGCAGGGGCCTAAGCTGTAGACTTGCTGGAGTGGTTCTCTGACGCCGAAGGAGAGGGCGCAGTACTCCACATGCTAAGACGCCTGGTAGGTTATTTTGGCGGTGCCAGAAATAGGCAGCGTCAGGAATATGATCAGCTTGGTATGCGATAGACACCGAGAGATCATCAGTCATAAGTATACCACATGGTACAGCTAAAGCTAAGAATGACAGAAAAGGAGAACAAGGGTTAAAGGAAAATGTGACCAACAGATTTATCACTATTTCACAGTAAACCTCGTAATCATCAAAACATTCTGTTGGTCGAGGCAGCCCGCCTTCTCGTCGGCCCTGTCGTGCAGCTCCTTGGCCCTCCTCTGCATCCCGACCTTTTCGGTGGACGGTGGAGGCGGAGCAGGGGTCATTTGTAAGTTATCTAGTTAACTTCTTCATATTGCTTTTTCATTAAACTGTAATTTTATCTGATTAGCCATAAGTCCAGCTTGAGCTGGGAAAATCTCAAGTTTGTGAACGTTTTGGTCCTGTTTGATATGACAACTTTAGTCTCGGCGTTTTACTGCCCGCAGCACGAAATTTAAGAATAAACCAGACGCTGGCACAATCCAGCCTGCTTGTCTGGAACCAATTCCACACCGGAGAGGTTGAAGCTCTCAGGGCGATGCTGGAGTGGTTCTGCGACGCCGAAGAGAGGGCGTCGCAGGATGAGCTCAGCCAGGATGACGCCTTGGAGGTTGTTTTGGCAGTGCCAGAAATAAGCGTCATCAGGATTATGGTATGGAGACTGAAAGATCATCACAACCAGCAGTACTACACCACAAGGATAACAAGGGATAAACGAAAATGTGACCAAACGATTACCATTCCACAATATACCTAGTAATCATCAAAACACCTCAATTACTCTGCACCTGCAATCCATGTTCCAGTTTGTAGCAGAATGCATGTATGTATGTAACATCACATGGAAACCCTAAATTTTAAGGACAGCAACTCAGGCCTCGCCTAGACAGACAGGTAAAATTCCTTTACCAGAATTGATCTACAATGGTGTTCCAGGTCTCAGCCAAAAAGTCAAGATTATTCAACGCAAAATCGTGCGCCTGCCACCTCACTCGCTCAGTTTGTCGCAACGATTCCAAAGCTACTACTGACCAGCAGCTTGCACGCCGCCGCTCTGCCTCGCCATGCGGACGCACGCCTCGAACCTTTTGACGGCCTCCGAGCACTTGAGCGGGTCCTGCACGGCGTTGGTCTGGTAGCAGTCGAGGCAGCCCGCCTTCTCGTCGGCGCACAGCACGGGGTTCTGGTAGGGAGGCTTGAACTCCCTGTCGTGCAGCTCCTTGGCCCTCCTGGCGAGCTCCTGCTGCATCCCGGCCTTCTGCTTCTCCAGCTTCTCCTGCACCTTCTCGCTCTCCGCCACCGCGGCGCGTATGGCCTCTGCCTCCTGGGTTGCAGGTGAGGGTGGTGGAGGCGGAGCAGGGGTCACTGGCAGGTACATGGGGGGCTGCAGCGACCACCCGGGAGCTGGAGCAGGGCTGCTCTTGGGCTCACTTGGAAGCTCCCCTGCTGCCATTGTCCTGAGACTCTTCTGGTTGTTGTTCCACGACCTCTTGGGCTTGGGTTTCCTGACCTTCCTTCTCACCTTCTCGCCATCGCGGCGAGCTGGTCAATCAGCCTGGTGCTTATCTGGATCGAGTACTCAGCCATGGCAGACAAGAGTCCTGAAATAGCACCACGAGGAAAAGTCATGTATTAATAAGCAATATTTAAGGATGTTCAAACTAGCAAGCTTCTAATTGCATGTTAAATGGAATCAGTAGCTGGGATCTGTAATAAATGATTCCAGTACAGTGTTATCCGAATGTTAAAAGAATGAATTATGGGCAATAAGTCAAGTATAGAGCCGACAAGTCTAGATTAAGGATATATGCGCACAAGTTTGGAACAAACAATGCAAGCACGTTACCACAGACTGGATGAATATTTAGGATCTGCATGGAACAGCATGAGGGCACCTACTATTGTAGAATGCTTCCCGCTTAAGAGGTCAGGGACTACCATGATCAACATGTCATTTGCAAGCTTTTAGTTGCTCCCGACATATGTAAATAAACACGTGCAAAAGCAATGAATAAAAACTCGCTGCGTTGCATTTCCCAAGAAACACTAGTTCACCAGGTGTATGCTATCACAGAAGCAATATAAAATAGCCCATGCTGATTCAGGTGCGAAACAAGCTGACTGCTTTCAGTATAATTAGTACTCGACCATGTATTAACAATACTAGCAAAATGCCCGTGCGTTGCAACGGGTCAACAAATGATAGACATGCTCAGTTGTGAAAAAATTGTCGGGCGATGAACGTAAGACACGAAATTTTTTGTGTATTATACAAATGAATGAAGATACCAAACTGAACCAACACTTCCGTTTCAAACCTCGACATCATACATATTGTATGCTAGTCAAACAATTTTCTCGTAGAAATAATACTGAAATCTCAATTGCTACCAATGAAAACACATCTTATGTGCATAATTTATTTGTTTTTAGTAGTAGAAATAATGCTGAACAGGAACACTATGAAATACTACTATTAAAAACACACCCTATGTACATAGTTGTGGACTTTTTGCCTTAAATACTCAGTTTGAACAAATCCATCACTCACATTAAGTCAATTAGGTTTAGCTCCATTCCACCAATTCCCTCGGCCATGGCTATCCCCTCGGGCATGGAATATTATTCGTATAAAAAATTTACGCATACGGAAAATGCTAAAGTAGTAGAGTGAATGCGATTGAATAGGTCATAAGTAGAACACAATTTTCAGTTCTCATTTGTGCTAACGTAGTGCTGGGATAAATATAAGTGAACTCTGGCTGTTACCCTGCTAGCTATGTCCAAAGAGATACACTACCAGTTCATCAGCCTTATACGTACATACATATATATTCACTTGTATTCAGCTGGATTCGTACACATCACCACATTGAATGATGTAATATTGAGATATGCAATCAGCTGTTAGACACTGGAGTGCATATTCTTGGCAGTGGCTTAATCACAAGTACAGAGGGAACGCATAACTTATGCTGATTCATTTGCTATACTAATATTAATTCTTGAGAACGACATGTGTACAGAGTGGTGCTAACTATCATCATGCGAAAGTGCAGAGTTTGCTCTGCTCATTGAGTAAGTCATCTTGCCAAAACCGGGAGTATTCAGGCCAACCCTTCTTCAGCGAAGAAGATTAGGAACGGAGTCATGCAACAGTCTTCAATCGGCAGCATCGCAGGGGCACAAAAACAAGCAGCCTCCGTGCACTGAACTGCCTCCGAGGTTGGGCAAGGGCATGGTCGCATGGACCGTGCGTCCAGGGTCAGCGCTCGTGAAAGTTGACCCTTGTCCCGGACCTTTGCCGCCGCACCCGCGGAATCAGAAGGGGAAGGCAAAGATTATTTGGAAGACCAACGGCGAGCTCGTGGGAAGAGCTCTCGGAATACAGTGGCCAAGCAATGGATTGGAGAGCTTCTAGGGAGGCGGCGAACGCGTGTAGTGGCCGAGGGCGGATGCCGGAGTCGCAGGGCGGCGCTGGCGATCCAGCGCCGCCACCTTGCCGCCATCCTTGTGATCTACCCGACAGCCACCACCGGCTTCTCCGCTCTCCCCCGCTCCTGGCTGCCCTCCGCCTCTTCCCGTGTGTGCAACGCCTCCTCCGCGTCAGCAACGCCAGACACCGGAGAGCCCCTGTCCTGGCGGGCTGCCAGCGGCCGCGCCGTCTCCCGTCGGTGGCCACCGCTCAGAAGAGAAAGAAGTGAGGGGATCAGGGGGAGGTGGGTGGATAGGGTTGGGGGGCTAAAATGTAAAAATGCTGACTTGTGGACTGCGGGTTTGATTGTCAAATTTCTAAAGGACTAAAAAGCATAACACAACGATGAGGTGGAGGTGCGACGTACCCGTACCAGACCTATCCCAAATTAATAGTTATTAGATAGAGCTCACAATTCTAGATTACCAATATAGGCACACAAGTTTAGAAGAAACAATGCAAGCATGTTACAACAGAAACGGATGAATATTTAGGATCTGCACGGAACAGCATGAGGGCACCTACTATTGTAGAATGCTTCCGAGTTAAGAGGTCAGGGATTACCATGATCAACATTTCATTTGCATGCCTTTTCCAAGAAATAAACACATACAAAGCAAAAGCAATGAATAAAAACTCGTTGCGTTGCATTTTCCAAGAAACACTAGTTCACCAGGTGTATGCTATCACAGAAGCAAATATAAAATAGCTGATTCAGGTGCGAAACAAGCTGACTGCTTTCAGTATAATTAGTACTCGACCATGCGAGGGCAAGTCAGCAAAAGCAAATCCCTCGGCGACTAACTGGTCACATGGATGGATAGCAGATAGAGAAGAGGCACAGAACATATTGATCTTTGGACTACAAGATCAAACCAAATAGTAGAACAGGGTCTCATAATAATGTTCAATAAAATTGGGATTCGTTTAGCAACCGATTCTTATCTTCCATTTGAACTCATTTCCATAGTTCTTCTAGTTTCTCTAATAGGAGAAATTACTATGGCTCGGCAATAATAAAACTTAGAAAGAGTAAAAATTATAAGAATTGCAAATCTAAATAAATAACTAAATAATCAAATTTTGATTTAGTAAAAACCGTCAACAAATATACCTTCTTTCTTTCTTTAGTTATTTATTTATTACTTCCCTCATATTCAGTTAAGTATCTTCTGCAAGTAATTACAGTATAATTGTGGAGCAAGATCCTTAATCCAACAAGACTAACATATCCTGCTACAAATCTCCAGCTACCACTTTCTTTGCTACAAATCCTTCGATTGGGAAAGAAGCTACGATGGGTGGTTGACAACCATAAGCTGTAGCTAGACCTTGACGAACTAACAACAGGGGTGGGATGTCTGAAGCATCATCGGCCGCAGCTGCGTCGAGCCCGATTCCCATCTGAAACCCCGATCCGTCCCCCGAATCTCACTGAATCCGTGGGTGGGCGAGCGGAGAGATGGACGCGCTACGCTGGATCGTCACGGCGGTCCTACGCTACGGACGGTATCGGGGATGGGCGGCTGGACTGGACTCGATTCGATTCTTGGTAGAGGTACGAATCCGAGCAAGGCTAGGGCTTTCTTACCGAGAGGAGGAGCCGAGGAGGGGGATCCGGCAGAGGGGAGGGCGCGCGGGGAAAGCTGCTCCGCTCCGGCGAGAGGCTCAGGGACGTGCTCCGGTGGGATCTCCGACGGACCCCGCCATCATCGCCTTGCTGGAGTGCGGCCTCTTCGCCGGCGGTGGCTCGCCCGCGATTTTTCTTCCAAATGTATAAAACGCAATTTACCTCTAGAGTAGCGGGACCGGAACATTCGCCTAGGTAAATTGCGTGGACGGTCGAGATAGAGCCACGTAAACAACAAACCCGATTTCATCATCGTGTTTCTTTTCATGAGACGTCAATATAAGATCTCATATGGATATATCTGGATGAACATTTACGAAAATCAAGTTTTTACCACCAACTTGCTTTCCTGTGCAGATGCAGCCGGGTGGTTTTGATCCAGGGCAGATGCTCCAGCTGATGCATCAACAGGGGATGTACCCGCAATTTCAATGGGGCCGTGGCCTCCCTATTTCCCTCCTCAGATGATGCAGAATCAATTGCTACCAGGCTCTTCAGGCCAGTTTAACCAGCCTCCTGGTGGGGTGATGCATGTGCAGCCGCCTCTGATTCCTGCTCAAATACCTCAGGCCCCTAGTCAGACTAGTTCTGCAAGTTCTCAGCAGAAGAACAAGCCTAAGAAGAAGTCTGGCCAGCAGGGCAGTTCGAGTTCTCAACCTCAACCTCAACCTCAGCAGGTCTTGAGACAGGAGAATCAGAAGGAGAAAGCCAATATGAGAGAGAAAACCCATGCTACTTTGGTATATGATCCTAAATATAAAGATGTGATATGCTACAATTGTGGGGAGCCAGGACATTATGTTGGGCTCTGCACAAAACAGAAGTGTTGCTTCATCTGTGGGAAGCCAGGTCATCATATGGATGACTGCCTGGACTGGTATAAGCCTATGCCTATGGCGCACTACTGGGGGAGTGCCAGCCCTGGACTTGGTTTCTTTCATGTAGAGGTGGAGGGACCAGAAGCTACGAAATGGATGAATTTTGATAATGTGGGGGTGGTGACAGTTATTGAAGGGGAGGTAAATGAGCAAGAGCTGGAGCAGAATCTAAGTGAGATATGGAAAATGAAATGGTACTGGCAGCTAAGACAACTTGCCTCCAATAAGTATCTGTTACGCCTGCCACCTTCAAAAAGGATTGAGGATTTGGTGGAATACCCATCAATTAATCTCAAGAAGAAAGGAGTCAGTGTGTCCTTTTCCAAGTGGAATGGTGAGGCTGAACCTTTTGCAGAATTAAATGAAGTCTGGGTCAACATAGAAGGCATCCCATCAAAATGGTGTTCTTGGAAGACTATATGTCAGATTGCTTCTTCCTTAGGGGTCCTTGTCAATGTTGACTGGCATACCATATTTAGAAGCTTCTTCAGGGTTGTGAGAATTAAGGTTTCTGTTAGGGATGGGGAGAAGATTCCTAAGGACAGATTATTTGAGATGGAACAGCAGCTTTACCTTATTTTCTTCACAGTTGATGAGGCTGGGGTGGAGCTAGGAGATGACAGTGGAGGAGACTTGGGAGGAGAGGATCCAGATGAGCAAGATGATGATGGACTGGGAGATGACTTTCAGGATCATCAAGAAAGAGAGAGGAATGATACTGCTCTGATGGAGACTAATAAAACCAGTCTCTCAACACCTGCACATCCTAGTGGTTCTGCTAGGAGTGGAAATAGGAATGTCAATGCAAGGAGTGTCCAGGGTCCCAAATCAGAAGCAAGAAAGGAAGATAGTGTGAGGCAGAGAATTCTGCATGATCAGGTGCAATCTGTGGGGGCTCCTGGGCTTAACAATAGACCCCCTGAGGACAACATTGCTGTCAATCTATTGACACAGATGGAAGACTCAGAAGATGACATGACACAGACAGTTGTTGATATGGAGAGGGACAAGGCTTTAGCTGCTGCTATTGTACCCAGAGCTGGAAGGGGAAAAAGATGGGGACCAGTCCAAGCTACAAGAATGAGTGCAAGGCTAAAGAATGATGGTAAGACTGTCATGGAAAAAGCTCAAGAGCTAAGGAAGGCAAAAGATGTAGGAGGACCTAAAGGTACTTTACATGGTTTCTCTAATTCTTTTGCTGCCCTAGATAATACTTCTCTAATTCACATTGCTAGAAATGCTGGCATTAGCCTGGGTGTTTCTGATAGTGATATAGAGAATAATATTAATGTGGTTAAGGAGGTGGAGGCTGATAGGCTAAGTAATTTTCACTCCAATAACCCTGATATGTTCCTGCCTAGTAGTATTGATATTACTGGGGAGGAAATGGTTGGCAAACCTAGCCCTATTATGGGAGATGGGGAAGACCTGGATTGTCCTCACAGTAGTGATGGCAGCTCCAATGAGTCACCTTGGGTTGAGGTGTCTTGTAGGAAAAGTAGGGGTAGAAGAAAATTAAAGTTTTAATGGTTGTAGCTTTTATCTGGAATTCAAGAGGGTTGAACAGAGCTGATAAGCTCCTGAGGGTACATGATCTCCTTAGAGAACATTGCCCAGATTTAATTAGTCTTTCTGAAACTAAAAGGCTGATTTTGATTACCTTCAAATTAGGGCTCTGGATCCAATGGGTAAATATACCTGGAACTGGCTCCCATCAATTGGCACTGCTGGTGGTATCTTAGTGGGAGTTAGTTTGGATCTTTTTGAGATACAGTCTTGGGATATAAGACAATATAGTGTTACTGCTCTTATTAAAAACAAGAGTGATAACATTATATGGAGATATATCTCAGTTTATGGAACTGCTTATGAGGAACACAAATTGGAGTTCATTAATGAACTGCATAATGTGGTTTCTAGCTGGGTGGGTCCCACAGTTGTAGGAGGAGATTTTAATCTCATTAGAGAGGCTAGTGAAAAAAGTAGTGGTAATATCAACCAGCATTGGGCAGACCTCTTCAATGACTGGATCAATAGATTTGGTCTTTTAGAAATAAAAAGTGCTGGTAGGAGATTTACCTGGGCCAATAATCAGGATAATTTGATTATGGCTGTCCTGGATAGGGTTCTGGTCACTACTTGCTGGGACCAAATGTTTCCAGCCAGTAATGTGAAAACCTTAGCTAGGGTGGGGAGTGACCACACTCCTTTGATTTTGAATACTGGGGCAATTAGGATCCCAATGGTCAAGATGTTTAGATTTGAGAAGTGGTGGTTGCAGGTTGAAGGGTTTGAGCAAATGGTCATTAGATCATGGTCAAAGCCTTGTAATCTGACTAAAGCCATAGATAGGTGGCAGTTTAAAGTTAGAAATTTTAGAAAGAATGCAAAGGGATGGTGTATTAATGTGGAATCAGCACAAAATAAACTCAAACAACATTTAGTTGCTGAGTATGACTTGTTGGATATTTTGTCTGAAACTCAAACCCTTTCTCCTAATGCTAAGTCCAGATTGAAAAGTATTTCTTCTGAACTTACAGATATTTGGAAGAAAGAGGAGATTAAGGCTAGGCAAAGATCCAGGGAGAAACAGATCCTGGAGGGGGATAGGAATACTGCCTATTTCCATGCTATGGCCAACCAGAGGAGGAGGAAGAAACACATTACTTCTCTGGAGGGGCCTAGTGGCCTAGTGGAGGATTCTGCAGGTATTATTGACATTGCTGTTCGATATTATAAAAGCCTATTTGGTTATGAGGACAAAATTGGTATTGATATTCTTGATGATTTTTGGGAACAAAATGAGAAAGTTTCTGTAGATCAGAATAAATTTCTGACTAATGACTTTACTGAACAAGAGGTTAAGGATGCAGTTTTCAGCTCTTATGCTGAGGGTGCACCTGGGCCTGATGGTCTTTCGTTTTTATTTTATCAGCATTTTTGGAATCTGATTAAGCAAGATTTACTTGCTATGTTCAATGATTGGAATAGGGGTGAACTAGACCTTTTTAGGTTAAATTTTTCCTTGCTTACCCTTATCCCAAAGGAACCTGATGCTGTTAGTATACAGAAGTTCAGGCCAATTGCTTTGACAAATTGTAGCTTTAAAATTTTCTCTAAGTGTGCTACAAATAGGTTAGGGGTGATTTGTGAGACTCTAATATCTCCTAATCAAACAGCTTTCATTAGAGGGAGGTACATTTTGGAGAGTGTGGTTTCAGCTCATGAGATTATTCATGATGTTGTTAGAACTGGCCAATCAGGTTTTATCTTTAAGCTGGATTATGAAAAAGCTTATGATAGGATTGATAGGTCCTTTCTAATTAAAGTCTTGGAGTCTAGGGGTTTTAGCCCAAAATGGATCTCCTTGATTAAAACTTTACTGGACAATGGTTCAGTGGGTGTTAGGATCAATGATATAAATAGTGACTATTTTATTGCTGGTAGGGGTGTGAGACAGGGTGACCCTATTTCCCCTTTGCTTTTCAATCTAACTGCAGAAGTTTTCACTAAAATGTTGATGAAAGCTGCTGGCTATGGCCATATTACTGGGCTATTAACTAGCTTTAATCAGACAGGTGTGGTCAGTATGCAGTATGCAGATGATACACTGCTATTTATGTCTGATAGTGCTGAGGCTGCCAGGAATTTGAAATGGCTTTTATCCTGCTTTGAGCAGATGTCTGGGATGCGTATTAATTTTCATAAATGTGATCTTATCCCTATTAATGTTAATGAAGATCAAGCTCATATTGTGGCGCAAATTTTAAGCTGTAGACTAGGAGGGTTCCCCCTGAAATATTTGGGGGTGTCTCTGCATTATAAAAAGCTTAGGAAAGAAGATTTACAACCTTTGGTTGATAAAATCCTTAAACAAGCAGGTGGCTGGAGGGGTAAGCTGCTCTCACATGCTGCTAAGCTTGAGTTGGTTAGGAGTGTTTTAGCTAGCATCCCTGTTTATCTGATGAGTGTGATTAAGTTCCCTAAATGGGCTATAACCCTTATAAACTCCCAGATGGCGCATTGCTTATGGGACAATTATGAAGGGCACTTTAAGTATCATTTGGCCAATTGGGGGCTGGTCTCTCAAAAGAAAGAATATGGAGGGTTGGGGATCCCTGATCTTGCTGATCTAAATTTATGTCTTCTTGCCTCATGGATTAAAAGATATCAATTAGATGAGCATAAGTTGTGGAAAAAGATCATTGACCACAAGTATGTGGTAAATGATCCTAATATTTTCTGCTGCAACACTAGTGGGGCCTCCCCCTTCTGGAAAGGGGTTATGTGGGCTGCACAAGCAGCAAAAATGGGCTATCAGTGGAAAGTGGGTAATGGTAGGAAAATAAAATTCTGGGAGGACCACTGGTTTGGCCCTTCCAGCCTTGCTATACAATATTGGGAGATTTATGTCCTGGTAAATGAAAAAACCATTACCATTGCTGAGGCCTGGGATGGAGAACAGGTCAGAGTCACCTTTAGGAGATGTTTTGACCAAAAACTTTTGCATCAATGGTTTGAAATTTTGCAAATAGCCCAATCTTTACAACTTGGTGATGAGGATGACTGTCTTCTGTGGAAACTTGATTCAAAAAATATATACTCTGTTAAATCTTTATATGCTATAGTGAACTTTAGAGGGATTTTCCCTATTGATATTTGTCGGGGGGCAACCCCCGGCATATGGGCAAGGCGTCGATATAAGGGTTGACTCGGTGTTGACCGGGTCACTGAAACCGACATAACTGTACCGGCATACTCGGGGCTGGCCGGGTCAAGACTAACCGACATATTGGTATGTCGGATCATGCGAGTTATATGT
The DNA here is from genome assembly GCA_012064385.1 of Puccinellia tenuiflora. Taxonomy (NCBI): domain Eukaryota; kingdom Viridiplantae; phylum Streptophyta; class Magnoliopsida; order Poales; family Poaceae; genus Puccinellia; species Puccinellia tenuiflora. The sequence continues at coordinate 22,811 of QRDG01001614.1, forward strand.
CGGATCGTTCTCTGTTCTTCTTGTGTGCAGGGAAGACGAAACCGAGTTACAGGGAATTCGGCGTGCCTATGCCGGGCGAGGATGCTTACTCGGGCCATGGTCAAGGCGCAGGTCTTGTCCCTACAATCACGGGTCAGGACGCAGAGCCACTTGCACGATGGGACGAGGCCACTTGATCAGAGTGATTGACCTCCATGCCGCTGACCGAAGCGGTACCAGGGAGCAGTGCCTTGGAGGAGACAGATGGGACGTGCCACGGCGCGGTGACGGAAGCGGTCAGAGGACCGGGCGTGGCTACAGTCCGGGCTACGCCAGCACTGATGTCAGCCCTAACTTGTGCCCTGGGCTTCCCTTTATAAGGAGCACCAGGGGCTCCTCTTACGAGGGGCATGCACGCATTCTTGCCTCGAGCATACGCATTTGAGCATTTCTTTCATAGTCAGTAGAGAGCTAGAGAGAGCTTCCGAGACTCGGTTGGAGGCCTAGATCGTGCTATTCTTCTATCCAGCTCAAGGAGCAAGATTGTAAATCACTAGTAGACCATATATACAGATCGGATAGGCAGGAGTAGGGGTGTTATCTCCTCACGAGAGCCCCGAACCTGGGTAAAATCGTGTGTGTTAAGTTCTTTGCGTGCGTGTTCGTGCGTACAAGCCCTCCCCGGGTGCCACCAGCGTCCATCGGCCCCACACATCAAGCCATCCTATGGCATCTGCCGTGACACCACCACGACAGTTGGCGCCCACCGTGGGGCCAGCAGCGGTGCTGGCTGGAGTCTTCATCCGGACGGGTTCTCTCATCACGTCGGGTGAGCGCGTGGTCTGTGGCCTGGTCCACAGATTCGGCTCCCTCAACGTCATCAGCGACAACGCCGGCTGCTTCGGCAACAGGCCACTGCCCCGGAACGGATGCCTCATCGACTTCGGCGCGCTCACGGTCTACGTCGCCATCGAGGTCCCTTGCAGGTTCCCCGAAAGGGTGCAGCTGGGAGCGGATCCACCCGCAGTCTGCGCAGCTCGCGGCCGGCGTACCGCTCGCCCCGCTAGTTGCGTGGAAGTCATGATGACCGCCCCGGGCGTCGGTGTCGGCAAAGCCATGGCGGGCGAGGCTGACCCCGGCACCAGGTCGGCAAGAACAGGGCGCCCGCCCTTGGAGAAACCGGAGAACCGTGCGGCACAGGCCAGCACGTCCAGCGTGCCAGCGACGCCGAGTCCTCTTCAGAACGTGATTCAGAAGCTGGCAACCCCAGTCGCACCGAGTGCGGATGTTGCTCTGACTCAGGCGGAGTTGGAGCAGCAGCGCCAGGAGATACTCCGAGAGGCTCAGGAGGTGGCCCGAGTCAGGCAGGAGTTCGACATATCAATGCGTGAGTATAACTCGGCTCACGGTTTTACTCCAGTAGCAAACCCAGTTAGTCGCATTGATGAGGTGCGTGCCCGAGGTAGAGACCTTAATGCGGAGATAGCTAGAGATGGTAGAACTAGATCTGCTAGAACTCCTAGTTATGTGTCGGCTGAAAAACCGAGATACAGCACACCCGGAAAGAATCTTAGGGCAGCAGAGGCAGCCATAGCCGAGTTGGCCGGTCTATCCGGAGACGCTCGCTCTAGGCAGCAGGATCGAGTAAACGAGTTGGTGGCTGTCGCTAACCGACAGAACGAGGCCTACCGTAAGGCTAACCCGGATGCGGGTGGATCTCGGTTCCTTCACTTGGATGGTGGAGCCGGAGGAGTGTCCAAGGGACAAGCCTCCTCGCCGTATGTCGGTAGGAGCAGAGGCCAGAGTGTGAACTCTGGCAAGAACAAGCAGATACAAGCGTACGATCCGGCCTATGCCGGAAAGAAAGTAGCCGAGCAGGGCAATGCCGGTCGGGGAAAGTCAGGACCCGCCCAGGGCAGACAAGAAGAGAACCAAGTTATCCCGGCAAATCAAGGTCAGCCACCTCGGTATCCGGTACCCATTCCACCTCGTCGTCAAGCGGGTGCCGGGTATGCCGAGCCGGCCGCTGACCGATATGATGACGGTTACTCGGCCATGGAGCGGGCCGGGTACACAAGATACAGAGACCTGGCGTCCGAGGGTGCACTCGGCGCAAGGCTGGGAACTCGCCAATTGCCGGCACACGATGTTCGGAACAAGCTTGACAGAATCTATCTGTCCGAGCTCTTGGAGGAGCAAGGTCCACCGGGTCCGGCATGTTTTGGACCCCGGATAATGAAGCAGGCACCTGTGCCGAATTTTCAGCTGCCTCGGGGTGCCAAGATGTATGACGGCAGTACTAAGCCGGAGGACTGGCTGACAGACTATGTCACTGCTGTGCACATCGCCGGCGGAAGTCGCAGGTGGGCAGTGCGGTATGTGCCGCAAATGCTTGAGGGACCAGCCCGGATCTGGCTGAATAACCTGGAGGAGGACAGCATTGACTGCTGGTTGGACTTCTCCGAAGCATTCGTCAGCAACTTCTCCAGCACGTACAAGAGGCCGAATCGCCCTCAGCAGCTGTCCATGTGTCGGCAGAGAGAGGATGAAACCGACCGAGAGTACCTGACTCGGTGGAGCACAATCCGCAACTCCTGCGAAGGAGTGATTGAGTCGCAGGCCATTGCATGGTTTGCACAAGGGTGCCGACATGGCTCCATGCTCTGGCAGAGACTCCAGAGGGAAATGCCGGCCACCTTGGCCGAGACAATCAAGATTGCTGATAGTTATGCTTTGGGTGATCCGACACAGCCCTTACTGGCCCCGGTCGACAGAGACAGATCGGGTCGGCGAGGTGATCGTTCGGATTACCGAGGAAAGAGAAGAGAGGAAAGGCCGGATTACCGGTACGGGTCAGACCAGGTTGCTGCCATCGACCAAGATCAGATGGATGCCGGCAGCAGCCAGAGACAGAAGAATGACGGTCCCGTGTGGGGCCAGAGCTCGGAAGGAAGGAGGCCGTGGGACGGCGAAAAAAGACCGTGGAATGGCGAGAGGAAGCCATGGAACGGCGACAAAAGGCAGTGGGCAAACCCCAGCGGGACGATGCCGAATGATCCCTGCAGCTATCACACCAAGCACCCCAGCAGACCGGCTCAGCACTCGAACCGGAACTACAGCCGAAACAGGCGCCCGCAGGAGAACACCGGTCCGGCGACTCGGCCAGCACCACTCACGGGTGTGAACGCTATCCCGGTGAACGCCCAAGCAAGGCCTGAAGATGTCAACCAAGTGGCCAATATGGCCAACACCAACAACAACTCCAACTACCCCGGCAACAACGCTGGCCCGAGTCGGCAAAATCAATACCGAGAGCCCCACCAGAGTTACATGGTCTTTGTGATCGAGCCCAACGACAAGCAGAGTCAGCACAGGCGTGCGATGGAGGTAAATGCCGTTATGCCGGCGGTGCCGAAGTTCATGTACTGGTCCGAGGATGAGATCAGCTGGAGCGTCAGGGACCATCCAAAGGTCATGCCCAACCCAGGAGGTTATGCTCTAGTGTTGGATCCGACATTCGTCGGGCCCAGCATCAATGTCAGGTTTTCCCGGGTCCTCGTTGATAACGGGAGCAGCATCAACATCATGTACCGGGATACCATGGTCAAACTCGGCATAACCGAGAATATGATGCAGCCCAGCCGAACCACCTTCCACGGCATCGTACCGGGTGTTTCACACGCACCCATGGGCACGATTTGGGTTGATGTCGCCTTCGGTGACAAAAGCAACTGCCGGACTAAGAGTCTGCTGTTCGAGGTCGTGGATCTCGAGAGCCCGTATCATGCCTTACTCGGCAGACCGGCACTCGCCAAGTTCATGGCGTCTACTCATGTGGCGTACCTGAAGATGAAGCTTCCGGGTCCAAATGGTGTCATTACCATCTCGGGAGACTACAAGCGTTCCATGGAGTGCGCCTCAGCCGGATCATCCCTGGCCGAATCACTGGTGATCGCCGCCGAGAAAAAGAGAATACATGAGGTGGTAGCTCTGGCCCAATCTGCTCAACTCGGTATACCGAGTCCGGCCAACCCGCAGCAGACTGCAACCTTCCAGGCGGCGAAGGAATCGAAGAAGGTCGGCATCGACGAGGCTAACCCGGAACGCTCCGTCATCATCGGTGCCGGGTTGGACAAGAAATAGGAAAGCGAGCTCATCAACTTCCTCCGTGAGAATCGGGATATCTTTGCATGGTCCAGTCAGGACTTGCCGGGTGTCCCGAGGGAGTTGGCTGAGCACTCTCTACATGTCAGGCCAGATGCTAGGCCAGTGAAGCAACCGACTCGGCGTCTAGCCGAGGAAAGAAGAAAAGCTGTGGGTGACGAGCTAGCCAAGTTACTCGCATCCAATGCCGTCGTGGAAGTAAAATACCCGGACTGGTTGGCTAACCCGGTCATGGTAGAGAAGAAGAAGGAAGACCTGGATGCGCCTACTGTCTGGCGCATGTATATCGACTACACCCACCTAAACAAGGCTTGTCCGAAAGATCCTTTCCCGTTGCCCCGGATCGATCAAGTGATCGACTCCACGGCCGGATGTCAGTTGTTATCCTTTGTGGATGCTTACTCTGGTTTTCACCAGATCCCATTAAACCCGGATGATCAAATAAAGACTGCGTTTATTACCCCGTACGGGGCTTATTGCTATCGTGTCATGTGTTTTGGTTTGAGAAATGCCGGTGCTACTTATCAGCGCTGTATGCAGAAATGTTTGCATGATCAGATAGGAAAAAACGTGAGGTATATGTCGACGACATAGTCATAAAAACAAAAGAGAAACATACTCTGTTAGATGATCTCAGAGAAACATTCGCAAACCTGCGAAAATTCCGACTAAAACTTAATCCGGATAAGTGTACATTCGGTGTGCCGGCCGGCAAGTTACTCGGTTTCCTCGTGTCGAGCCGAGGTATCGAGGCAAATCCGACTAAGATCCGGGCAATAGAAAACATGAGGTTACCGAGATGCCTCCGAGATGTCCAAAAATTCACGGGTTGCCTGGCTTCCCTGAGTCGGTTTCTAGGTCGGCTGGGAGAAAAGGCCCTACCTTTGTATCAATTAATGAAAAAATCTGATAGATTTAGCTGGACCCCGCAAGCGGACTCGGCATTCCATGAGCTGAAAAAGGTGTTGGCTACTGCGCCGATATTGGCTTCGCCATTACCGAGAGAGCCCATGTTGCTTTACATTGCAGCCACTAACCGAGTCGTCAGTGTCGTTGTGGTGGTAGAACGAGAAGAAGGGGGAACCACCGTGCAGAGGCCGGTGTATTACCTGAGTGAGGTGCTCTCAACCTCGAAACAAAACTACCCACACTACCAGAAAATGACCTATGGCGTGTACCTGGCGGTCAAGAAACTGAAACATTATTTCCAGGAGCACCCAATAACTGTGGTGAGTGCGGCTCCTATCTCGGAAATTATAGGAAACCGAGACGCAAGTGGCCGAGTAGCCAAGTGGGCTATCGAATTGGCGGCATATGCGCCGCAGTACGCAAGGAGAGATACCATCAAGTCTCAAGCGGTGGCCGAGTTCCTTGTGGACTGGGCCGAGATGGAGTATGAACCATCTCTGCCGGACTCCAATTACTGGAGGATGCACTTCGACGGGTCTAAAGTAAAAGAGGGCCTGGGCGCCGGCGTGGTTCTCACCTCGCCAAAGCGAGACCAGTTGAAATACGTGCTGCAAGTTCATTTCGCGGCATCCAACAATGTAGCCGAGTATGAGGCATTGATCCACGGACTCAAGGTGGCCAAGGAAATCGGGATTCGCCGAATAATCTGTTATGGTGACTCGGATTTGGTGATTCAGCAAACCTCGGGCAACTGGGACGCCCTGGATGCCAACATGGCGGCATACCGGTTCCATGTCCAAAAGATCTCGGGGTTCTTTGATGGCTGCGAGTTCAACCACGTCCGGCGGGCCGAAAATGAAAGTGCGGACATGTTGTCCAAAATTGGATCATACCGACAGGCCATTCCGCCCGGAGTATCTCTGGAGCATCTTCACAAGCCATCAATCAAGCCTTCACCCGAGTCAGACTCAATATTCATCCCGGGTAATCCGGAATCCGATGTCGTCCCGATGGACGTGGACGTTGGGAGCAGGCCGCTGAACCCGGGGACTGCTCCGCAGGACCCGGGGACTTCCATGGACGTCTCGTGTGTTATGTCAGACGCAAGAACAGAGTTGGAAAATTGGAAAGCCGCTTGGCGGAACTCGGGAATCCTTTGGGAGGACTCGGGGACTAGTCAGTTTATATCGGATGTTGTTATGTCGGTTGAGGCCATGGAGGTCGATGAGCCTGAGCTCGGAACTCGTCCGGTACCGACATGGGCCCAATCCATCATGACATTCATGCTGGATGGCAGTTTACCGAGTGATGAGGTCTCGGCCAGACAAATCCAAAGGCGATCCAAATCCTTCACAATCATCAATCAAGAGCTGTACAAGAGAAGTGTGACCGCTGTGCTTCAGCGCTGTGTTGAGCCAGAAGAGGGAGAAAGAATCCTCCGAGATATCCACCAGGGGGAGTGCGGTCATCACGCCTCTTCCCGAGCCATTGTGGCCAAAGCATTCCGATATGGGTTTTACTGGCCGAGTGCTCTGCAGCAGGCAGAGGACATAGTCCGGAAGTGTGAAGGATGTCAGAGATTCGCAAACAAGATTCATATGCCGGCGTCTGCACTCAAGACTATTCCCATCACTTGGCCATTTGCAGTGTGGTGTTTGGATATGGTGGGACCGTTCAAGCCAGCCCGAGGTAACATGACTCACATATTGGTGATGGTGGACAAGTTCACCAAATGGATCGAGGTAAAACCAATAAGAAAGTGTGATGGACGTACAGCTGTGTCGTTCTTAAAGGATATTATCCTGAGATATGGGCACCCACATAGCATCATCACTGATAACGGCACAAATTTCACCGAGGGAGACTTTGCTCGGTTTTGCCAAGAAAAGAGAATCCGACTAGACCTGGCGTCGGTCGCACATCCGCAGTCGAATGGGCAAGTGGAAAGATCAAACGCTCTGGTCTTATCCGGTATAAAACCCCGGCTAATTGAGCCACTGTTACGTGCTCCGGGGTGTTGGCTGGACGAGATCCTGGCAGTACTGTGGAGTCTACGGACTACACCGAATCGCTCTACCGGATATACGCCATTCTTCCTGGTCTACGGAGCAGAGGCAGTTCTGCCAACCGACATAGAGCATGACTCGCCGAGAGTCGCTTTATATACCGAGTCAGAGGCAAGAGAAGCCCGAGAAAACGATGTTGATTTGCTCGAAGAAGCACGAGTGTTGGCATTGTCCAAGTCAGCAATATATCAGCAGAATCTCCGACGTTACCACAGTCGGAAGGTGAATCCTCGCAAGTTTCGAGAAGGAGACCTCGTGCTTAGGCTTGTGCAGCGCACAGCCGGGATGCACAAGTTGTCACCTCCATGGGAGGGACCATTCATCGTAAGCAAAGCTTTGACCAATGATGCCTACTATCTTATAGATGCTCAGAAACAGGTGAAGAACCGGATGGACCGATCCGGAGAGGAGACCAAACGCCCTTCGAATGTAGCTCTTCTCCGCCCTTCTACTCTTAAGGACCCACTGTATGTATCTCGAAACCCAGAAATGAAATGTCGGCACCCCAAAGAGACACTCGGGGACTGCCTTGTTGAAAAAATCTGTGTTTATCCTTGTATTTATTTCTTTATGTCGGATGGCTCTAAAAACTGTGTTGCCATGTCGGTAAGTATTGTATGCTGTGTTCTCGTGATCTTGTGACTCGACTGCCTGACACCGAAAAAGGTAGGCAAGAGCAAAGGTTATCAGGCGCAGTAAACAAGAAAACTGACTCGGGGACTCGGTCCAGGAGCGATTCGGTTTCCTTTTTAATAAGCTTATGTCGGGTGGCCTTGGCTACTTTCCCAAGTTTCTAAGTATTGTATGCTGTACAATGGTCGTTTTGTGACTCGAATGCCAAATACACCAAAAATGGTAGGCAAGAGCAGAGATGGCAAGAGTATAGTAAACAAGAAATTGAACTCGGGGACTCGGTTCAATGTGATCCGGCATACGGCTAAACTTGTTGAAAACATGCAAAATAAAAAGTCAAGTATCAACCATAAAAAGTGCAAGGTATATATTACATCTGCACCCGGCATTCCGGGGATTTAACGAGTTGAGTTTTTCCTGAAAAGTTCAGGCAGCAGCATCCGAGGTTTTTTGTGCAGAAGGAGAAGCTGGGGTCTCGGTCGCGGCTTCCTCAGCTGTGGACTCGGTAGCGGTACCGGTGGCAGACTCGGGTGGAGTGTCGGCTGCGATTTCTTCGTCGACGGCCTCGTCTTCGTCTTCTCCTTCGTCTCCTTCAACCGGGATCTCCTCGGATTGGGGAACCCGGTCGCCAGCGACAAAGGAGTGCACCGGGGCATACTGGATAAGGGCGTGAGCAAATTCCTGGCGACGCTGAATGTGATCCGGATCAGTGAGCCACTTTGACCCGTCGCGCAGAGTCTTGAGCTTGTCGAGATCGAGCTTCTCGTACCAGGATAGCACGTACATCATCGCCTCGTCTGCGCCGACTCGGGCGGCGGATGATCGCCAGTCATCAAGCCTTGCCTCGGAGGCCAGCAGGCACGTGGCCAGCTCATCAACAACTAGAGGGGCCTCACACCCGGGCCAGAGAACGTTGTAAGCTCGGATGGCAGCGGTGAGGAGGTTCATTCCGATTGACCTCATTGGGACCAAGCGAGCCTTCAGCGCCACCAGGTGGGCGTCCATATCCCACTCGGCCGAGATTGGGCCATCCTCGATTTTCTTGAACCGGTGCTCGGCAGCGCTCTTGTCCGCGGCAGCCTTTGTGTGGGGGAAGCGCTCTGAGTAGGGAATGGCTAACGCCGAGATAAGTTATAGGGGAATAAAAGAGATAGAGTGAATAAGGGCAGAAGGGAAAGGAGGCTCACTGTCCATCTCGGAGTTGATCTTGGAGATGTCCACCAGCCACTGTGCGATCTTGGCCTTCAGATCTCGGAGCTCGCTTGCAGCCGAGGTCGCCTCGGATTTGGATTCTTCAAGAGATTCCTTGAGCTTCCGAGTCTCCTCTTCTCGGAGCTGCTTCTCTGCGGCGGCGGTCTTGTCCGACTCGGCGACTCGGCTCCGAGATTGCTCTAACTCGGCTTTCAGCCGGAGCACCTCCTCCTGCTCCCTCTTCAGCTCGGCTTGAAGTGCAAGCTCGCGCTCCTTATGTGCGGCTGTGCCGAGGTAGCAAATGTTAGAGTAAGAAAATTGATGCAAGTGTTGGTGGAAGGGCAAAAGTGTGGCTTACACTCGGTTTCCGAGATCCGTTTCTCCAAGCCTTCAACCTTGAGTGCCGAATCAGACACCTGGTCCAACTTGGCCCGGAGCAGCTTGAACTTGTTGGAAAGCACCTTATGTTCCAACAGCAACTTGCGGTGTATTTGTGTCCGCTTGGTCATGCAAGACTGAAAAGAAGAAATGTCAGTATGGTTGATGAAGATTCAGACCAAGTTACCCTCACTCAACCGAGTCATCCTTACTCGGCCAAGCTCAGTCACTCAACCCGAATCTCGGGGACTGGGGATAGATGATATCTACATTAAAGAAAATGTAACCGAGTTATCTTGACTCGGCACCAATTATCGCAGTTGCTTGTTCGGCCGTGAGGAGAGCAGTTTTGGCTGCGGCCATCTTCTGGGCCACCAGACTCGGCCCCGCCGGATGCTCCGAGATGATTTGGCCTGCTGGTGACCTCGAGCTCACTTCGCTCAGGTCGGCAGCGTTCCAGTCCATGTGATAATGCTCAAGGGAGCCCAGACTTTGCCCGCTTGAGGTTTTTAAGGGGCCAAACCCCCAGCTAACTGCAGAGGTCTGGGCGCTGGTCATCGCCGTGGCCGCCCCAGATGATTCTTGGAGAACTATTCGGCGCTCCGGGTTAGGCGGCAGGTCCTTGGCAGCGGTGGCCTTCTCTGGAGCTTTCCCGGCTGCAGTGGACGTTTTCCTGGCCGCGGCGGGGGCAGCTTTGTCTGCTGTTGTGCCGGCTGTGCCAGGTGCAGTTTTCCTCGGTGGAGTTTTCCCGGCCGTAGCGGTCGCAGGTGCTTTCTGTTTCTGATGCTGCTGCTGCTTCGGAGGAGATGGCTGTGGCACTTGTGTCGGAGCTGGCTGTGGCTGCGGTTGCGGCTGCGGTATCTCTTGTTGCGGTTGTTGTTGCTGCTGCGGTTGTTGTTGCTGTTGCGGTTGCTGTTGTTGTTGCTGTTGCTGTCGTTGCGGCTGTGGCGCTTCTTGCTGCGGCTGACTCGGATGTGCCGAGTCTTCTGGAGCCGCAGTCTTCTCTATTTCGGGGGCCGACGTGCTGGCCCCGAGATCCATGGTGAGGTCGGTCGCTCCGACTCGGTGTTTCCAGTTCCGGATCCCGGAACCGTTGGAGGCACTATCGGGCTGGTCCGTGGCGGACTCGGCAGCCTTGTGTCGTCTGGCCGAGGCGGTGTCAGGAGTCCTGACAGGAACCGAGTCAGTGATCTCGGTTGGAATCTCCAGAGGAGTGGAGCTGCAAGCAAAGAAGCAGAGGTGTATTGTCAGAGGAGAAAAGTAATACGGTCGATCATGATAAGTTTATGTCGGTAAGAGGGGAATCTTACCCCTTAGTGACGGGGCGCTCGCGGCGCTTCGCTGCAGTCTTTACCCGCCGCTGCTTCTTCGCAGGGAGCGCCGGATGTTCCGGCACCGGCGGTCGCTGCTGCCGGGCGTTTCCGGACGGCGCCCTTGGATCCCACGGCGAGGGGCTCCACCTCGAGCACCTGGTCGTCCGCGTCAGCTGGGGGCGAGGGCACCGGGTAAGAGAATGCAATCGGGAGAGGGTCATGTACCTCTAGAATTTGACAGTCGTCATCATCATCATCCGACCAATCTCGGACGCGAGCCTTACCAGTTACAGGAACGGAGCCGACATCAGGGATCGGCATGTTGTCTTCGTTATCCGGGTCCTCCGAGTCAGCTTCGACTCGGTCTGGACCCCATTTGGCAGCAGGATCCGGCCCGTCCTCCCTCTGCTGCCGCCTGAATCTCTGTATGATGGAAACCGAGAAAGATTAAGGCCAAGTGTAAAAAGGGGAACCGACTTAAAGGGTTACGTGCCGGCAGAAAAATTGTGTCGGCACAAGTCATTTACCTGGGGCGGAGGGTTGCTTCGGTTGTGAGGTTCTTTACCCCACTCCCACTCCTCCGTCATCCTCGTCCGAGCTATGGCCTTGACCCGCTGCCGGATCTGGGCCTTGGTCAGCTCGACCGTGCTTATCCGGGTCGGATCAAGAGGGCCACTCATGTGGCAAATCTTGTGGACTCGGCGCTGAAGAGGTGATACCCGGCGGCTAATGAATGTCGCCAGCAGATCGTCAGCAGTCAATCCTTCTGCTCGGAGTTGTCCCACGACTTCATGGATCTGGTTGACCTCGACCTCTTTGTCGGTTGGATTGTACCCCCAATTGAGTTGCGCTGTAGGGGGGCCGATGACGAAGTCCGGCAAGTTGATCTTATCGGCGTCGGTCGAATTCTTGACATAGAAAAAGGAGCGCTGCCATTTCCGGCATGACTCCAAGCCGTTGATCCGGGGGAAGATTGAGCCGCGCCGAGGTGTGACCGTGGCGGCCCCACACTGGGTCATCACCTTGGGGGCGGCCGGGTCAGCAGGATTCGGAATGACCTGCTTCCGGAATCCGAAATACTTGGACCACGCGCGGACGCTGGCCTTGAGACCGAGATAGCCCTCGGTGAAGGAGACGAAGGAGGATAAGGTGGTGATGGCATTGGCCGGTAAGTGGTGAGGCTGAAGACCGAAACTGTCGAGGAAGTTTCGGAAGAACACGCTGGCGGGCAATCCGAATCCCCGCTCGAAGTGCGCGACGAAGACGACACGTTCGCCTTCCTTGAGACTCGGCGTGGTCTCGGTGCCGGGTATTCGGCACTCTACTCCGGGCGGGATCCGTCGAGTCCGGACTAGCCAATCTAGCTCGGCTCGTCCGACATCGGAACCTTCCCACGAGGCCCGAGTGGATCCCTCCACTGTGTTTTCTTCAACCGAGTCGACCACCTCGAGGGCGGCGTCGTCCGACATATCGGCGAGGGAAGCCGAGATCTGCAAAATGGTTCACCGTCGGTAAGCGATGTGTGCCGTAGTGAAAATAGAGAGAAAAAGAGAGGAAAATATGCGAAGAGGCGAACAAGTTCTAGATCTAGAAGAGAAGCGAAGAGGAAGGAAAGTAATGCTACGGCGGCTAAGACACCGGCGGCGCGCCGCAACCGCGGCCGAGGGGTCACCGGCGGCGCACATTGCGGCGCGGCGGTGAAGAAGCACGATGAACTAAAAAGAACAGGGCGAAGAAATAGAAGAAGAAGAAAAACTTACCGCTGCGGTGTGCTTGTGCGGCGGCGGCGAGGGATGCAACCGCAGCGTCCTGCGCGTCGTCCGGCGGCGGCTCGTCGGCGTGCGCGAATCCGTGCGGCGGCGGCAAGCTCCGGGCTCTGCGTGCACTGGAGAGCGAGGAGAACGAGGAGGCGAGGGAGAAGATGAGTGAATGCGGGGAGGGGGAAAAGATTTGCCCCGCTCCCCCTATTTATTTACGGCGGAGGAGATCGTGGGTGCGCGATCCGCTGCGCACGATCTCGTAACGGACGGGGAGTTACGTCCCCACGATCTGTGGCACGATTCCCCTTGCGGCTTAACTGCCGCACGATCTGCCCCACGATGGGTCACAGGAGGCCAACGGTCCAAGGGCGGTACACGCGATCGGGCGAGACCCGAGGAGACGCACGCACGGTCAAGGGTGCACTCAAGTGCTTACGTGGGCACAGTGGCCAAGGCGACCGACGTCACACAGGTGGCACGCATGCCTGTGGCGCGTCCATCCGTGCACAAAGACCGAGGCGTCAGGCAGAGATGCTCTGCCACGTAGGGAACCGACGACTCGGAGGAGTCATGGGGTTTCATCCCGTAAGTCGGAATGATCCGACGCAATATGAAATATCAAGTTGGGATACATAGTGTTTTCCGACATACGAGTGTCGCCGGCATATGTTATGTCGGAGGTCAGCTAAGGATGCTGATTTTGGGGTAAACCTGCCGTGGCCCTCCATCCGAGGCTGCAGGACCGCGCCAGCTTCGGGGACTAATGTCGGGGGGCAACCCCCGGATATGGGCAAGGCGTCGATATAAGGGTTGACTCGGTATTGACCGGGTCACTGAAACCGACATAACTGTACCGGCTCACTCGGAGCTGGCCGGGTCATGATTAACCGACATATTGTTATGTCGGATTATGCGAGTTATATGTCGGATCGTTCTTTGTTCTTCTTGTGTGCAGGGAAGGCGAAACCGAGTTACAGGGAATTCGGCATGCCTGTGCCGGATAAGGAGGCTTACTCGGGCCATGGTCAAGGCGCAGGTCTTGTCCCTACAATCACGGGTCAGGACGCAGAGCCACTTGCACGATGGGACGAGGCCACTTGACCAGGGTGATTGACCTCCATGCCGCTGACCGAAGCGGTACCAGGGAGCAGTGCGTTGGAGGAGACAGATGGGACGTGCCACGGCGCGGTGACGGAAGCGGTCAGAGGACCGGGCGTGGCTACAGTCCGGGCTACGCCAGCACTGATGTCAGCCCTAACTTGTGCCCTGGGCTTCCCTTTATAAGGAGCACCAGGGGCTCCTCTTACGGGGACGCATGCACGCATACTTGCCTCGAGCATACACATTTGAGCATTTCTTTCATAGTCAGTAGAGAGCTAGAGAGAGCTTCCGAGACTCGGTTGGAGGCCTAGATCGTCCTATTCTTCTATCCAGCTCGAGGAGCAAGATTGTAAATCACTAGTAGACCATATATACAGATCGGATAGGCAGGAGTAGGGGTGTTATCTCCTCACGAGAGCCCCGAACCTGGGTAAAATCGTGTGTGTTAAGTTCTTTGTGTGCGTGTTCGTGCGTACAAGCCCTCCCCGGGTGCCACCAGCGTCCATCGGCCCCACACATCAAGCCATCCTATGGCATCTGCCGTGACACCACCACGACAAAAGCGGACAACGAGTATTGCCACTTCGGTGACAAGGGAACCGTCTGCAGCTACGCTCCAAGGGCAGCGTCACCGTGGGACCCGTTCCGCCTCCGCAGCGCCAGCTCGCCGCCCGTTGGACGGTGGCCTTTTCTAGCTTTGGTGACGCCGTCCCTGCCCTGGACCGCGTCCACGGCCTTCACCTTTCTGGTGGACTCCACCTTTATGGTGCACCGCGCCTCCTCCTTCGTCGCCATGTGGTAACCCTTCCCGCCCAAATGTTTGGGCGGAAGAGGTCCGAGACGCCTATAAAAGGAGTGGGAGCACGCTCAAGCAAAGGGTTCCAAGATTCCTGAGCCAAAACCCTAGATCTGAAGACTAGCAAGTAGCCATTGTTAGCCACCTCGAGCTCGACAAGCTCCCTTGTACTGTGTACTCTCCAAGCAGTGCAATACACAAAAGCAGGACGTAGGGGTTTTACCTCCACAAGAGGGCCCTGAACCTGGGTAAGACCGAGCGTTCCATCTCTGCAGTGCTGTCCCGCAGCGAGTCCGACGAGCATCGTCGCCGGAGCACATTGAGGGTTGTTTGATTCCATGTTCAGCCCCTTACTCGATCCTTCTCGAGACACACCCAGTTCCTGGGACAGTTCTCCGACACGGCACACCAACCGTCTAGGGTACACAATGCACCCAAGAGGCAAAAGCTCTTGGGAACACAATGCACCCAAGAGTAACAAGCTTCTCAACTTCAATCCCACGAATCTTCGTGAAGAGCACAACCCGATGCAACTAATGCAAAAGGCAAGAGCACACTAAGTGGTCAAATCCTTCTATCCAAAATCCAACCAAAGCAACTAATGCTATGAAGGGATTTAAGAGGAAGAACAAAGAGGATGAACAAAAAGCAACCCCAAAATCTAGATCCACAAGGTTCCCCTCACTTAGAGGAGGAATGGATTGGTGGAATGGTAGATCTAGATCTCCTCTCTTGTTTCCCTAAAAATGGGCAAGAATCATTGGAGGGAAGTGGACGAATCAAGCTCTCAAGATGTGCAACAATGGAGGAGATAGAGAGAGCAAAGGGTTCAAATTGTTTGTTTTAACCATTGGGGAAGAAAGGCCCCTTAAAAAGGTCCCTGAGAAAACTGGCCGTTGGGCTCAAATTCGCGTAGGGCCGGTAGTACCGGCCCAAAGGGCGGTACTACCGCCCTACGCAAAGCTGCCCACCAACGGTACACTGCAGAAAAAACCCGCAGGGCCGGTAGTACCGGCAAAAAGGGCGGTACTACCGCCCTACACAAAGCTGCCCACCAACGGCTCGCAGAGAAACCCACAGGGCCGGTAGTACCGGGAAATGGACCGGTAGTACCGATTGACCGGTACTACCGGAACCACTTCTGGGCAAACTTCCGGTTAAAAACAGGAGGTATCCAATACCGAAAAACTTAAGCGGAAGTAGCCCCGGAACTAGGCCCGGTACTACCGGCCATGGTCCGGTCGGTACTACCGGCAAGTACAGCGGTACTACCACCCCCACCCAAACTAGCCTGCCAACGGCTAGCAGCAAAGAAACCCGCAGGGCCGGTACTACCGGTAAAAGGACCGGTAGTACCGATTGACCCGGTACTACCGGAAGAACTTCCGGGTCACTTCCGGAAAAAGACAGAAGCTTAAAAACTTAAGCGGAAGTGGCCTCGGTACTAGGCCCAGTACTACCGGCCATGGGCCGGCCGGTACTACCGGCTAGTACCCCGGTACTACCAGTTACAAAAAATAGCAGAACACCCGGTACGAGAAAAATTATAACTTAAACATCCGGACTCCGTTTTCGATGATCTTGGGCTCGTTGGAATCGTCACAACGAGCACAACAAAAATATGCAGAGAAACATCATAGTCCAACAAGATATTATAAAATCAAATGGGGAAAGTTTAAACCTCTATTTTGAAAACCGGAAATGCTATAACTTTTACAAATGAAGTCCAAATGACGTGAAACTAATTTTGATGGAAAGAGGATGACAAATGCAATCCTTGAAAATGATTAAAACAATTAAAGGAGATTTTGGAAAAATGGAAGAGAGAAACCTTCCGCAAGGATGAACCGGCAAAATCTCCAATACCGAGACCGCAATAGAAGACTCATATAAAAACCGTTTTCGGTGACCTTGGCCTTGTCATGACAAGCACGACAAGCACCAAGACCACGCCACGATAAGAGACAAATAAGAACCAATAAAGATGAATGCATGGATGCAAACATTTGTGCTCTCTACGATGATACGATCACGATATTCGGTCGAGATCCCCTCTTGATAGTACAGCTATCTATCCTATAACCCGGTCTCTCCACTAACAACATCAGACCGGTAAAATAGAAAGCCTATAAAGATCATACCTTTGCCTTGCGCATAATCCACTTGAGGTCGATGAAGACGATCCTCATCTCCTCAAGACGCACCACCTTTCTCGATTGCGCTTCGCTTGGTGAAGATTCACAAGATGCTCCCCCATACACCAATATGGGAGAAGCACACCTTTGGCAAATCTTCACTTGGACTTGAGTGTTGATGAACACGCACTTAGCCTTGATCAACACATACTCTTCTTCCCTTAGCCTTGAATCCAACAATTGGAGATCAAGCAAATCAAATGGACAACCTACAAGTAGCTCAATACAAACATTAGTCCATAGAGATTGTCATTAATTACCAAAGCCACACATGGGGGCAACCATGCACTTTCAAATCACCACGACCAAAATATGCAAGTTCGTAAATGCAAATAATACTCCTGATTGACCTTGTTGGCGGGTGATTCTACCACAGAATGGCGGTTCGTAAGTGCAAATAATACACTCTTCATCCATTTCCTGTATTTAAAAGCAACAACAAAAGAAATTTAGAAATTGGGGTTTTTCCCCACTTCGAAGAAAAACATACGCAGTCATATGGAAAGTCAATTTAACCAAAATATAATCCACCGTTCGGGAGCTCTAACACCAAAATGACACACGTATAGAAGATAGCACTTACCTTTCAAATGGGGTAGATGGATTGCGGCAGAATCGACGGTGACCGAAAAACCCCAATTTTAATCGTCCCGGCAACGTAGAAGGCAGCCGAAGAATAACCGCGCTGGCAAGCGGCGAAGGCCTCCTCTGCTTGTCCTCCCTTCTCCATGCCAACGGCGATGGAACTCCTATGCGCCTTGAATCCCCCTCCTCTGCGCCTTGAATCCAAGAATAACCGCGCCGGCAAAGTGCGAAGGCCTCCTCTGCTTGTCCTCCCTTCTCGACGCCGACGGCGATGGTACTCCTCTGCGCACTGAATCTCCCTCCTCTGCACCTTGAATCCGCCTCCTCTGCGCGAATTCGTCTCCTTTTGCTCTGTTCTTGGGTTCTCCTAGGGTTTTCTTGGGGTTTCTTGTAACATCCCAGAATTAATATAAGTATTATTAATTCCAAAAATGTGGGCCAACAATTTTTTTTATTATTTTATGTGTGTTTGCATGTATTTCATTGCTTGATGTGTGTGTGTTTGCTAAATAAAAATAAGAAGAAAAGAAAAGAAACACAATAAAAACACCAACACATAAAATCATGTGACAAGTGACAAATGAAATTCTCCAAGTGAGAAATTATTTTTAAAAACCAAACTCCATTGGAGTGGGAAATGATCCCTCCCAATTTATTCTACCACTTTCCTCTCTCAATTTATTATTTTCAAAAATCCAAATTTAATATCTAATTTCTTTCTTTATCTTTTAAATCATCAAATATGTGGTGCTACACTTACCAAATAAATTCCATCATAGCACCAAAAATCCCTACTAATATATATAAAGTCAATTGTGGAAACAAATTTCAAAAAAATGAATTTAAACTGGGTTCACACATTTCATCGAACACCTGGAGGGCAGAGCCCGTGTTTTCCCCCAAACCGATGAACTCGAGATCAAATCGATGTATTTGGGTTTCGGTTCTTCGATTCCTTGCACCCCTCTACCCCTCTCCACCTCGCGGACCTGCCCACCACACCGGAGCCTCACGGGAGAAACCCTAGTGGCCGCGGTGATCATCGACGCCAGGGGACCGGAGCACTGTCGCCATGCCGCTCCTGTCGCCGACGCGTAGGAGACACCGTATCCGCCCCTCTAGCCCTAGCGTCGCGCCTTGTCTTTCCCAGCACCACACCGCGCCCCCGGGACACGGGAACCGGTCGCCCCCGACACCTTACGCCCGTGCACGAGCACGCCGTGCGCCGCCTAAGCGCGCACACGGCCGTCCCCCACCTCGAGATCGCGTAGCTCGCCTCCACGCAACCCCTCTTGCCCCTCTGCACCCCAACACCGTAGCCGCCCCCGCACCGCCCCTATGGCGAGCCCGCGTGCCCGCTGGACCGCTCCCGCGCCGCGTCCACCGTGCACCGGCCGTCGGCTATAAAACCCCGCCCCGAGCCTCGCATTTCACCCCCACTCCACTCCACTCATTCCACCCCCTCTCGTGCACCGCCGGGAGGGCGGAATCGCAGCCGCGGAGCCGCTGCTGCCCTCGTTCGTCTTAGGGCACCGTCATGCCCGAGGTGAGCGTCGAGCACGAACTCGCCGTGCTGCTGCCCCCCTTTCCCCACTGACCCCTCCACCTTACTCCCCGTCCACACCGCACTCACCCGTGCCTTCCCTCCCTCTTTTTCGTGCACAGACGCGCCGTAGAAGCCTCGCCGGAGTTGGAGCACAGCCGCGGAGGAGGAGCCGATCTTCGCCGACGCCAGGAGCATTGTAACAACCCCAGTTCGGCACCCTAAAATATGGGCCAAATTTTCACCTTTTCTTTTCATTGCATCATGGCATACATATTTAAATTGGTAATGTCAAAATAAAGCAACACCTTGAAATTAAAACAAAGGAAGCAAACCCTTCCTACATTTCCAAACTACATGCATTGCCAAAAATGGCCAAACCAAATTAATTTGAATTTCCGAATTGTTCGGGAAGTTCCAAATTACTTTTTCTAACCAATTGTCAAAATCCAATTATTGACAAGCAAAGTTATAAATTTGTGAATTCCAATTTGGTTCAATTCTAATCCTATTTTTGAAACCAAGCTAAAACTTCCAAAAATTCAAACTAAAATCATGGGGGGCTTCAATGTTATGGTTAGAGCCTCCATGAATATTTTCAGTATTTTTGGAAATGTTTAAGTGCTTCAATTAAATACAATTTGGAATTTGTCAAAAATACTTTAAATTAAAAGCTGTGAACAAATGTTGGCCAAAACATTTTATTTTGCCTCACCAATTTTTGTGGAGCACCTAAAGGTCAATTGGAGCCCATATGAATTTTTGCACATTTTATAAAAATGTCCTGGTGCCCCAATTGAATCGCCAAAGTTTGCTCATGGACCTGTTTGTATTTAGGGAAATTTTAGGCAGGGGGTTTCTGTAAAACGGTCATCCCCTTCCTCCACTGTGGCGACAGGGCCGGCGCCCATGCCGCCCTGCCGGCCATGACGCCGTGGCCACGCAGGCAAGCGCGACGCCGTGGCCCCCCTCTGGTGGTCAAGGACACACACCCACGACGCCGAAGACCTCACCTGCCCCCTTTCCTTCCCTTGCTCTCCCGTTTCCCCTCGCTGTTCCTCTCTCGAAACCAACGACGCCGCTGCCGCTCGCCGACGAATCGCCGCCCTTTGGAGCTCCCTCGGAGCAAGCCGACGCCACCCTCTTATCCGCCGGGTCCTCTCTCTCCCCGCCGGCGGAATCGAGCCGGGGACGTAGGGGCCAACGCATTCGTCCTCGCCCTCTTCCGCCGCGGACATTGCTCGTCTGCCAATTCTAAAGCCCGAAGAAAGGAAGTGTTGCGGATCGTCAAGAAATTCCTTTGCTTTAGCCCAAGATCTTGAACCGAAGGTCCCGGATTGTGCTAGGGCTCAGGTGTAATGATTCATGAGGGTTGTCGCCCTTGTGAGCATTATGCTATTGTGGGTCCCAGTACATGAAGCTGATCTTTAACCCAAGATCTTTTCCGTCGAACCCTGGTGTTAATTGTCAAACCCTACACCAGGTTGCCACAAATTGAAGTAGTCTCAAACTCGAGGTTGCCGCCGTAATTATTTTCCTCGCCGATGCTCTTCGCGGTCACTAGCTTCATCTAGGCTCTCTGTCTTGGAACCATCTGAATCATGACGGGATTGCTCTTATCGAGAGGTCCATCAATAATTGTGATTCCTCCGGTAACGACCGTTTTTGAAACCCTTTCGGCACTAGTTGTCGGAAGAGTGCTAACACGGGCTTCTACATTATCTTGAGATTGTTGCTAGCCCGTTCCTTACTCTAGATATGTCGACCGGCCTCTATCCCTGTCTGTTGATAGTCAAGTTTTATCGTGCATTGGGGTGTTCTGATGCATGTTATTCTTGTGGTTCGCCAAGGCATTCCACTCGGGGATGTCAGGAGAAACAAACTCCGGTACCTTGTCCATCTCTCGGCCAGGTCAAAGGATTGTGATTCGCGGAGTAAAATTCTGTCTAGCTTTTGTTCCGTTCCACCTTGGAGTGTCACCCTCTTCTATATCAAGAGGTCGTGCATAGTCTCATGACGCACTTGATGAAGTGATGCACTTACCCTTCCTTATCCATCTACCTCCGAGCTACCGGGCTCGAGAATGTCTAGGATGAATATCGTTGTGGTAATCGGATATTCTTAGCAATTGATATTGCTTCGAGAACCAAGGACTTTGGGTGGCACTCTTAGCCTGACTGGTAATCATATCATCGAGCTGAGTTGTCTATGTTGCCGAGTCCAATCGTCTGGTGCACCTTCGGTCACCGAGTTTGATTCTTATCGAAACTTTCAAGACCACCTCCTTTTCTTTGAAAGGCAAGTTTTCTCTCGCAACCAGTGACCTCTGTCGCTATGGATCCGAGTGAAGTTCGCCTTGTCTCCTCGGGTTAAATCACAAGTTGGTTATGCATACGTGCATTATTGAGCTGGTAGGTTGTTACCTCCCGTTCTCTGATTAAGCCATGTGTGCACACCAAGCCCTGACCGAGTTGTTCCTAAATAAGAAGAAGTTGTCAAATCTCATCAGCTTACCGGTGTTTCCCAATCACAAATCAGTTGGGCTTCAATGTTTGGAGTTCATGCTGGTTCAATTTCCTCTTGGTAATCCTGACCCCATGGTTCTCCCAATCTAGCTCTTGCTCTGGAGCTTGACCCTATAGCCCTTGTCTTGGGAATCTAGTTACCCTACCTTGCGGCTAACTCTCGGAAACCCTTCCTCGGACTTGTCAAGTCTGAATTTTTCCTCACGCCTAATCAAATCCGAATCTCAAGCAAAAGTGATGCTTGGAGTTTATCAAGAGCATGACCTAAGCCTACTAGTAACCCGACAAGCCCGGTGTTGTGGTTCACGCACCTCACCGGAAGGACTTCGGACTAAATCTCCTAACTCTTTCAAAATCAACCGATATCCATGAGAATCATGTGTAACTGGTTCCAGAAGTTTTCCCCTAAGGTCTTTTCTCTATCTTCAAGTACGACCTTCGCTTGAGGATCGAATGAAGGCTATTCCGAAGCATGCGTGTGATATCTAGAACCTCAAGGAGAACATCACCACGGAGTTGCTAAATATCCATCGGTCGATCCTTCTACTCCTTGTATCGTGGCAATATCTCGTGTACGGGGTTTTACCTCCCTAACCAGCTGAGGATCATGTGGATCAATGCTATATTTTTCCCCTCCTAGGTGAACCCAAGGTTTTACCCAATCGCACGGATAGTGTGTCAATTCATCAGTTCCGTTAGGGCCGAGCTTCCAATCTTACGGAGACGTTTTGTGTGTCACAATCGTGGAGTCCAAAAGGTGTCCTTTCTCCTCTCGGTGCTCCAACTCTCTATGATCTACACCTCTTGGTGATTTGAAATAATGTCTTGGTCTTGGACAAAAATCCTGAACAAAGTGATCGGTTGTCCTATCATCGGCTCGACCTTTGTTTGGTCAAGTCATTCCTAGTTCTCTCAATAACCTATGGTTTTGGGCAAGAGTAATTTTGTCTACCACCTTAAGTTATCTCCTGTTCTTTCCGCCGTGTTGGCATGTCATGTTAGTTAGCCCAATCTCTGCCACGAGGAAGATACGTGTTGTCATATTCTCCTCCTCTCTACTTCTACTCTAGAATCTCGGGACGAGATTCCTGTAAGGGGGGTAGAATTGTAACAGCCCCAGTTCGGCACCCTAAAATATGGGCCAAATTTTCACTTTTTCTTTTCATTGCATCATGGCATACATATTTAAATTGCTAATGTTAAAATAAAGCAACACCTTGAAATTAAAACAAAGGAAGCAAACCCTTCCTACATTTCCAAACTACATGCATTGCCAAAAATGGCCAAACCAAATTAATTTGAATTTCCGAATTGTTCAGGAAGTTCCAAATTACTTTTTCTAACCAATTGTCAAAATCCAATTATTGACAAGCAAAGTTATAAATTTGAGAATTCCAATTTGGTTCAATTCAAATCCTATTTTTGAAACCAAGCTAAAACTTCCAAAAATTCAAACTAAAATCATGGGGGGCTTCAATGTTATGGTTAGAGCCTCCATGAATATTTTCAGTATTTTTGGAAATGTTTAAGTGCTTCAATTAAATACAATTTGGAATTTGTCAAAAATACTTTAAATTAAAAGCTGTGAACAAATGTTGGCCAAAACATTTTATTTTGCCTCACCAATTTTTGTGGAGCACCTAAAGGTCAATTGGAGCCCATATGAATTTTTGCACATTTTATAAAAATGTCCTGGTGCCCCAATTGAATCGCCAAAGTTTGCTCATGGACCTGTTTATATTTAGGGAAATTTTAGGCAGGGGGTTTCTGTAAAACGGTCATCCCCTTCCTCCACTGTGGCGACAGGGCCGGCGCCCATGCCGCCCTGCCGGCCATGACGCCGTGGCCACGCAGGCAAGCGCGACGCCGTGGCCCCCCTCTGGTGGTCAAGGACACACACCCACGACGCCGAAGACCTCACCTGCCCCCTTTCCTTCCCTTGCTCTCCCGTTTCCCCTCGCTGTTCCTCTCTCGAAACCAACGACGCCGCTGCCGCTCGCCGACGAATCGCCGCCCTTTGGAGCTCCCTCGGAGCAAGCCGACGCCACCCTCTTATCCGCCGGGTCCTCCTCTCTCTCCCCGCCGGCGGAATCGAGCCGGGGACGTAGGGGCCAACGCATTCGTCCTCGCCCTCTTCCGCCGCGGACGCCGTTCGCCGGGCCCGATTCTCGTCGCCCCCGCCCTCCGCGCCGTCGCCGACCGCACCTTTGAGTTCGGGGTGAGCTTCTTGTCCTTTTGGCACCTCCCTCGCGCCCCTCTTCCCTTTCTCCCGCCGCCGGAATTTGGTCGTCGCCGACATCACCGTCGGTCGCCACATGCGCCGCACGCCCGGCCTGGGAATTCGACAAACCAAATTTCAAAAATGTTTCAAATTCGACAAACCAAATTTCAAAATTCGACAAACAAAATTAAATAATCGATAACTATTTGAAAAATGCTTCAAATTCGACAAACCAAATTTGAAAATGTTTAGGAGAACAAACTCTACCACTTGGAAGCATTGTAACTTTCTTTTGGAATTATATTCTTTTGGTTATTTAATAATTCCTAAAATGGGTTAAATAATATCCAAATTGGGAAAACCATAACTTGTTAAATATTGTTCCAAAAATTATGAATAAAATATCAGTGTGATCTATACTTCAAATGCAATCAAACCATGCACTTATCACATCATGATTACAAATATTTACTTGATATTGATTATAATTTGTTTAAGCAATTTAAATTCAAATAATTATTTAATTTGCTGTTTAATCTTCGGTACTCAGAAAATTACAATTAAGGTACCAAAATGATCGGAACGACAAACTCTATCCATGCATATCATGTTCATGCATATTTGAGCAAATTATAAATAATGTGATCATTATGAACAATTGGACATTAAGTTAAATATGGAGTTGTGTCCAAATAATTGCACTAATTATTTGGAACTCCATTTAATTAGTTAAATAAATTAAATGATAATATCAATGCATCAACTTGTCATGTCATCATGTGATTGTGCATTGCACCTCTCCCTCGTGTGATTTATTTGTTCTTTGTGTTATTTTGGGTATCGATAGATAACGGAGTCGAGGGTTCCCCTATCTACCCCGACGAGCCGTACTACACGCCCCGGCAGCAAGGCAAGAGATAACCTAACCTTCTTGGCATCTAGCATCCTATGATTTTTATCAACTTATTTTATCCACCATAATATTGCATGCGATTCAAATGTCATTTTTGATCAAGACCTAGAGTTTCCTATGAATGCATGTTTTTCCCCGAGCCAATCACACGTATCCCTACCTATGAACCTTAGTGATGACGTGTTGGCCGGATGCAAAATATAATTGTTGTAATTATATGCTTAGCTATGCTTAGCCATGCTTAGTCAAATGCTAGTAATGTCCGTTGTTTAATTCCATAATTGTTGATGTTGATGGAATGTTTCGTACATGGTGGATATGTGGGGTGCTTAATTAAAATGCTATGCAGGCTTGGGTGAGTTGCCATCGGGGATGGTGTTTGCCTCACTCTTGCCCCTAGGTGCAAGTTCTTTACCTCTTGAACCAATACGATCGTGCTTCCAACGGTGGGGACATATGGAATCCCCTTTAACTAAATAACTTGTGCGGGCGTATCCAAGGGTCCTCTAGTTTGCTTTTCCATTTGCCGTGTGTGTGAGCGGAAAAAGAAATGATGAGGATGGTGGTGTTTAGGACGTGGCAATGGGGCAGGGGCTGAAATAGGCTGGGTAAACTTGCCCTGTGGCCACAGATGACTCTTGGATAGTCTCACGCGAGGTAAAGGTTTAACCGTGCCCACTCACCGGTCTTCCCCGGAAGAGGACCAATCAGGTGAGCCGGACGGTACCGGTGGGTAAATTAGTACACCCCTGCAGGGTAAATCTTTTCGAAAATCCGTGTCCGCGGTTATGGACGACTTGGGAATAGACGATAATACCATAGAGAACCTTAACCTAATTGATATGGCAGCTAAAGGTTGCATTAATCAACGTGTGATAAAGGTTCATTTCCTCGAGGGTGATTCGAGGGGGTGCCTTGGTGGAGATGAGTGGGTCTTGGCTACAAGTAGGTTCGCCGAGAACCGAAGATGAAAAGTTTACTCTCTTACCCCCTTTATGAAAAATATTCTGAGTAGACGGTGCCATGTGTCAATTATGTCTTGTTTATGAAAATTCGCTTTATGCAAAAATAGCTACATATACAGCTTTAGAGCCTCCGTCAATCATTGGGCCTATATCGCCCTACTAAACTTGCGAGTACATCGTACTCAGTCTCTCTTTGCTGCCTTTATATTTGTATTTCAGAGGAGGATGACACCGAGCAGCTAGGTGGGTTCTTCGTGGACGTCGACTAGTAGTCCGGGGTTCCCAGGTGGCAGCTTGGGACCGTGGAACAAGCTGGCTTGGGTGATGTTTATCTGTAGGCCTCTTAGGCCATAATTTGCATCTTGTTGTATTAGACAACGCTACTTCGCTTCCGCTTGATTAATTGATGGTCTGTGACCTTTTGATGTGTAATATTTGTATCTTCTCTTATATGAGTTGCTATATGTTTTTGTGTCGTAGAGTCTGTAATGTGCCAGTTGTTCCACAAGTCTCGGTCTCTTTACTATACATGATAGCGATGTCTGAGCTTATGGCATGATCGAGGTGTTGTGTGCCGATGATCCATTCCGAGCACACCTGCCAATGAGTTTTGGCCCGGGATTGGTAAACCCAGTAACCCTCGATTGTGTAGCATGACCGGTTGCACAACGCTTCACTATATAGTTCTGGGGTCGGGGCGCTACAAGTTGGTATCAGAGCAGGACTGTCTGTAGGAAACCCTTTCTATTGGTCGATGTCGAGTCTAGTTCGTGAAAATTATTTTTTAACCTAAAAATGAGTTGTGAAAACCCTCTTAGGATTCTTTTTACTCCTTACCCAATTCACTCTGATCTCGGTGCCATCTTACCTCTATTTGATTTTAACGGTTCTTCTGATTGTCGGCAAATTCTAAATCTTTAGGGTCACGGGGTTGGGTTCTATCTTTAGTTACTGGTGAACATTGCTCGTCTGCCAATTCTAAAGCCCGAAGAAAGGAAGTGTTGCGGATCGTCAAGAAATTCCTTTGCTTTAGCCCAAGATCTTGAACCGAAGGTCCCGGATTGTGCTAGGGCTCAGGTGTAATGATTCATGAGGGTTGTCGCCCTTGTGAGCATTATGCTATTGTGGGTCCCAGTACATGAAGCTGATCTTTAACCCAAGATCTTTTCCGTCGAACCCTGGTGTTAATTGTCAAACCCTACACCAGGTTGCCACAAATTGAAGTAGTCTCAAACTCGAGGTTGCCGCAGTAATTATTTTCCTCGCCGATGCTCTTCGCGGTCACTAGCTTCATCTAGGCTCTCTGTCTTGGAACCATCTGAATCATGACGGGATTGCTCTTATCGAGAGGTCCATCAATAATTGTGATTCCTTCGGTAACGACCGTTTTTGAAACCCTTTCGGCACTAGTTGTCGGAAGAGTGCTAACACGGGCTTCTACATTATCTTGAGATTGTTGCTAGCCCGTTCCTTACTCTAGATATGTCGACCGGCCTCTATCCCTGTCTGTTGATAGTCAAGTTTTATCGTGCATTGGGGTGTTCTGATGCATGTTATTCTTGTGGTTCGCCAAGGCATTCCACTCGGGGATGTCAGGAGAAACAAACTCTGGTACCTTGTCCATCTCTCGGCCAGGTCAAAGGATTGTGATTCGCGGAGTAAAAGTCTGTCTAGCTTTTGTTCCGTTCCACCTTCGAGTGTCACCCTCTTCTATATCAAGAGGTCGTGCATAGTCTCATGACGCACTTGATGAAGTGATGCACTTACCCTTCCTTATCCATCTACCTCCGAGCTACCGGGCTCGAGAATGTCTAGGATGAATATCGTTGTGGTAATCGGATATTCTTAGCAATTGATATTGCTTCGAGAACCAAGGACTTTGGGTGGCACTCTTAGCCTGACTGGTAATCATATCATCGAGCTGAGTTGTCTATGTTGCCGAGTCCAATCGTCTGGTGCACCTTCGGTCACCGAGTTTGATTCTTATCGAAACTTTCAAGACCACCTCCTTTTCTTTGAAAGGCAAGTTTTCTCTCGCAACCAGTGACCTCTGTCGCTATGGATCCGAGTGAAGTTCGCCTTGTCTCCTCGGGTTAAATCACAAGTTGGTTATGCATACGTGCATTATTGAGCTGGTAGGTTGTTACCTCCCGTTCTCTGATTAAGCCATGTGTGCACACCAAGCCCTGGCCGAGTTGTTCCTAAATAAGAAGAAGTTGTCAAATCTCATCAGCTTACCGGTGTTTCCCAATCACAAATCAGTTGGGCTTCAATGTTTGGAGTTCATGCTGGTTCAATTTCCTCTAGGTAATCCTGACCCCATGGTTCTCCCAATCTAGCTCTTCCTCTGGAGCTTGACCCTATAGCCCTTGTCTTGGGAATCTAGTTACCCTACCTTGCGGCTAACTCTCGGAAACCCTTCCTCGGACTTGTCAAGTCTGAATTTTTCCTCACGCCTAATCAAATCCGAATCTCAAGCAAAAGTGATGCTTGGAGTTTATCAAGAGCATGACCTAAGCCTACTAGTAACCCGACAAGCCCGGTGTTGTGGTTCACGCACCTCACCGGAAGGACTTCGGACTAAATCTCCTAACTCTTTCAAAATCAACCGATATCCATGAGAATCATGTGTAACTGGTTCCAGAAGTTTTCCCCTAAGGTCTTTTCTCTATCTTCAAGTACGACCTTCGCTTGAGGATCGAATGAAGGCTATTCCGAAGCATGCGTGTGATATCTAGAACCTCAAGGAGAACATCACCACGGAGTTGCTAAATATCCATCGGTCGATCCTTCTACTCCTTGTATCGTGGCAATATCTCGTGTACGGGGTTTTACCTCCCTAACCAGCTGAGGATCATGTGGATCAATGCTATATTTTTCCCCTCCTAGGTGAACCCAAGGTTTTACCCAATCGCACGGATAGTGTGTCAATTCATCAGTTCCGTTAGGGCCGAGCTTCCAATCTTACGGAGACGTTTTGTGTGTCACAATCGTGGAGTCCAAAAGGTGTCCTTTCTCCTCTCGGTGCTCCAACTCTCTATGATCTACACCTCTTGGTGATTTGAAATAATGTCTTGGTCTTGGACAAAAATCCTGAACAAAGTGATCGGTTGTCCTATCATCGGCTCGACCTTTGTTTGGTCAAGTCATTCCTAGTTCTCTCAATAAGCCTATGGTTTTGGGCAAGAGTAATTTTGTCTACCACCTTAAGTTATCTCCTGTTCTTTCCGCCGTGTTGGCATGTCATGTTAGTTAGCCCAATCTCTACCACGAGGAAGATACGTGTTGTCATATTCTCCTCCTCTCTACTTCTACTCTAGAATCTCGGGACGAGATTCCTGTAAGGGGGGTAGAATTGTAACAGCCCCAGTTCGGCACCCTAAAATATGGGCCAAATTTTCACTTTTTCTTTTCATTGCATCATGGCATACATATTTAAATTGCTAATGTTAAAATAAAGCAACACCTTGAAATTAAAACAAAGGAAGCAAACCCTTCCTACATTTCCAAACTACATGCATTGCCAAAAATGGCCAAACCAAATTAATTTGAATTTCCGAATTGTTCAGGAAGTTCCAAATTACTTTTTCTAACCAATTGTCAAAATCCAATTATTGACAAGCAAAGTTATAAATTTGAGAATTCCAATTTGGTTCAATTCAAATCCTATTTTTGAAACCAAGCTAAAACTTCCAAAAATTCAAACTAAAATCATGGGGGGCTTCAATGTTATGGTTAGAGCCTCCATGAATATTTCAGTATTTTTGGAAATGTTTAAGTGCTTCAATTAAATACAATTTGGAATTTGTCAAAAATACTTTAAATTAAAAGCTGTGAACAAATGTTGGCCAAAACATTTTATTTTGCCTCACCAATTTTTGTGGAGCACCTAAAGGTCAATTGGAGCCCATATGAATTTTTGCACATTTTATAAAAATGTCCTGGTGCCCCAATTGAATCGCCAAAGTTTGCTCATGGACCTGTTTGTATTTAGGGAAATTTTAGGCAGGGGGTTTCTGTAAAACGGTCATCCCCTTCCTCCACTGTGGCGACAGGGCCGGCGCCCATGCCGCCCTGCCGGCCATGACGCCGTGGCCACGCAGGCAAGCGCGACGCCGTGGCCCCCCTCTGGTGGTCAAGGACACACACCCACGACGCCGAAGACCTCACCTGCCCCCTTTCCTTCCCTTGCTCTCCCGTTTCCCCTCGCTGTTCCTCTCCCGAGATCAACGACGCCGCTGCCGCTCGCCGACGAATCGCCGCCCTTTGGAGCTCCCTCGGAGCAAGATGATGCCACCCTCTTATCCGCCGGGTCCTCCTCTCTCTCCCCGCCGGCGGAATCGAGCCGGGGACGTAGGGGCCGACGCATTTATCCTCGCCCTCTTCCGCCGCGGCCGCCGTTCGCCGGGCCTGATTCTCGTCGCCCCCGCCGTCCACGCCGTCGCCGACTGCACCCTCGAGTTCGGGGTGAGCTTCTTGTCCTTTTGGCACCTCCCTCGCGCCCCTCTTCCCTTTCTCCCGCCGCCGGAATTTGGTCGTCGGCGACGTCACCGTCGGTCGCCACATGCGCCGCACGCCCGGCCTGGCCGTGTTTGGGCCGGACGGTTCGGCCACCTGCCCGGCCTGGCCGGCTTGAGGCCGGCCTGCCAGGGTTTTAGCTTTTCCTTTTGGAATTTGAAACAAAATTAAATAATCGATAACTATTTGAAAAATGCTTCAAATTCGACAAACCAAATTTCAAAATGTTCAGGAGAACAAACTCTACCACTTGGAAGCATTGTAACTTTCTTTTGGAATTATATTCTTTTGGTTATTTAATAATTCCTAAAATGGGTTAAATAATATCCAAATTGGGAAAATCATAACTTGTTAAATATTGTTCCAAAAATTATGAATAAAATATCAGTGTGATCTATACTTCAAATGCAATCAAACCATGCACTTATCACATCATGATCACAAATATTTACTTGATATTGATCATAATTTGTTTAAGCGATTTAAATTCAAATAATTATTTAATTTGCTATTTAATCTTCGGTACTCAGAAAATTACAATTAAGGTACCAAAATGATCGGAACGACAAACTCTATCCATGCATATCATGTTCATGCATATTTGAGCAAATTCTAAATAATGTGATCATTATGAACAATTGGACATTAAGTTAAATATGGAGTTGTGTCCAAATAATTGCACTAATTATTTGGAACTCCATTTAATTAGTTAAATAAATTAAATGATAATATCAATGCATCAACTTGTCATGTCATCATGTGATTGTGCATTGCACCTCTCCCTCGTGTGATTTATTTGTTCTTTGTGTTATTTTGGGTATCGATAGATTCCGGAGTCGAGGGTTCCCCTATCTACCCCGACGAGCCGTACTACACGCCCCGGCAGCAAGGCAAGAGATAACCTAACCTTCTTGGCATCTAGCATCCTATGATTTTTATCAACTTATTTTATCCACCATAATATTGCATGCGATTCAAATGTCATTTTTGATCAAGACCTAGAGTTTCCTATGAATGCATGTTTTTCCCCGAGCCAATCACATGTATCCCTACCTATGAACCTTAGTGATGACGTGTTGGCCGGATGCAAAATATAATTGTTGTAATTATATGCTTAGCTATGCTTAGCCATGCTTAGTCAAATGCTAATAATGTCCGTTGTTTAATTCCATAATTGTTGATGTTGATGGAATGTTTCGGACATGGTGGATATGTGGGGTGCTTAATTAAAATGCTAAGCAGGCTTGGGTGAGTTGCCATCGGGGATGGTGTTTTGCCTCACTCTTGCCCCTAGGTGCGAGTTCTTTACCTCTTGAACCAAGACGATCGTGCTTCCAACGGTGGGGACATATGGAATCCCCTTTAACTAAATAACTTGTGTGGGCGTATCCAAGGGTCCTCTAGTTTGCTTTTCCATTTGCCGTGTGTGTGAGCGGAAAAAGAAATGATGAGGCCGGTGGTGTTTAGGACGTGGCGATGGGGCAGGGGCTGAAATAGGCTGGGTAAACTTGCCCTGTGGCCACAGATGACTCTTGGATAGTCTCACGCGAGTTAAAGGTTTAACCGCGCCCACTCGCCGGTCTTCCCCGGAAGAGGACCAATCAGGTGAGCCGGACGGTATTGGTGGGTAAATTAGTACACCCCTGCAGGGTAAATCTTTTCGAAAAGCCGTGTCCACGGTTATGGACGACTTGGGAATAGACAATAAGACCATAGAGAACCTTAACCTAATTGATATGGCAGCTAAAGGTTGCATTAATCAACGTGTGATAAAGGTTCATTTCCTCGAGGGTGATTCGAGGGGGTGCCTTGGTGGAGATGAGTGGGTCTTGGCTACAAGTAGGTTCACCGAGAACCGAAGATGAAAAGTTTACTCTCTTACCCCCTTTATGAAAAATATTCTGAGTAGACGATGCCATGTGTCAATTATGTCTTGTTTATGAAAATTTGCTTTATGCAAAAATAGCTACATATACAGCTTTAGAGCCTCCGTCAATCATTGGGCCTATATCGCCCTACTAAACTTGCGAGTACATCGTACTCAGTCTCTCTTTGCTGCCTTTATATTTGTATTTCAGAGGAGGACGACACCGAGCAGCTAGGTGGGTTCTTCGTGGACGTCGACTAGTAGTCCGGGGTTCCCAGGTGGCAGCTTGGGACCGTGGAACAAGCTAGCTTGGGTGATGTTTATCTGTAGGCCTCTTAGGCCATAATTTGCATCTTGTTGTATTAGACAACGCTACTTCGCTTCCGCTTGATTAATTGATGGTCTGTGACCTTTTGATGTGTAATATTTGTATCTTCTCTTATATGAGTTGCTATATGTTTTTGTTTCGTAGAGTCTGTAATGTGCCAGTTGTTCCACAAGTCTCGGTCTCTTTACTATACGTGATAGCGATGTCTGAGCTTATGGCATGATCGAGGTGTTGTGTGCCGATGATCCATTCCGAGCACACCTGCCAATGAGTTTTGGCCCGGGATTGGTAAACCCAGTAACCCTCGATTGTGTAGCATGACCGGTTGCACAACGCTTCACTGTATAGTTCTGGGGTCGGGGCGCTACAAATTGTAACACCCCGGCCACTCCCGGACCGGCGCCTGGCAGCTCTCTAGGATCTCTAGACTAGCCCCACAGACCAACACTAGTCTTTTCTGCGCACTTTGTCCTCACTTGTGCACACCCGGGAAGAACTTCCCGGTCGGTCACCCATCCTCAAATTGCTCCGGGCCAAGCATGCTTAACCTCGGAGTTCTTTGTGAATGAGCTTCCGGAAAAGAAGTTGCAACTTATTGATATGAGTATCCTATTAATCCTATTGAGCCCTGAGCCAGGATCTCACATCCTTCCCCCCTTAGAAGACCGACGCCCTCGTCGGTCAACCCCAGTCCAGGAACTTCCCCCTTTGGCACCCGTCTGTGCGTCCAGTGCCGGCACATGCTCCATATGTCCGCGCCTCTGACCCGCAGACGCCCGAGTTACCGCAAGGGTCGGCTCTGATACCAATTGTAACACCCCGGCCACTCCCGGACCGGTACCTGTTACGCCTGGCAGCTCTCTAGGATATCTAGACTGGCCCCACAGACCAACACTAGTCTTTTCTGCGCACTTTGTCCTCACTCGTGCACACCCGGGAAGAACTTCCCGGTCGGTCACCCATCCTCAAATTGCTCCGGGCCAAGCACACTTAACCTCGGAGTTTTTGTGAATGAGCTTCCAGAAAAGAAGTTGCAACTTGTTGATATGAGTATCCTATTAATCCTATTGAGCCCTGAGCCAGGATCTCACAAGCATCCCCAGCAAGCACCCGTCCACCCACGAGCTTCCCCGAGCCCTTCGCCGTCGAACGCCGTCATCTCCACTCTCTCTCGAGCCCTAGGTGAGCTTCCGGATATGGTCGCCGTCGTCGCCTTTGAACGTGAGCCGTTGGATCTAGGTCCAGCGGCAGCGTATCGGTTCAATTAATTTAGGCTGACGAGTGGACCCCACCCGTCAGCGTTTTAATAATTTTCCAGCATGCACTGTGTCGCTAACGTGTAGGCCCCACCTGTCAAAGATCTCAACATTATCCGGAATAGTTAACTTTTCTAATTTAAATTTTCCAGAGAATTCCAGTACTGGACCCAACTTTAAAAATCCATAACTCGAGATTTAGGAATCCAAATAAATATGTTCTGGAAAGCTTATGAAATTCTCTAACTCACCAAAGTAGTTTCATTTCATTTAGATTAGTAAATAAAGAATAGTATTAAAAATGCCACAGGAGGTATAAAATCTAAACTTGTTTGTTTTTGATGCTCCGTTAATCCAAATAATGTCAAACCAATTTTGTTAGCTTAGTACTGTCATAACTTAGTTCCCCTAATTTTTGTAGAATTAATTAATCATTATTAATTAATTGGCATCTATTGAAAGTCAGAAAGCATTTCTGGACTAAAACATTTTTTTATCAATAATGGTAAATCCAAATGAGTTAGGGCCAATTTTCTTAGATCACATTTAATCAGTGTTAGTTACCGCTAAAAGGATTTAATTTTTGATTGATATTAACTTGAGTTGTAGCAAAAACTAGAATATTAACTTACTGGATTAAAACAATTATAAAGGGAGTTTGATAACTCAAATTGAATTGAATCCAATTGGGTTGTCTTCTACACATCAGTAGCTTCCTGTAGAATTTTAGTTCATATTTTTGTGATCAACAGAACTTAAGTTATGCAATTAAACATGAAACCCTAGTTTCTGCCATAATTGTGACACAATTAAATAATGGATTAATTGAATTAAATTGAATTCAAATTGTGTTACTTTGTGTGTGCAGTAGCTAAATTGTGATGTTTATGATTGTAATGATGTGATGCTTGCTTGGTTAGTTTTAGTGATGGTTTGTATTGTTTGTTTATCGATTAGACGAGAATGTTGCCGGAACCTACGAGGAGGGAGAATACTTCGAACAGCAGGAACCCGAGAAATTTGTTGAGCAAGGCAAGCTACTTCACTGAGCTTGCATTTATATTCATCTACTATTATCACCTGAATTAGTCAAAAGTTTCAATGATTTTCAAAAACTTTTTTTACAAAGACATGAAAACTATTTTTGCCACACTATGTAGAATTATAGAGTAGATATTTAAAACTATAGGATGGGGAAAATATGATTTATTCCAAACTCCTTTTTAAAGTACCATGGATGGACGTGGAATACCGGATTGTCGGTATGGAAGTGGAGAAAGGTTGAATGGTGATGTTTATGAAAAATGCACATTGTGTCCTAGTACTTACGTCAACCAGCCAATAACCTGTGCGACCACATCTATCCACATATGGGAAAGGGCGTAGTCATATAGTTTGCTCATATTAGTATGGGATGCCTCAACAACGAGGATGACCTCATTCCATGAGGGGATGGTCATGGCGACCTACCCCCTGACCTGGGTCCTAGCAATCTGATGGATGGAGGATTGAAGATCCATATTTGGGTCGCCGGGCAGAACTACGAGTCCTCACAATTAGGTTCCTCGACGGGGGATCCTGTACTAGGTGTCGAGGGAATGGTGAATTCGTAGCAGTAGGGTCCTATACTAGCATGAGCAAAGGACAGGCTATGGTCGGTGGCTCAACTTCGCATACACCTTGTATGGCGGGACGTGGCAGACACGATGAGTTACTGGATGGGTGTGGAAAAAGCATGCTACCTCTACAGAGGGTAAAACTATTCGAATAGCCGAGTCGTCGGATATGGACAGTTGGTAGGCCCTACTAGACCATGTGCAAGTTTTTGGAAAAGTTGTAAGTTAAAAGAAACAAATGTGGAGGTGATGTTACACAACTATACCAAACGGAGTGGTATGAGTTGTTGGAGATAAATGGACCATGATGAGACATGGTCGGGAAAAAGGAGGAGTTTTGGATAAATAATAGAAAGGGTGATTTCTCTAAAGATAGTAATGAAACTCTTCTTATCTTTTTCAACAAGGATATAGATATGTTTTTCAATAAAGATATAGAGATGTTTTTAATAAATAAAAGTGTTATAGTAAGCAACTTAAAACTGGTGCATACTCACGTTAGGGGTAGTTTGCGAGTACAATTCCAATTGTACTCATATTGGTTTCGTCCCTGGCTATTGTCTTAGCCAGATCTTGAGGAGAACTACGCCGAAGCGGAGTACGGAGACTTCTATGCGAACTAGGGATCTTCAGTAGTCAACTGCCTGTCGGGTCGTCATTAGGATGCGTTGGACTTCTACTACGTAGCTTCCGTTGAATGCTTTTGATTTGGCCCATGAAGGCAACTATGTAAGACCTGGTCTAAATGACCTAATATGTAAGACTTTAACTCGGTATTGTAATGGATGTAAACTTTGGTATTCAATTCGGATTATGGGCAACGACAGACTAATCATGGGATCGTTGTGTGAACCATAATCGGGTATTTCGGACAGCTAGTCCGGGGTCCCCACAGAGTTGTTATCAGAGCACATCTTGACTTTTGGAGACCTTAGTTAACATGGTCGTTAGATAGGAGTTACAAAAAAATTAATTTCTAAAACAAAGGAGTGAAGTATTTTCGAAAATTGCTTATCTCCCAACCCTCTCATATATGCAAAATTTAACTCTCACTAAGTATTGCAACCTTCCGGTATCCTTAAAATTTTACGCACTCATTAATTCATTAAGCTAAAATTTTGACTTACCTGTTGCCTCACTAAAACTTAAAATTTTGCACTCTAGTCATCTCACTAACTTAAAATTTTGCTTAAAACTGTAGATGGCGCTACACTTCACCGAGTTTTTGCAAGTTAAGGAGTAGGGCAACCTCATGTTCGAGAAAGACCTGTATAAGTTGAGTGACATTTTGGGTCGCCCAGCTCCTGAGTTCTGTGGAGCGCAGGTCGACGTTCACGATAAGGGCAACCTGAGTTGGCTCATCGAGTCGTCTGTCCGGGGGAACATCAAGTCCTCCCATTCCAGGACGCTGTCTTTCACCACAATGGATGCCAGTTGGGACGACGGACTGTGTCGTGCCATGCAAAGGCTGCTGGCCCGACTTTGTGAGGAGCACAAGGAGGAGTTGGCAAACTCACCTTTTAGGTTCTACGGGAGGCGTGACACCGAGGGACGTCCTACTTCCACCGTTCGCCACCCCACCTTTGGAGAGCACCTCGTGGACATGGAGGTCCTACTTTACCGTACCCAGGAGGACCTACGCAGCGTGACGTACCGGTCTCACTTTGAGCGCATCGCGCTCGAGGCGAGCCGTGACCGTGTTGCACTCCTGCAGCAGGACAAGGCCGACCTTCACCAGAGGAGGATCCGCCAGAAGAAGACCATCGCCAAGCTTCGCAAGAAAGTGGCGGAGCAGGATGAGATGATCGAGGACCTTGAGCGCCGAGCTGAGGAGATGGAGGAGGAAGGCGAGGATCTCCGCAAGGAGAGCAGCGCCTTCATTAGTGACGATGAGGATTACTTGGAGGAGATGGACTAGGAGGACGACGACGACGAGGAGATCGTCGACGACGAGGAGGAGCCGACTAAGCCCCTTCTTGACGAGGACGAGAAGGACCTAGAGGAGCGTGCCTTTGAGTCCGACACCGATGACGTTGTGCTGAGTGTTCCACCACAGTAGTTGGATCACTTAGTCGCTCTCGAGTTATCGTAGGATTAGGTCAACCCCGTTGTAGTCGCTTTTGAGTCGTGTAATGGTTCCTTTGAAACCATATGCTTGTAGCAACCATGTAAGATATGTGGAACTTATGCATGTGATGCTTTTGCTTGGTAATGATGTGTGCTTTGACAATTTCGAAATTTGCAAAATTCATCTCGAAAACTATTGTGTAGTAAAGACCTCTTAACCCCAACAACTCGAAACCCTACCCTCCTACCCTGTTAAAGTAAGACATTCCCTGTCTGTTTTGCTTCTTATACCCGTTCAAACTCAGGATGGTGGACACCCGAGGAGGAGGAAGCCATGGCCGAAACGACCCATCGCCACCACCACCTAAGCCTACCCAGGCCCAACTCCTTAGGCTTATCCTAGAGGAGCGTGAAGCCTCTTGCCAAGAGCGTCAAGCCCACCTTGCTGTTCTCCAGCAACTCGCTGCTAATGCCCAGAACAACAACAATGGCAATGGCAATGGCAATGGTAACGGAGATGGACACTTGCAATCCACTTTGAGCGATTTCTAGAAGACCAACCCACCCACCTACTCCAAGGGACTTCACCCCTTGGAAGCCGATGATTGGCTTCGCACCATCAACAACAATCTGGAAGTTGCCGTAGTAAGGGAGAATGAGAATGTTCTGTATGCAACCCACTATCTTGCTGGACCTGCACGAGCTTGGTTGGAAACTACCAAAGCTCTCCAGCAAGTTGGTTATGTGATCAGTTGGACTGAGTTCCAGGAGAAGTTTCGCAAGAAGCACATTCCTAGCGGACTTATTGAGAGGAAGAAGGATGAATTCCGCAAGCTGAGACAGGGAAGCAAAGACGTGGTTGGCTATCTTGATGAGTTTACCGATTTATCTCGGTATGCTCCTGATGATGTCGACTCCGAGAAGAGGAAGATCGAGCGATTCATGAGTGGACTGCATGATGAGCTTTAGTGCGCCTTGGTTATCCATGACTTCATCGATTTGGAGTCACTTGTGGACAAGGCTATCCAGCTGGAGACCAAGCGCAAGTCTATGTTTGAAGGACGCAAGAGGAGGATGATTGCTTCAGAAGGTTCTAGCAGCCAGAAGCCTCGTACTTTTCCACCAGCACCCAAGCCTGCTTATCGACCACCGCAAGCCCCACGCCCCACCTTTCCAAACCGCCCAAACAACATCAACCGTCCCAATGACAACAACCGTCCAGGAGGAAACCACAACAACTTCAATCCCAAGGCCAATGTTGTCTGCTTTGAATGCGGTACCAAAGGTCACTACTCCAGAGAATGCCCCAATCCCAAGAAGCCTGCACCGAACCCTTGTCAAGCCCGCAATGGAAATGGAAATGGCAAGAATGTCGCACCCCGTGGAAATGTTGCTGTTGTCAAGGGCCGTCTGCACCACATCAATGCGGAGGAAGCTGAGGAAGCGCCAGATGTTGTGCTGGGTACGTTCCTTGTCAACTCAGTACCTGCAACTGTTCTGTTTGATTCTGGTGCCACCCATTCATTTGTTACCCAAGAGTTTGTTGCTAAGGGAGGTTTAGTCGAGAACCTCTTGTCCAAATCCATGGTCATCCAAATCCCAAACTCCACCGTAGAGACCAAACTATTTTGCCCCGCCGTTTCCCTTGATATCAAAGGGGAGAAATTTCCAGCTGACCTAATTGTTCTAGGAACCCAAGGCATAGATGTGATTCTTGGAATGAATTGGTTAGCCAAGTACCATGGCCGGATTGATTGCGCCAGAAGAGCCGTTACTATCACTTCAAACAATGGAGTTGAAGTGAAGTATGTGTCTGAGACCAGCCAGACCAGACCAGGATGCCATGAGGGCATAGCTCGACCCACCCTTGATGAGATCCATTGACGAGGTTGGGGCTCGGCAAATCCCTGGGTCGAGTACCCCGGGTTGATTGAAGGGGAGGAAGATGAACGTTGGTGATCACGACGGCTAACAGGGGGCGATTTACCGAGGTTCAGGCTCCCGGAGGATAACACCCTACTCCTACTTGTATGGAATTATGATCAAGGTGGCTACAATGGCGAGATGGTAATCTCGCTAGGGTTTGAGTTGGTGTTCGCTAGTTGCTTAGTTGCCCTAGACGAGGGACCCTCCCAGCCTTTATATGATAGGCTGGGTCTCGGGTGAACGGTGCTGATGGCACGTACAGGATGATCAAGCTGATGACCACCTTGGGCCGCACATCATCCTTCTTGGGCCTTCCTTGGGCCTTCCTTGGCGTGACCCAGGTACCACCACCGTGGGGTACTCGAAAGGTAACCCCACAACAGTAGCCCCCGAGTGCTTAGTCGGATCGTAGAGTCGGGTAAAGGACTCCTTCCTTCCGGGCACGCCACCAGGTTCCTGAAAGGAACAAATAAAATGGTCGACTCTGGTCGTTCAGGGCTTATGGAGGATTTCTTAGCCGAAACCTCGACTGCAGGGTGAAAACTGCGAGTGTTGTTCTGATCGGTGATTTTTCGACTCTGATTGTTCTGAGTCATTCGGGAGCACGAACAGCGCTCCCGATGGGAGTAGCCCCCGAGATTAAGCTGAATTGCTTGCAATTGAGGTTAAACTCAATTTTTCCTTCAGTCGAAAAGCCCGCTCCCGATGGGAGTGAAGAAGTGACTCGAATTGACGGAGTCGCAACTTGCTTTGCATGACTTACTTTGTACTTGGCCGGTTTGGCTTACTGCTTTAAGTTTGCTCAGCTCGTGGAGCTTACTGTATTTCTTGTGCAGTTGAATGGACTTGTCGAGTCGACTCAGCTTTTAGAGCTTACTGTATTTTTGTTGCACTCGAATGAACTGTCCGGGTGCTCCATCAGCCCATTGGCTTACCACGCCTCCGCAGATGACGTCAGTGCTGACGTTTTCGGCGTGCTCTGCGTCTGATGGGACGTGACATGGTGGTCCCAGTGCCAGCATTGACTGATCTGACCGTTGGGCGCGAACTTTTCGCGGCGTGATGAAGACGCCTCGATTCCCGCGCGTAGTGGGCGGCGTGGGCGGCGACGGTTGGCCTCTCTGCACAACGCGTGGATGGCCGGATGAGGTTGTGGAGAGCTGCTTCGCGGTGAATGGCCAGGATGAACTGTCCCCGCGGTATATATTTTTCACCGCGGTGGGGAACAGTTCACGCCATCCTCATTTCGCCGCCATCTCCTCTGCTTTCTCCTCCATTGCTGCCCTTGCGCCCAGTTCTCCAGAGCTTTCTCCACTCTCCCGAGCGAAGATGGGCTTGAAAAGAGCGAAGACCACCGAGGGCACCGCCTCCGCCGTCGATGCGGGCATGAAGAAGGTGGACGGTGACTGGGTAAAGTCGTCGGTGAAGAAGACCGATCTCGAGAGCCTCCGCGCGCAGGGGCTGCTGCCGCCGGCGAACCAGGCGGCCGTGCGTGCTCCAGGAAAAGAGGTACTCCCCTCCCCTCGCGATGGGGAACGCGTCTGCTTCGTGGAGTTCCTTCCACGGGGTTTCGGGTTCCCCATCCACGATTTTGTTCGTGGTCTCATGTATGCT
The DNA here is from genome assembly GCA_012064385.1 of Puccinellia tenuiflora. Lineage (NCBI taxonomy): Eukaryota > Viridiplantae > Streptophyta > Magnoliopsida > Poales > Poaceae > Puccinellia > Puccinellia tenuiflora. Next base: position 63,240 of record QRDG01001614.1, read on the forward strand.
TATGGGATTCAGATCTACGATCTGACTCCCAATATTGTCTTGAGCATCGCGAGCTTTATCGTGCTCTGTGAGTGCTTTTTGGGAATCTCTCCCAACTGGCTTCGCTGGAAGTCGCTGTTCCTCGTCAAGAGGAACATTGGGAAGTTGAAGCAGGTCTACCCAGTCGGCGGCTTCGGCATCCAAGTGCATGGCGACACCACGTACTTCCAAATAAAGAAGTCCGACTCCGTCCAGAACTGGCGGAAGAAATGGTTCTATGTCAAGTGCGACCAAGAAGGCCTTCCTGACTTCACAGCTGATCGCGCGTTGCAGAAGACGAATGCGTGGACGCACCCGCTGTCGAAGGAAGACAGGGAGGCGACCAAACCGCTGCTGGCGCTCCTCCGCGATCTTCTGAAGACCCTTGGGCGCGAGACAGGTGGGGTGCATCTGATTGCCACCTTCTTCAGGCTTCGGGTGCAACCGCTCCGTTCTCGCGTCCACCCAATGTGGGCGCACGAAACCGGCGATGAACTTGACGACGAACAAGTCGAGTCGAAGGTGAGGAGCATCACCAGCCTCCGAGCCGCCGATACGTGCAACGTGAAGTGCCCGGTGAAGCCGTATGGGCCGAACAACCCTGTGCCTGAGGTAAGCTTCCTTTTTGTTGTGCTTCTGTCTTGTATGTTCTGTCGAAATTTTTCTTTTGTCTGACCCGAATTTTTGACAGGGTCATTCCAGCTTTGTCAGCCTTCCTCCGCTGATGGAGAACGGTCCTCACGAAGAGGTAGAGATCTTGAAGGAGGACGAGGATGATGACGATGAACTTCCTTCCGCTAACTCTCCGAGCGAAGAGGTGGAGGAGGATGATGAAGACGAAGAGCCGCTGCAGAAGCGGCCAAGGCGAAAGAGTGGCGAGTCTGCTTCGACTTAGTCGCCCGCAAAGCAAGTGGAGGTGGAGGACGTGGATGGGGCGAGCGAGTCGTCCTCGGGTGCCAGGCACAGGAGCGACCCGACAGAGCCTTTGGTCGTGCCTCCCCTTAACTCTGCGCCGCCGATTGGGTTCACGAGGATGCCCTCCGTCTCCCTGGGCAGCGATGATGATCAGGACGTCACCAGGTTAGTCTTGAAACCATCACCTTGTTCTGTCGAGTGCCCTTTTTGCCTTTGCGAGTATCTGAATTGATTTATCTTGTTGCAGCAACCGTACTGGCACTGTAGGTTCTTCGCCTCCAGAGATGGAGCACACTTCTGCTCCCGTGTTTGAGCAGGCCGCGAAGGCGACCGAAGAGGAGCCACTTGCTCGCACTCGCCAATGTAATCGGAGGTAAGTATCTCGGCTCATTGCCTACTTTGTCTTGTGTCGACTTCTGATGTCTTACAAGTGTGGTCCTCTTCGTTGTTCAGAGCCGTGCGGAGGCGCTCCTCCAGAAGAGACTTCCAGTGAGAATGTCGACCTGGAGAAAGCTGTTGGCTTCGTTGACCGCGCCCATGCGTATGCTTCGTCTGCACTGCAGCAATCTTCGGCGGCGCTGCAGAAGTCGAAAGATGCCTTGGCGAGTGTGCACCGGAGCATCTTCCCCAACCAGCCGTCACCGGTCGATGTTGACGCGCTTGCGGCTCCGTTTGAAGGCGAAGCGACCACCCTGGCGGACTACACGCGTGCTCAGACGGTACGCGGCTCAGAGCTCACTTTCCAGCTCCTACTTGGTCACCAAGTCGCAGGTGACATTGAGAAGGTTGTCAGCGACTTCCCTCGGAGACCTGATGGCAAGACCGCCTCCCTTAGCAACGTGAAGGCGCGGGCGAGTCAGCTGGCTGCGAGGCTGATTGACACCTTCCAAAAGAGAATCGCCAAAGCTGCAGAGTTGGCTGCTAGGAAGAAACGTTCCCAGTCAGAGTCTGCAATGTAGTTTCCTTTGTTTTAGGGTTCTTCTTCTTTTGAACTTGGTCTATAATGAAACTCATGATCTGCGAAGTCTTTTGGCCGTGAACTTGCTAGTGTCGAAATATAATTTTGTCTTCGAGTCTTCTGCCATATGAATTTGCTTGACAATGTCGAAAATTGGCAGCCTGAGATGGGTGAGACTCCCGAGGTTGCTGGGGCCGCTGGTGCGGGTGAGGACGAGGATACTTCTTCGGCTGCACCCACTCGCCCTCGTCGTCAAGCTCCTCCAGTCCACGCGCGAAGTGTGAATGATCATCGAGTGATCACTTACATGAGGAACAAGATTATTGAGCTCGAGTCGAAGCTGAAGGGTGCCGAGTTGGAGTTGGAGCGCTTGAAGTCGCGGCCCGCTGCGCCGTTCTCCCAGCGTGAGGAATTCCTTCTCGGCCAGATAGACTTGATCAGTCGATAGCTGCAAGGTTGGCCTTCAAGCGATTTGTTTCGGCTTCTTTATGCTTTCATTCTTCTAAGTGTTGGATCTTTTCTGCAGATGTTAATCCCGACTGGCAAGCCGAGAATAGTCGAATGGACGAACGGGTGGAAAGGGAGGCCACCGGTGATTCACTTGAAGCTCGTACCTTCTGGTCGAACAAAAACGCAGGCCGTATACTCGCGAAGATGCTGGATCGCACCTGGCGAGCTGCTGTGCTCTTGGAAGGTTGCAGGAAGGCACTCTGGCAGATCAACAGGGTGTATTTTCCGCATAACGAGCAGCCTTCTGGGCTGGCTGCACTGCTGGAGAGGTTCCGCAGTAGCAGGGCGTTGAAGGAGGTCGTCTTCGCTCAGCTTGTTGCCGGGGCCAACGCGGCGTTTGCTTATGTTCGACTGCACCGGCCTCATGTTCCCTTGGACAGGATACTTGATGGCTTGCCCAGAGATTCTGATTATGCTGAATCCCTTGCGGCTGCACGTCAGGCGATTCAACAGGTCCTGAATCATACAGAGCAACTTGTAGGGCCACTGGATGCGCCAAAGGAAGAGCCTGTCGACTAAGAATAGCAGTCTGTTGTTGTATAGTGTTAGCTTGTAACGAGAAAATTTTCCCAGTGGAAAAAATGAATGTTTGCATGTCGAGGTGGGGTAGCCCCCGAGCGAATGAATTGTATCTTGTGGACTTCTGTACACCTGTATGGCGCAGCCCCCGAGCGGATCGAGTGCGGCCGAGGTGTGTCGAGTTGCCTGTGCGACGCAGCCCCCGAGTGCTTCGAGTGCGGCTAAGGCGTTTCGAGTGGAACTTGTGTGGCGCGGCCCCCGAGTTCGTCGGGTGGCGACCAAGGTTTTGTCTTATACCTGTACGGCGCAGCCCCCGAGTGCATCGGGTGACGGCCAAGGGTTTTTCGAGTCGGACCTGTATGGCGCAGCCCCCGAGTGTGTCGAGTGGCGGCCTAGGTTTGTCTTAGACCTGTACAGCGCAGCCCCCGAGTGATTCGGGTGGCGGCCGAGGATTTTCGAGTGGAACCTGTGTGGCGCAGCCCTCGAGTGCGTCGAGTGGCGGCCTAGGTTTTGACTTAGACCTGTACAGCGCAGCCCCCGAGTGGTTCGGGTGGCGGCCGAGGATTTTCGAGTGGAACCTGTGTGGCGCAGCCCCCGAGTGCGTCGAGTGGCGGCCTAGGTTTTGACTTAGACCTGTACAGCGCAGCCCCCGAGTGATTCGGGTGGCGGCCGAGGATTTTCGAGTGGAACCTGTGTGGCGCATCCCCCGAGTGCGTCGAGTGGCGGCCTAGGTTTTGACTTAGACCTGTACAGCGCAGCCCCCGAGTGATTCGGGTGGCGGCCGAGGATTTTCGAGTGGAACCTGTGTGGCGCAGCCCCCGAGTTCGTCGAGTGGCAGCATAGGTTTTGACTTAGACCTGTACAGCGCATCCCCCGAGTTCGTCGGGTGGCGGCCAAGGATTTTCGAGTGGAACCTGTGTGGCGCAGCCCCCGAGTTCGTCGAGTGGCGGCCTAGGTTTTGACTTAGACCTGTACAGCGCAGCCCCCGAGTGATTCGGGTGGCGGCCAAGGATTTTCGAGTGGAACCTGTGTGGCGCAGCCCCCGAGTGCGTCAAGTGGCGGCCTAGGTTTTGACTTAGACCTGTACAGCACAGCCCCCGAGTGGTTCGGGTGGCGGCCGAGGATTTTTGAGTTGCTTGCTGATAAAAATAAAGGGGAGAGCTTGTTCCTCAAATCACTTTATTGATTTTTGCGAGCAGGCCGACTCATTAAAACCCTTCCAGTCCCCTTAGGTACCCTGGGAGGTAAGCTTCGCCGCCGATTGCTTCTGTCACGATGTATGGACCCTCCCATGGGGAGGCCAGTTTGTGCACCTTCTTCTGCTTGAGACGGAGGACAAGATCACCAGGGACGAACGCTCTGGGCCGGAGTCGCCGTCCGTGATAGTTGCGCAGGTCTTCCTGGTACACGGCTGTGCAGGTAAGGGCGATGTCGCGTGCTTCGTCCAAGGTGTCCATGTCATCTTCGAGTGCTTCTTCTGCATCAGACTCATCGTAGGCCACCACTCGGGGGGCGTCGAACTTGATGTCGCACGGCAGGACTGCTTCAGCGCCGTACACCATGAAGAATGGCGTGTACTGTGTAGATCTGTTTGGCGTGGTGCGCAGACTCCACAGCACAGACTCCACAGCACTCTCGCTTGCGGCTCCCATCGCCACGGTAGGTGCTGCCACCGCTTCGGTTGAATTGCCCTTGGCTGTATTGGCGACTCTGTTCGTCGTTGCTTCGACTATACTGCCTTGGACTGTACTGGCGATTGCTGTCGTATGCTTCGTTCTCGCGGGGGGTTTCGAATCCCGCCGCTACTAACTCTATTGAGTCATTGCCGTGGTAACGCGGCTTCTTCTTCTGGCGTCCTTCCCGCCAGTTGCTTGGTCCGGCCTCATCTCGTGGAGTATCACGAACCGAGTCCTCTCCGTCTGCCCACTGGTTGGCTATCTCCATGAGGTCAATCATGCTTCTCGGCCGGAGCCTACCAAATTCCTCGCGGAGATCGCGGCGGTAGACGCCGTGCATGAAGGCATCCATCACTCGGTCTTCCGAGGTGGGTTCCATGGTATTGCGGAGCAGGGTCAATCGCTGGATGTATGACCGGAGCGGCTCGTCTCGCCCTTGCTTGCATGCTTGGAGTTCGACGAAAGTTGTCGGCCTTGAATACGTCCCCAGGAAGCTCTTAACGAAGGCATCCGCAAACTCGTCCCACGTGCTGAAGGCATCCTTGGGTTGGCTGTTGAGCCACCCGCGTGCGGATCCTGTGAGCATCAGCTGGATGTACTGCATGGCTGTAGTCGAAGTACCGCCCTAGCAACTGCAGGCTATGAGGTAGTCTTCCAGCCAGTCTCTCGGGTCCTGCTTTCCGTCGTACTTGACCGCTTCTGCTGTGAGCTTGAAGCCTTTGGGCATTTTTGTGTCGCGGATGTTGAAACTGAAGCATGCGGCACCGCATGGCTCGATGTCGCCATCGTCGCGGTCGTCAGCATTGGGTGTGCCGACCGTCCGCTGGGTGCGGTTGCGGTCTATCGTCCTCTGCGTGATGACGTTGCGGAGGTCTTCGCCTGGCTGCGGCTGTCGCGGTTGTCTTGGAGCTGGGACTGCGAGTGCTGCGGGTTCACGGTCTCGGCGACCCCGATTTTCTTGCGCCCTTTCTGCTGGCGCCTTGTTCGCCAGAGCTTCTTCGACTGCCTTGATGGACATGATCTGTTGCTTGTGGAGGAGAGCGCGGGCGTCACCCTCAGGTGGCTGCGTCAGTCGCAGGTACGTTTCGACTGCCATGAGGGCAGCTCCGGGTGTCTTGGGGACGGGTATCCCGTCCGAATCTTCAGTCATGTATGACGACTCGAGGTTGCGGGTAATTCCGGCGCGTTCGGCCTCTGTCATCCAGGGCACGCGGGGCCTGTGGCGCCTTGCTCCTTGTGAGACCTCTGTCGAGGCAGCGGTGAATGAATACGCGGCCCTTCTAGCACTCGCCGCGTCGGCTTCCTCCTTACGTCGGAGCAGCTCGGCCTTCTCTGCGCGAAGTCGTTCGCCTTCTTTCCGCAGCAGATACTGGACCGCCAAAAGGTCCTCTCGGGGTGCGTCTGGTGGGGGGTATGTGCCCTCCTCGACGTGCTTCAGGGCTCTGATTGCCATGTCGCGGGTGATGGTGAGCCGTGTCTGATCCGGCATGACCACCTCCAGTGGATATGCGGGTTCGTCGCCGTTGGCCCGCGCCGGGCCGGTCATGTAGACTTGTGCGGGGTAAACCCGGGGAGTGGGGCTGATGCTTCCACTGCTGCTTCCTTCGTCCGAGCCGTGCTCGGAGTCGAAAATGGCTCCAACGTGGTGGGTACCACAGTTGCCGTTGAGGTTGCTTCCGCAGAATTTCGCGGCCTTCACCACAGATGCGAAGAGTTGAGTCGCCGTCATCAACGCGGGTGCGATTGGCTTGCGAATGATTTCGCGACGCGAAGGCGTGGCCGACGTAGTCGGGGTCGATGCAGATCTTGGCCTTGCCCGCGACGCGACCAAGGTAGTCGGAGTAGACTTGATCCACGCAGGGGTCACCGCCGATGCGATCTCCTTGGCAGCCGGAGGTGCGGGTGTCGTGGTCGCGTTGGGCGCGATTTTTGCCACGGAGGCCATTGGTGCAGTCGAGGCGGGCGCGATCTTCACGGCAGTCGAAGACGCGATCGTCGCAGTCGTGGTAGATGCGATCACGGCGGGTGATGTCGTGGTCGTTGTAGTCGTAGCAGATGCGATCTTCGCGGCAGTCAAAGACGCGATCGCTGCATTCGCAGTAGATGCGATCTCCACGGCAGGTGAAGGCGTGGTCGACGTAGTCGATGCAGACGCGGGTGTCGTCTCCGCGCGTAGCGCGGCCACTGTAGATCGGAGTGTTCCGTAGCTGTTTATGAGGTAGCGCATGGTACCAAAAGTGATCCACGTACCTTCACTCAGTTCAGCGTACGCCGGGCGATGAGCCGGCGGGTGGCTGACGTACTCGAGGGAGCTGGACCGGATTGGCTCCTTGGTGCGGGCGTCGGTCTTCAAGGTCGATGGAGCCGGAGCGACCATGGTTCCAACGCTCGTTCTTTCCCACAGACGGCGCCAATTGACGAGGTTGGGGCTCGGCAAATCCCTGGGTCGAGTACCCCGGGTTGATTGAAGGGGAGGAAGATGAACGTTGGTGTTCACGACGGCTAACAGGGGGCGATTTACCCAGGTTCAGGCTCCCGGAGGATAACACCCTACTCCTGCTTGTATGGAATTATGATCAAGGTGGCTACAATGGCGAGATGGTAATCTCGCTAGGGTTTGAGTTGGTGTTCGCTAGTTGCTTAGTTGCCCAAGACGAGGGACCCTCCCAGCCTTTATATGATAGGCTGGGTCTCGGGTGAACGGTGCTGATGGCACGTACAGGATGATCAAGCTGATGACCTAACGACGACTACCTTGGGCCGCACATCATCCTTCTTGGGCCTTCCTTGGGCCTTCCTTGGCGTGACCCAGGTACCACCACCGTGGGGTACTCGAAAGGTAACCCCACAACATCCGTGTTGTTCACCTATTCTGAGATGTGTTCCCGGAAGAATTGCCTGGTATGCCGCCAGACAGAGATATTGAGTTCGTGATTGAACTTCTCCCAGGAACCTCTCCTATATCCCAAAGACCTTACCGGATGAATCCAGAAGAATTAGTGGAGTTGAAGAAGCAGTTAGCTGATATGCTCAGTAAAGGCCTTATTCACCCAAGCGCTTCACCTTGGGGATCACCTATCATATTTGTGGACAAAAGAGACGGTACCACGCGACTGCGTGTGGATTATCGTAAGCTCAATGACGTGACCATTAAAAACAAATATCCTCTTCCCAAGATCGAGGATCTGTTCGATCAAATGAACGGAGCCCGAGTCTTTTCAAAGATCGATCTACGGACAGGGTATCACCAGTTGAAAATCCAAGACTCAGACATTCCCAAGACTGCCTTCACCACCCGTTACGGATTGTTTGAGTACACCGTAATGTCCTTTGGTCTGACCAATGCCCCAGCCTATTTCATGAACCTGATGAACAAGATCTTCATGGAGTACCTCGAAAAGTTCGTGGTAGTCTTCATCGACGATATTCTTGTTTATTCCAAGACCGAAGAAGAACATGTTGTTCACCTATGCCTAGTTTTGGAGACACTTCAAGAGCACCAACTTTATGCCAAGCTTAGCAAGTGTGAGTTTTGGCTTAAAGAGGTGGCATTTCTCGGACATGTCATATCTGCCAGAGGAGTTTCTGTTGACCCGGAGAAGATTAAAGCCATTCTTGACTGGAAGACCCCCACCAGTGTGACCGAGATCCGCAGCTTTCTCGGACTAGTGGGTTATTACCGCAAGTTCGTTGAAGGATTTTCCAGTATAACCAAGGCCATGACCCAACTGTTGAGGAAGGACCAGAAATTCGAATGGACCCAAAAGTCTGAAGATAGTTTCAAAGAGTTGAAGAAGAAATCAACCACAACCCCAGTACTAGTAATGCCGGACGTCACCAAGAGTTTCGACGTGTATTGCGGTGCATCACGCCTCGGACTTGGTTGCGTTCTGATGCAAGAAGGCAAGGTGGTGTCGTATCTGTCTCGACAATTGCGACCGCATGAAGAGAATTACCCAACCCATGACCTGGAATTAGCTGCTGTTGTTTCTGCTCTTAAAACATGGCGTCCCTATCTTGTGGGACATCGCTGTGAGATCTATACGGATCACAAGAGTTTGAAGTATATTTTTACCCAGAAGGAGTTGAACCTGTGACAGAGGAGATGGATGGAACTGATCAAGGATTACGATGTTGGAATCCATTATCACCCTGGAAAGGCCAATGTAGTTGCCGATGCCCTTAGTCGCAAACCATGTGCCCTGAATGCCTTGATTCAAGTCGAACAACCAGCCTTGTTTAAGGAGTTTGAAGATTTTGGACTCGAGCTTGTTAGCCAACACTACCACAGAATACCCTATTAGTGGCGCACGTTTTTGTCTTTCTGTGGCGCACCAGGAGGTTTGCCTGGTGCGACACAGAATTCTCGCCACAAAAAATATTTTTGTGGCGCACCTAGCATATGCGCCACTGAAATACGAACAGATTCTGTGGCGCACCCCAGCTGGGTGCGCCACAGAAAGCGTTTTTCGTTTTAAAAAAAAAATGCTGGCAGCCACCGATGGCGGCCGAAGATTTTTTCGCCTGCATCCCATCCCCGCCCGCCGTCCCTCCTGGTGGTCCTCCGGGTGGGCAAGTCGACCTCGGCTGTAGAAGGAGTGGTTGCTGGTGGTAGCAGTCGTCGTCGGCGAGGGCCTCCACAAACTCCAAGCAAACGGTGACGAATGTCGCCAGGCCTCGGGCCTAGCCGCGAGCCGCTCCCAGGACGCCATCAGCGACACCAGCAGCAGCGGCGACGTGCGGCGGGGACTCTGGGCAGGGGAGGGACCGGGTCGGCGGTGGCTAGCGGCCTCATGAGGGAGCAGAGGTGGAGGTGGCGACTGGCGGCGCAGTGACCGCCTCCCCACGCCCACCTCCCCATGGCCACGGAGCCGGAGCCCAACGGCGACTGGAGGCGCGACGACCACGACTTTCTCCCGACGAGTGTTGCTTCTGGCCGGCGGACGTCCTACGACGAGGACGGCGGTGCTGCTTCTGGCCGGCGGTCGTCGTCGCGGCGAGAGTGGCGAGTATCGCCCGCGCGAGTGGCCAGGCTGCTCCTTGGTTCCCGATGGAATTGTTTTGGAGAGAGAATGTGGATCACGGTTGGTCCTAAGAGAGAATGTGGATCGGCGTGGTGGCGTGTGGCTGCGTGTGTGGCGAGTGAGAAGAGAGCTAGCGTGCGTACGTGGTGTGTGTGGCTGTGCATGAGTGTGGAGATTAGGTGGAGAGAGATAAAGGTAGAGAGAGTAGACAAGAAATATCCAAATCGAGATCTCAGATCTAAAATGTATCTGTGGCGCACGCATATAATATGCGGCACAGAATGAGCACAATTCTGTGGCGCACGGGACACGGTGCGCCACAGAAAGTCAGGTTTCTGTGGCGCATCCGACAGCATGCGCCACAGAAAGTTGAGTTTCTGTGGCGCACCAGCCACCGTGCGCCACAGAATTTCCCCAGATGGAACTTGGCCCAATGATTGCACGTGGGACCCACAGAAATTCTGTGGCGCATGGTGTCTCATGCGCCACAGAAGTCTGGCTTTCTGTGGCGCATTGGCGGACATGCGCCATAGAATTTTGACTTTCTGTGGCGCATGGGCAAAAGATGCGCCACAAAAAGTCGAAAATTTCTGTGGCGCACCAGCGTTCATGCGCCACAGAAATAATTCTGTGGCGCACCAATTAATGATGCGCCACAGAATGCCAACCTCCCTATAACCCTCTTCCTAGTAGTGCAAGGTTATCTCGCCAATCTAGAGTTAGCCCCAACCCTGATGGATCAAATCAAAGAAGCCCAGAAAGATCATGAGAGCATTGAAGGGATTAAGAAAAAGACGTCTCTTGACAAAGCCCCTGGCTTTGCCAAAGATGCCGAGGGAGTGTTGAGATTTAATGGTCGTATCTGTGTGCCCAACGTTAGTGAATTAAAGGAGTTGATCCTGAAAGAAGCCCATGAGACCCCATATTCAATCCACCTTGGAGGAACCAAAATGTACCAAGACCTTCGTGAGAGATTTTAGTGGCATGGAATGAAGCGAGAGATTGGTTCTTTCGTAGCCAAGTGTGATATCTGTCAGCGAGTCAAAGCCGAACATCAGCGACCCACTGGATTGCTTCAACCTTTGAAAATTCCTGAATGGAAATGGGACGAGATTGGAATGGACTTCATCACTGGACTGCCAAGGTCCAACAGAGGCCATGATTCAATCTGGGTCGTCGTTGATCGACTGACCAAGGTTGCTCATTTTATTCCGGTTAAGACCACTTATCGCGGAGATCAGTTAGCAGACCTGTATATGTCCAGAATAGTAAGCCTGCACGGGGTACCTGTAACATCCCAAATTTAAAATAAGGATTAACGAGACCCAAAATTCAGAACCAACAAAAACTTTTTGAAATTACTACACTAATGATTGTGTTTTCCTTTATATTGTTCTGTTTGACCTTGTGTGACTTGTTGTTTATGTTGTTTGACTAGTCAATATTAATCCAAGAACCCAGCCCAAGTAAAAATATACTAAACTTGGAGCTCATGCTATGACAAGAGTAGATCCCCTATATCTTTTCCAATCTTATTTTGGCCAGAGTCTATTCCAATGATGTTTGATTTCAGCAACAAATAAAATACCCTTTATTTGAGAAAGTAAAATTATTTCCAAATTTATGTGTTCCCAAAAATATGGAGATCTATATGTTATCTCCTATCTAATTATCAACTATGATATTTTGCATGTATATGCAACTCCCATTTTATAAACCTTGATTTCCACTCCATTTGAAAACAACTCTAGTGGGAAATATATTACCCCACATATTTCCTTTCTCAAACCTTGTTGAAAACAATTAAGTTATGAGTTGAGATATTCTTTAAACATCATCTTGTAATAATTGAGTGTGATCATTTATACAAAATAATATTATTAATCATGGAAATGGTGGTGTGATTAATTCATGTTGTTTGAATTGTGTGGTCTTGATTGTGATGTGAATATTGTTGTTTGTTTTGATGTGTGTGTTTGCTAAATAAAATTATGAAGAAAGGAAAAGAAACAGAATCAAAACATCAACACATAAAATCAGGTGACAAGTGACAAACAAATTTCTCCAAGTGAGAAATTAATATTTTCTTTTAAAACCAAAAATCAGTGGGGTGACATAGTGCTCACTCCCACTTTGCTCTAATATTTCTTCCCTCTTCAAAATATAAGTTCAAAAATCTAAATTTACATTTCTATTACTTTCTTTAATTTTACCAAATCACAAAATGTGCGATGATGCACTTGTCAAATAATTTCCATCATAGCACCAAAAATCACTAACACCTATACTTAATACCCACAGCAATATGCACACTTGCACCTCACCTTTTCTTATACCATTAAAAACCTAATAGTGCCATATAGTGGCAAATAGTGCAACATAGCACCATCACCCTTTTATTCAAATGCCACTCCCCTACTTGCTCCCTTACTGCCCCAACATGTCCAGCACCCTCCTAGCACTCCCCTACACATGCTGGACACAACCCTAGCCACCCCATACCCGAAACCCTAGCCCTAAGGCATCCATGGCATGGCATGCCACCCCCATGCCCACTTGTCCCAAACCAGCAGCAAAGCAGCACCCCACCTTGTCCTGGAGCTGCCCCTTGCTCCCTAGATGCTCCCCAACTCGAGCTCCTTGCACCAGGCCCCTCCTCCTGCCCGCACTCGCCGGTGCTCTGCCGGCCAACCTGCTGTCGAGCACCCTGCGGGCACGCTTGCACCGCAGCCACCCCGGCCGACCAGCACCCTCCCGAGCCGGCCCGACCGTCTACGGCACGCCCACGCTACCCCACTACCCGCAGGCACCGCGCCCGTGCCTCACTCGCCCTGCTCGTCGTCGACCAAGCCACCCCCGCACGCCGCCCGTGCCGCCCGCGTCCATGCCTGGCCGCGCCCGTGCCCCCCCCCCTCGCACCAAGCCGCTCCCGCCTATATAAAGGCCACCCCTGGCCACTACCCAGCACCACACCACCACCGTACCCCTCCCCCTTCACCCAGGAGCAGCAGAGAGGAGCTCGAGCTCCACTCGAGCTGCTCGGCCGCCGAAGCCATGCCGCCGCCGTAGCCCGTCTCCGGCGACGCCACCGCCGCCCAGCTGCTGCCCAGACTACCCACCGTCGACCCCAAGCTCCACCGCCGCCCCTCGCCGCCGGTAGGTAGCTCCCCGGCCGCTTCCCGAGCCCCCTTCTCTCTCCCCTAGCTCTCTGTCCGTCGGGAGGTCAAGGACGGCTGTGCGCCGTCGATCTCTGGATCAACGGCCACGATGCACTCCCGCCCGATTCGAAAATCCTGAGAAACTGCTAAGTGTTGGAAACAGAATAGAGTAGCTACCTTTGCATGCAATTTCTGAGAAATCTACTCCACCAAAATTTGAAATCTTTGCATGGTTAGAAAGAACAAGTTACATAGATTCATATGCAACTTTTAGATTTCCAAAATAGTTAGTTTAGCTCAATGGAAACATGAGGCAAAGTAGCTATGTTCTGTCTGTTTTCAGAAACTTCTGAAAACAGATTACTGCTTAGGTTTTTGATCTGATCATAGAAATTAATCTAGGTATATTTAGGAGTATTCCTTGGTATGTTATGTTATTAACATACCAAATTGCTATTCAACCAGAGGTCTAAAATTACCAAACTAAAATCTTATAGCTAGTATAGCATGTCATCTTCACATCAATGCAGTCTATGATCGTGTAGGGTAATTCCCTGATTCAAAATTAAAATGACAAATGTGCTAATCGATAAACTTAAAATAGGGAAATTCCTCTGTCAGAAAATTGATTAGAACTTTGAAATTCAATATCTTGAGATCTAAGAATCGAAAAATAGCAAATGAAAATGTTCTGGAAAGCTTATGAAATTATCTAACTAACTCAAGTGGTTTCACCCCATTTAGATTAATAAATAAATAATGATATTCAAAATGCCACAGAAGGTATAAAACCTAAACTTGTTTGTTTCTGATACTCTACTAATCCAAATGAGGTCAAACTAATTTTGTTAGCTCACATTTAAGCAATACTAGTTACCCCTAAAAGGATTTAATTTTTTATTACAATTAACTTGAGTTGTAGCAAAAACAAGAAAACCAACATTCTGGATTAAAACATTTATACAGGGAGTTTAATAACTCAAATTGAATTAAATCCAATTGGGTTAGCTTCTACACATCAGTAGCTATCCACAGAATTTTAGTTCACATTTTTGTGACCAACAGAACAAAAGTTATGTAATTAAACATGAAACCCTTGTTTCTGCCATAATTGTGACACATTTGAATAATGGGTAATTAAATCAAATTGAATTCAAATTGTGTGGCTTTGTGAGTGTAGTAGCTATGTGTGATGCTTGATAGTTGTTGTGATGCTTGGTTGAGTAATTTAGAAATGGTATATACTGCTTGTTTATTTTGATGATTAGATTACTTTGTGTGATTAATATAATTGCTTTGCTTGTTAAACTTGGTTGTCTTAAGTTGAGTACTAGCTTGAGTATCTAGCAATATCTCTACCATAGCTTGGTAAGATATTTAGAATTACAGAAAATAGTTGGTAGCTTAACTTTTGTCTGAAGTATTTCCTGTTTAAATAAAAATGCTTAATCACAACTTTAACCATATTTTTATAAACATGAGTAGTGAGGTGATTGCCAAACTTGTTTGTTAACTAATAGTTTTCCATCATGATTGTTGTTTGTTAGTAATTGTTTGATGATTGTTGTTGGAGTGCTCTACTGTATGTTGATTGTGATCTTTCCTTTTTACGACGTTAGATACCAACGCTATCGGAGTAAACCGTGGGAAGGATTTATTGGAAAGCAATCAGAGTTTATTTCTTTGATCAAGAGTATCAAGTCCAAGGACATTATGCAGAAAACAGGCAAGCTACTTCACTGAGCTTGCATTTATATTCATCTATTTGATCACCTGAAGTATTCAAAAGTAGCGATGATTTTAAAAACCTTTTTACAAAGATATGAAAAACTATTTTGCCAAGAGTAGATATGTATAACTATAGGATGGAAAAATATGATTTATTCCAAAACTCCTTTTCAAAGTACTTGGAAGAATGTGGAATGCCGAATGGTCGGCATGGAAGTGGAAAAGAGGTGATCGGTAATGTTTATGAAAAATGCACATTGTGTCTTAGTACCATGACGACCAGCCGATAACCTGTGCGACCACATCTACCCAAATATGGGAACGGGCGTAGTCATATAGTTTGCTCGTGTTAGTACTGGATACCTCATCGACGGAGATGGCTCCGTTATGCATGAGGGGATGAGCATGGCGACTCTAACCCCTGACCTGGGTCCCGGCAATCTGAGGGATTGAGGGATTGAAGGGCTTCGTGCTCGCCGGGCAAAACTACGAGTCCTTACATCTAGGTTCCTCGACGGAGGATCCTGTACTAGGTGTTGAAGGAATGGTGAAATCGTAAGGGCAGGGTCCTATACTAGCATGAGCAAAGGAAAGGCTATGGCCGGTGGTTCAACTTCGCATACACCTTGTATGGCGGGACGTGGCAGACACGATGAGCCACCGGATGGGTGTGGGAAAAGCGTGCTACCTCTGCAGAGGGTAAAAACTATTCGAATAGCCGAGTCCTCGGATATGGACAGTTGGGAGGCTGTACTAGGCCTATGTGCAAGTTTTGGAAAAAGGTTTGAGATTTAAAAGAGAAAATGATGTGAAGGATGTTTTATGCAACTATGCCAATGTGCTGGTATGAGTTGTTGGAAATAATTGGACCATGATGAGACATGGTCGGGAAAAAGGAGGAGTTTTGGATAAATAAGCAAAATGGTGATTTTTCGGGTAAAACGTTTTTAAAAAGGGACTTCTTATTTTAACAAACAGCTATTTTTCGGGAAAAATGTTTTAAAGAAAAAAAAAACTCTTTACAAAGACAGTTTTATGGAAAAAAAAAAGAATCTAAAGCCTTCTTTTCGTTTTCTTTAACAAAGGCTATAGATGTTTTGAAAAATATACAAGGTTTATGAAAAGTTATAAAATTTCTCTTATTTTACTTCAACCAAAGTTATAGAGTTTTCAGACAAAGTTTTATTGAACAAAAGTCTATCATTCTCTTTTCAATAAAGATTAGAGTTTTCAAAGCAAACAAAGTTTTACTCAAACGATATATATATAAAAAAAGACAAAAGGGGTAGTGCATGCTCTTTCGGGGGTAGTTTGCGAGTACAATTCCCATTGTACTCATAATAGTTTCGTCCCTGGCTATTGTCTTAGCCAGATTTTAAGGAAGAGCATCTTGAAGAAGGAGACGGAATTGACGTCAATGCGAACTAGGGCGCTTCCCAGTCAGTTGCCTGTAGGGTTAAGGCGAATGACTTGGGCTCCACGTTGTTTGGTGATTTCCGCTGCAAGTACCTATTGAAGAGTATGACTTCAGTCAAGTAAGTAAATTCCTTCGGTATTTATGGGTTTTCTTTGATTACCAGTTTGATTGTGCTCAGCGACACACTGATCATGGGATCGCTGATGTAGGCACAAGGGTATTTCGGACTGCTAGTCCGGGGTCCCCACAGTACCCAAGAAGATTGTGTCTGACAGAGGCACACAATTCACCTCAAGATTCTGGAAAGCACTTCACGAAGCCCTCGGAACCAAGTTAACCTTTAGCACAGCTTATCATCCCCAGACTGATGGTCAAACCGAGAGAGTGAACCAGATTTCGGAGGACATGCTTTGTGCGTGTATTCTATCTTATGGTTCCAAGTGGGAAGATTGTCTCCCATTTGCAGAGCTCTCCTATAACAATAGTTACCAGTCTAGTCTACAAATGGCCCCTTTTGAAGCATTGTATGGCAAGAAGTGTCGTACGCCCCTGAATTGGTCCGACACCGGAGAGGGCAAATTATTTGGACCTGACACCCTCCGTGAAGACGAAGAGCAAGTCCAACTTATTCGCGAGCGTCTCAAAACTGCCCAATCCCGACAGAAGAGTTACGCTGATCCCAAGCATCGTGACCTCACCTTTAACATCGGAGATTTTGTGTATCTCCGGGTGACACCCCTTAAGGGAATGCAACGTTTCCATGTAAAAGGGAAGTTAGCAACAAGGTATATTGGACCGTTCAAGATCATTAGCTGCCGAGGAGAAGTATCCTATCAGCTAGAGTTACCACCGGAGCTATCTGAATTTCATGATGTCTTCCACATTTCACTACTTCGGAAGTGCCTTGAAGTTCCTGACCAGCCTGATGTTTTCAAGCACATCGACCACCACTCCATCGACTTGAACAATGACCTGACCTATCGTGATAAACCTCTTAAGATTCTCGAAGAAGATGTTCGTCTTACCCGAAGACGCGCGATCAAGTTCTACAAAGTCCAGTGTACTAACCATTCTGAAGAAGAAGCAACTTGGGAGCGTGAAGATTATCTTAGACGCGAATTCCCAAACTTCCTTAGCCCCTAAGCCTAGCAAATCTCGGGACGAGATTTATTTTAAGGGGGGAAGGATTTGTAACATCCCAGAATTAATATAAGTATTATTAATTCCAAAAATGTGGGCCAACAATTTTTTTATTATTTTATGTGTGTTTCCATGTATTTCATTGCTTGATGTGTGTGTGTGTTTGCTAAATAAAAATAAGAAGAAAAGAAAAGAAACATAATAAAAACACCAACACATAAAATCATGTGACAAGTGACAAATGAAATTCTCCAAGTGAGAAATTATTTTTTAAAACCAAACTCCATTGGAGTGGGAAATGATCCCTCCCAATTTATTCTACCACTTTCCTCCCTCAATTTATTATTTTCAAAAATCCAAATTTAATATCTAATTTCTTTCTTTATCTTTTAAATCATCAAATATGTGGTGCTACACTTACCAAATAAATTCCATCATAGCACCAAAAATCCCTATTAATATATATAAAGTCAATTGTGGAAACAAATTTCAAAAAAATGAATTTAAACTGGGTTCACACATTTCATCGAACACCTGGAGGGCAGAGCCCGTGTTTTTCCCCAAACCAATGAACTCGAGATCAAATCGATGGATTTGGGTTTCGGTTCTTCGATTCCTTGCACCCCTCTACCCCTCTCCACCTCGCGGACCTGCCTGTAACACCCCAAAAATCCATCCCTAATTGTTGTGGTGTTTTCCCACACCTGAAAAACTTTTTCTACTTTCAAAATGTTTTCTTTGAACCAGATGGTCTTTGACTTGGGAATTGCTCTCTCAAAAATTCCCCAGCATCCACGAACCCTTCCATCTCCCGTGATAATTTTGATGCTCAGGTTTTCTCTCGAAAACCCTAGCCCTAATTAACGAACCTTTTAAAACCTTTTCTCCACCTACCAAAGGGAAGCCTATTTCCATAGCCGGAGAAATTCCACTAAAAATACCAGAGGACTCCCATATCCATACAAAGACATTCCATGCAAAAATATTGCATACTTCAATGCAATATTTCCAAGTTGGGCGTTATTTCTAAAATGCCATTTCCAAACCAGAAATTATCTAGACACCTTCCACTCATCCAAAAATTCTGAAATTTTGGTGAGGTGCATGATTTGGCCTCCTGAACATTTCACTCCATTGGCCCAACCTCATTTGAGCAATATTTGAGGTACTTCCTTTATACTACCCTTTTTATGCCTAATTGTGATTTCCAAAGCAACCCCTAGCTACCAACATCATTTGGCATTGCCACTTTGCCAAGTTGACAAGATCCCCTACACAACCCCACATCCCCAATATCAGATCAAGATCATTGGAGGAAGTGCATTTGGCATGCCCATGCCATTAGGGCATTCTCGGACACCAATTTATTTGACCAACTTACCTGTGCCCAATTGATCTCAAAATCCACAGACATACTTCATACATCTATCCTAGCATACTGTGAATTTTGGGGATTTTTCTGAGATGTGCAAAGCCCCTGTCATTTCATCGAACACCTGGCGCACCCTTGGTTTTCTGAAAATCTTGTGTTGCGGAGTGTGGAGTTTTTGAGTGTGGCCAGTCTGGTTGTCTAGGTCTTGTACTTGTGAACCCAGTAGTGCAAGCCTTTTTCAGTTTTGTGCCCCGAGTCGCCGGGAACGCGACGATGCCGCCCGTGACGCGCTCTGGACGTCCGGGACGCGCGCTTTGGCAAGACCTAATCCCCGTTACTGCAGTGGTCGGTGCCTAACCCTTCTGCTGCAGTGTGCCTCGTGCGCCACTGTGCCTCCAGCACGACGGCCTTATCTCCTCCCCATTCATGGCTTGGAGGGAAGCTGGTGCACCGGTGGCCGTCATGCTTCAATGGCCAAACCGGCCACCACCTACTTCTCCTCCTCTGGCCTATATAGAGCCCCCTCCGAGCAGCCTGAGCGCACCCTAGCCAGTCCACTCCTTTCCCTCTCCCCTGCCCTCCTCATTTGGTTCTCATGGGTGAGAGAGAGCACACAAAAAAATAATTGGCCACCATGGCCGAAGCACACGAGCTTGCGTGCTCGAACAGCCCAACACCTCCCCCTAGCCCAAGCCCTCCCCTGGGCGCAACATGGCGCCGCAGCCCAGCTCCCATCATCGGCGTCCGCCCCTATCCTCCCCTCTACCACCGGCCGGCCTCTCCCCGAGCCGCCCGTACCTCGCGCGTGGCCGAGCACGTCGGGCTCGCGAGCAACACACAGAAGGCTCCCTCGGCGCTGAAGCCGCCCTCCCCGGCCGCGGCTGTCCGCTGCATCTCCGTCAACGCCGAGGTCCCTGGCCCACCTCACCGTCGCCCCCAAGCTCCACCCGAGCTTCCGCCGTGGCCGTCGTCGTGATCGACCGTGTCGGCGACCCCGCGGGTCCCCGGCTCCCTAGCCCCTTCCCCGACCGCGGCGTGCCGCCCCGGGCCCGCCCCCGCCACCGGCCGACCCTCCCGGCGAGCCTCTGGCCATCCCCGGCCAGCTCCCGCTCGTTCTAGTACGAGTGCGGAGGACGACGACGACCAGGGGATCGATCCCCTCCGTTTTTTTCTTTTTCAGGGAACCGTTTCGGCCTGCTAAGGCACAGCAGCCCGCGACCTGCCAGCAGCCCAGCCAAGGGCGCGCGCGGCGCATGGCGGTCCACCGACGGCCCATGTCGCGTGGCCGACGCGGCCCGTGCAGTTTTTTTTTTTCGCGGATCTGTTTTCCTTTTCCCTGCTGGACAGATTTCGGAACCCCCGTATCTTTTGAACCGTGACTCCGATTCAGGTGATCCAAGTTTGTAAATTCCTAGTTTTAAGAGATCTATCCAGTGGTATAGGTTTTGTATTTTTGTGAGATGCTTAGATGCTCAGCACCCGCGTATGCATGTATAGGTATTCCGCGGTACCGGCGAATCGAAACCCTATCCCGCGACGTGCCCGTGACCTCCAAGCCAAATGGCGTCGATCGTCTAAGGCAAGCTAACCCCTTGCTATGAGCCGTCCCGCAATATCGTTTACTATTTGTTTATTGTCTTGCCCAGTATTATATGCTTGTCTATTTATTTATGCATAACTGTTTGTTGTTCTTATTTAACATGAGACTGATAATATTACTCCGGCCATGTTTTATTCATCATCCATGTATGCATTAGATTGATGTATGAATTATCTGTGCGCCTCGCACTTGCGTGGCTTTGACAACTAAATAACAAACACATGCATTGATTGTTTGCTTCTTCTTCTTCGCCGAGGTGAGGAACAGACGAATGTCGTCTTATGATCCTCGGAGTTAGGGGCATTTGCCAAAAGAGTTATTTGCTTCTTGTCCCTCCGTCAAATATGGTTGGCATAGACCACCCGGACTGCGACGCTTGGGAGCTGACTTTCCATTTGGTTCTTCTTGCCAAGATTGCTGACACCACGTCGAGATAACCCTCGAGTGGAATGGATGCTTTCTTTCTTATGAATGCTTTTCGGTTCATTGTTTGGAGGCTACATGTCTCGCCAACTTTTAATTAATCTGTGAGGACACCGGCTGGAGGAACCGCCACAGTCCTCTGCTTGAAACACTATGTTATAATATGTAGTCGATCTGTGATGACGCTTGTTGGCGGACTCGCCACGATAGTCACCCGGTCGACGCTAACCAACTAGTTGATCTGTGATGACGCTTGTTGGCGGGATCGCCACGATAGTCACCCGGTCGACGCAAACCAACTAAACTATACCTTGTAGTTGATCTTTATTTTGTTGCTAAGGCCTTGTTGTTTGATGATGTGATATTGCTATCGTAATTATTATGCTGGACTAATCCTCTGTTTTGTGACTTGCTATGATGAAACTTGATTAAGCGCAACACCCCTCCAAACAGCGATAAGGTCTATTCATAGTGCCACTAATCTGAACCCTTGAACGCGATACCACCATTGTCCCATGGAAACTGTGACCTAGTAGGTTGTTGAGCCCCTTTTGTGCCATCCGTTGGGCGCAGTCGTTCGGTTGTGCTGTCCGAGGGGAGGGGTCGACAGGCACGGGTTCGACTGCGATAAGGAGCCCGGAGCTAGGCATACCCGGTAGCACCGGGGGTTGTGCCGGACTTACTTGCCCGTTGTACCATGCGTATAGGGTGGGGCAGGAGGGTGTCTTAGCAAGTGGACCGTCATGAGAATGTAATTTGCTTGGTACGGCTTTGGGCATGATGAACCTGAGGTGTCGGCTGAGTGGAGTGCATTCTGATAGGTGGTAAAGCAAACTCTCGAGAGCATCAACCTAGCCAGCTAGCCCCGTTCCTGGGATATGGAACAACAGTTCAGTGTCAGTCACACTATGTGTCTTTGTCGTGTCCGGAGGTTAAACTTAAGACCTGTTTGAAACAACTGATGAACGACCTGACCTCACTTAATAAACAATAAGATGGTGCAGGGAAAGTTACTCGAGATAAGGAATTGTGATAAGGCCAGTGGGCCTAGCAGTGGTGTCAGATGAGATTAGCCTCGTGAGGCTAGAGGCCAGTGGGCCTAGCTGTGATAATATGATTTGTTGGGCGGGGCGTTTTGGTGCCCGGGCTCATATGAGCCCGGTTTGTTTTCGATTTTTTTGAAATAGTAAAATGCTACGAAAAATTCTGAAAAAAATTGTACATGAACATATTGGAGTATTCAACACTTGTGTAAATTTTCGACAGAAAACATCAAATTTTGCGCCCTGTGTAAAAAAGACAAATCTGTCTTTTTGAATAGGTGAACAGTCCACTATTCAAAAAGACAGATTTTTGTCTTTTTTGCACAGGGCGCAAAATTTGATGTTTTCTGTCGAAAATTTACACGAGTGTTGCGCGCATGAATATGTTCCCGCATAATTTTTTTCAGAATTTTTCGACGCGTTTTCAAATTTTAAAAAATTCAGAAAAGGCAGCCGGGCTCAGATGAGCCCGGGCTCCGATTTGCGTTTCCGTGATTTGTTGTGTTACTTGGTACCAACTGGTATACCCGTTATTCGTCACAGGTAAGCTCTTTGTGTGACCCCCGGTACACGATCCAACCCCACCTGGCTTGGACTCTGTACTGGTGGTACTCCCAATGTTTGCTTATACCATGTTTTATTATGATGCCATGTTGCTACCCACTTGGACTGCCGTAAGTAGTCACTTGCCATGTTTAGATTATTTTCTGTCGCTAGTTACTTGTTGCCTGATTGCTTCACTGTTCATGTCTCGTGGTTATTTTCTTGCGAGTACGTCAATGTACTCAGACTGGCTTTTCATGTGGCCAGACCTTGAGAGGATCCATCTCCTACCATAGCATGGAGATCGAGCAGGAGCGTGCTAGGATCAGTAGCCCAACCAGATGCCTGTGGAATGGAGCCGCACCAAGCCGTTGCCATATCTTTGTCTCCCGCTGCCAGTTAAACTCTGTCCCGTGCCATACTTGGCCATGATATTTGTTCATGCCTTGATGGCCATGTAAAACCATTTGTAGCCATGTGGGCCTGATTGTGTAATGATATTTTCGCTATGTTGCATTGTCGTAACGTGCGTCCAGATATCCTGGGCTGGCGCACGGGGCGACCACCTCTCTGGCGATATGTGTCAGAGGGGGGTGCCACAGAGCATGGTATCAGAGCACCAGGCTGGCTGTAGACTACCCTAGCATGGAAAGCCTCGCCTTACTTTTGCCCGACAATGACCCGATGGATTTAACCCATTCCTGCCTAACCGGCAAGGCCGGTGTTGGTCAACAGTATGGTGCGGTAGGACCTGTCCCAATCTTCCCCAACAAGACGAGCCAGTTTCTTCCATGAGAAGAAGCCGACCTTACCCAGTGAACCTGGAGACCCCGTCCAAGTTGCTTTATAACCCACCCTCGCTAGCTCTCCCTAGCAACCCAACTCTCTTGAAGTAGAATCCCATAGAGGAACCTCGCATCCTTATCCCCACCAAAAATTTAGAACCCCAAGAAAAAAATCCAATGGCGACCCTTAATGCCATCTTGGAAACCACTGCTGAGGAGAATTCGAGCTTTCGATTGCTTCTCTGGAGGGCCGTCAACCATAGCCTTGGTAGCACCGTTCACCCCGTGTACGTGGTGTTCCAGAGCTCACTCTCGTCGGCCGGAGATGAATTCCGGGCCGATGTGAGGATCAGCCCGTGTCCTCGGGGCACGAATCAACCCTACTTAATCCAAGGAGGCCGCATGCCCACTCTGGGGCTAGCCATCCAGGTAGCAGCCTGGGAATGCCTCGTTCGTCTTCGGTCCTCCGAACCCCTGCTAGCTGAAACTCGAGAGTTCTACTACCTTCCGGCCAGACCACAGCCCCGTGGAGAGATGATCCAAGCCGACGTCTCGAAGGAGCCTGACCCAGCACTAATCAACCAAGTTGCTTACGCCATCGCAATGACGAACCTCAACAACCTCTTAATGGGGGAGCTCGTGACTACAAGGAGGAACCTCAGCCGTGCCCGCCTACACCAATACCTAGGGGAAAGCCCACCTACACTTTCCCGCAGGCAAGCTCGAAGTAGCGGACTCCCACTCCCAGATCCCGGCCCATCCCGACGAGTCCCCGAGCAGGTTCCAATCCTCGAAGGTGTTCCTGTATCCTCCGACCTTGCGGAAGAAGGGGACGTGGACACCACTCTTCGGCTCGGCCGCACTCCAACATCTGTGAAGGGCCGTCAAGCGGAGTAAGATCTGTTTAGTTTAGCCGGAGTGGCACTTATGAGATGTTAGATGAGAGTTTGTGAGAATGTTTGTAATTCCTATGCTCGCTTGTACGTGTGTTTGTGTCGTGTCGAGTGTTTAATAGCCGTTGCGTGCTTGTTATCTGGTATGATTGAAATGATTGTTCCATGTTGTTTCAAGTTTTTAGGGCCATAAAAGTGAAGCATTACTTTCTAAAATGATATTTTCCCCGAGTAGCAAGTTCTACCATCTGTGTGATAGTGCCTCTGCAATTCTCTCTGCTGCAAGAACAAATCTGTGACAGCTCAGGGGAGATCTCAGGAATGCAAATCTGGATCTAAATCAGCGGTGAAGGCAAGTTTGATACATCAACAGAGTTCAGTACACAAGGAAAATTTCAGAAACAGAGGATACAAGTTCTACTCCAACATACGACACTCCCACTACTTCAGTACAGATACAGAAGAGCAAAAATCCTAGTCCCTCTCGCGCTCAGTGGCATCACCTGAGGATGAGCTTGATTCACCTGAAGCCGGGTCGCGAGCCGCGCGACAACGACGACGGATGGCACGAGCCGCCAGCCGCCCACCAGCCAAAGGAACCACTGCATCAGCCACCTGCGGTAGCACCACCTGCTCGCCCGCAGCCGGCCCCGCCAGCTCGCCCACTGCCGGCACCGCAGCAGCATCACCGCCAGTGCCGCACCACTAGTCGTACAGAGACACCAACAAGAGAACCAAAGCCGCATACAACAGTGCCACCACCACCGAAGCCATGATCCAGAAGATCACGATCACAAACAACTGCTTGAAGAATCCCGCTCCCTCTCGGTGCGCGTAAAATTCGTCGAAGATGGCTGAAAGGAAACCCATGGTGGTAGTGGAAGAGGAAGGAAATTCAGAGAACCCCGTTTATAGTCGTGAGCTCGGATGCCGCACACTACTCAGCCTCACGCGGGAAAGGAATAGAATCGCGTGCCATGCTCGGCCAATTGGCGCGAAACCACCGAGGTACCCAAAGCCGTAATGGCCGCTGCGCCGATGGACCGCATGTGCAGCAGTGTCGCAGGGGAGTGCTTCGCGCACTCGGAGTCTGCCTGGTATGGGGGAAGATGCTGCGAGGGAGAAGAAGAAAGGGAAGAAAGAGACTAGCAGGTGGACCCGGTCCCACATGACAGCAAGCCAGAAATAACCCTCTGTGTGCCTCTATCCTTTCCTCAGGAGATCAGTCCCTCAAGTGTTTCGTAGGAAAATTTTTGCCAAAATGATTTTGGGGATGGCCCTACCCCACAGTGTTTGTTAGTCAATTATTGGCAACGCAGATGCTTTCTTTTAAAAAGAAACCCTGTTTTCTTTTCCAAACCTGTGTATACTTGAAAAAGTATATACAGCTTTTCAAAAAAAAAATGTAGAGAAGGGGCATGTTTAGCATATCCCTAGCTTTTTGTTTTGCAAAATTAAGTGATGTTTCGGCCAAATTAAATCTAGGCTATCAAGTGATGATCTGTGTGTGGATCTTGTTTAATCTTGCCATGCTTGTGTGGGTTGAGCTAAAAACCATAGGTTTAATTTTGTTATTTAACCATAGTAAAGAACCTATGTTGATTGATTGTGTGAAGCCACTGCCATGCCATCCTTAGAATGCATTAAGTGGGACAAAAGTATCACGCCTTGATAATGTTTGTTTTAGAAATATCGTGCTGAGTGTTAATCGTTTTGAATGATAAGCTCTAATATTTTGTAGAAAAGTTTTAAATATTTTAAATATAGGGGTAGATTAAACCATACAAGAAATATCTTGTATAACCCCGGGAATCTCTATTAGTCTCCGAATCTCGGGACGAGATTCTTTTTAAGGGGGAAGTTTTGTAACACCCCAAAAATCCATCCCTAATTGTTGTGGTGTTTTCCCACACCTGAAAAACTTTTTCTACTTTCAAAATGTTTTCTTTGAACCAGATGGTCTTTGACTTGGGAATTGCTCTCTCAAAAATTCCCCAGCATCCACGAACCATTCCATCTCCTGTGATAATTTTGATGCTCAGGTTTTCTCTCGAAAACCCTAGCCCTAATTAACGAACCTTTTAAAACCTTTTCTCCACCTACCAAAGGGAAGCCTATTTCCATAGCCGGAGAAATTCCACTAAAAATACCAGAGGACTCCCATATCCATACAAAGACATTCTGTGCAAAAATATTGCATACTTCAATGCAATATTTCCAAGTTGGGCGTTATTTCTAAAATGCCATTTCCAAACCAGAAATTATCTAGACACCTTCCACTCATCCAAAAATTCTGAAATTTTGGTGAGGTGCATGATTTGGCCTCCTGAACATTTCACTCCATTGGCCCAACCTCATTTGAGCAATATTTGAGGTACTTCCTTTATACTACCCTTTTTATGCCTAATTGTGATTTCCAAAGCAACCCCTAGCTACCAACATCATTTGGCATTGCCACTTTGCCAAGTTGACAAGATCCCCTACACAACCCCACATCCCCAATATCAGATCAAGATCATTGGAGGAAGTGCATTTGGCATGCCCATGCCATTAGGGCATTCTCAGACACCAATTTATTTGACCAACTTACCTGTGCCCAATTGATCTCAAAATCCACAGACATACTTCATACATCTATCCTAGCATACTGTGAATTTTGGGGATTTTTCTGAGATGTGCAAAGCCCCTGTCATTTCATCGAACACCTGGCGCACCCTTGGTTTTCTGAAAATCTTGTGTTGCGGAGTGTGGAGTTTTTGAGTGTGGCCAGTCTGGTTGTCTAGGTCTTGTCCTTGTGAACCCAGTAGTGCAAGCCTTTTTCAGTTTTGTGCCCCGAGTCGCCGGGAACGCGACGATGCCGCTCGTGACGCGCTCTGGACGTCCGGGACGGGCGCTTTGGCAAGACCTAATCCCCGTTACTGCAGTGGTCGGTGCCTAACCCTTCTGATGCAGTGTGCCTCGTGCGCCACTGTGCCTCCAGCACGACGGCCTTATCTCCTCCCCATTCATGGCTTGGAGGGAAGCTGGTGCACCGGTGGCCGTCATGCTTCAATGGCCAAACCGGCCACCACCTACTTCTCCTCCTCTGGCCTATATAGAGCCCCCTCCGAGCAGCCTGAGCGCACCCTAGCCAGTCCACTCCTTTCCCTCTCCCCTGCCCTCCTCATTCGGTTCTCATGGGTGAGAGAGAGCACACAAAAAAATAATTGGCCACCATGGCCGAAGCACACGAGCTTGCGTGCTCGAACAACCCAGCACCTCCCCCTAGCCCAAGCCCTCCCCTGGGCGCAACATGGCGCCGCAGCCCAGCTCCCGTCGTCGGCGTCCGCCCCTATCCTCCCCTCTACCACCGGCCGGCCTCTCCCCGAGCCGCCCGTACCTCACGCGTGGCCGAGCACGTCGGGCTCGCGAGCAACGCACAGAAGGCTCCCTCGGCGCTGAAGCCGCCCTCCCCGGCCGCGGCTGTCCGCGGCGTCTCCGTCAACGCCGAGGTCCCCGGCCCACCTCACCGTCGCCCCCAAGCTCCACCCGAGCTTCCGCCGTGGCCGTCGTCGTGATCGACCGCGTCGGCGACCCCGCGGGTCCCCGGCTCCCTAGCCCCTTCCCCGACCGCGGCGTGCCGCCCCGGGCCCGCCCCCGCCGCCGGCCGACCCTCCCGGCGAGCCTCTGGCCATCCCCGGCCAGCTCCCGCTCGTTCCAGTACGAGTGCGGAGGACGACGACGACCAGGGGATCGATCCCCTCCGTTTTTTTTCTTTTTCAGGGAACCGTTTCGGCCTGCTAAGGCACAACAGCCCGCGGCCTGCCAGCAGCCCAGCCAAGGGCGCGCGCGCGGCGCATGGCGGTCCACCGACGGCCCATGTCGCGTGGCCGACGCGGCCCGTGCAGTTTTTTTTTCGCGGATCTGTTTTCCTTTTCCCTGTTGGACAGATTTTGGAACCCCCGTATCTTTTGAACCGTGACTCCGATTCAGGTGATCCAAGTTTGTAAATTCCTAGTTTTAAGAGATCTATCCAGTGGTATAGGTTTTGTATTTTTGTGAGATGCTTAGATGCTCAGCACCCGCGTATGCATGTATAGGTATTCCGCGGTACCGGCGAATCGAAACCCTATCCCGCGACGTGCCTGTGACCTCCAAGCCAAATGGCGTCGATCGTCGAAGGCAAGCTAACCCCTTGCTATGAGCCGTCCCGCAATATCGTTTACTATTTGTTTATTGTCTTGCCCAGTATTATATGCTTGTCTGTTTATTTATGCATAACTGTTTGTTGTTCTTATTTAACATGAGACTGAAGATATTACTCCGGCCATGTTTTATTCATCATCCATGTATGCATTAGATTGATGTATGAATTATCTGTGCGCCTCGCACTTGCGTGGCTTTGACAACTAAATAACAAACACATGCATTGATTGTTTGCTTCTTCTTCTTCGCCGAGGTGAGGAACGGACGAATGTCGTCTTATGATCCTCGGAGTTGGGGGCATTTGCCAAAAGAGTTATTTGCTTCTTGTCCCTCCGTCAAATATGGTTGGCATGGACCACCCGGACTGCGACGCTTGGGAGCTGACTTTCCATTTGGTTCTTCTTGCCAAGATTGCTGACACCACGTCGAGATAACCCTCGAGTGGAATGGATGCTTTCTTTCTTATGAATGCTTTTCGGTTCATTGTTTGGAGGCTACATGCCTCGCCAACTTTTAATTAATCTGTGAGGACACCGGCTGAAGGAACCGCCACAGTCCTTTGCTTGAAACACTATGTTATAATCTGTAGTCGATCTGTGATGACGCTTGTTGGCGGACTCGCCACGATAGTCACCCGGTCGACGCTAACCAACTAGTTGATCTGTGATGACGCTTGTTGGCGGGATCGCCACGATAGTCACCCGGTCGACGCAAACCAACTAAACTATACCTTGTAGTTGATCTTTATTTTGTTGCTAAGGCCTTGTTGTTTGATGATGTGATATTGCTATCGTAATTATTATGCTGGACTAATCCTCTGTTTTGTGACTTGCTATGATGAAACTTGATTAAGCGCAACACCCCTCCAAACAGCGATAAGGTCTATTCATAGTGCCACTAATCTGAACCCTTGAACGCGATACCACCATTGTCCCATGGAAACCCGGAGCTAGGCATACCCGGTAGCGCCGGGGGTTGTGCCGGACTTACTTGCCCGTTGTACCATGCGTATAGGGTGGTGCAGGAGGGTGTCTTAGCAAGTGGACCGTCACGAGAATGTAATTTGCTTGGTACGGCTTTGGGCATGATGAACCTGAGGTGTCGGCTGAGTGGAGTGCATTCTGATAGGTGGTAAAGCAAACTCTCGAGAGCATCAACCTAGCCAGCTAGCCCCGTTCCTGGGACATGGAACAACAGTACAGTGTCAGTCACACTATGTGTCTTTGTCGTGTCCGGAGGTTAAACTTAAGATCTGTTTGAAACAATTAGTGAACGACCTGACCTCACTTAATAAACAATAAGATGGTGCAGGGAAAGTTACTCGAGATAAGGAATTGTGATAAGGCCAGTGGGCCTAGCAGTGGTGTCAGATGAGATTAGCCTCGTGAGGCTAGAGGCCAGTGGGCCTAGCTGTGATAATATGATTTGTTGTGTTGCTTGGTACCAACTGGTATACCCCTTATTCGTCACAGGTAAGCTCTTTGTGTGACCCCCGGTACATGATCCAACTCCACCTGGCTTGGACCCTGTACTGGTGGTACTCCCAATGTTTGCTTATACCATGTTTTATTATGATGCCATGTTGCTACCCACTTGGACTGCCGTAAGTAGTCACTTGCCATGTTTAGATTATTTTCTGTCGCTAGTTACTTGTTGCCTGATTGCTTGACTGTTCATGTCTCGTGGTTATTTTCTTGCGAGTACGTCAATGTACTCAGACTGGCTTTTCATGTGGCCAGACCTTGAGAGGATCCATCTCCTACCATAGCATGGAGATCGAGCAGGAGCGTGCTAGGATCAGTAGCCCAGCCAGATGCCTGTGGAATGGAGCCGCACCAAGCCGTTGCCGTATCTTTTTCTCCCACTGCCAGTTAAACTCTGTCCCGTGCCATACTTGGCCATGATATTTGTTCATGCCTTGATGGCCATGTAAAACCATTTGTAGCCATGTGGGCCTGATTGTGTAATGATATTTTCGCTATGTTGCATTGTCGTAACGTGCGTCCAGATATCCTGGGCTGGCGCACGGGGCGACCACCTCTCTGGCGATATGTGTCAGAGGGGGGTGCCACAGAGCATGGTATCAGAGCACCAGGCTGGCTGTAGGCTACCCTAGCATGGAAATCCCCGCCTTACTTTTGCCCGACAATGACCCGATGGATTTAACCCATTCCTGCCTAACCGGCAAGGCCGGTGTTGGTCAACAGTATGGTGCAGTAGGACCTGTCCCAATCTTCCGCAACAAGACGAGCCAGTTTCTTCCATGAGAAGAAGCCGACCTTACCCAGTTAACCTGGAGACCCCGTCCAAGTTGCTTTATAACCCACCCTCGCTAGCTCTCCCTAGCAACCCAACTCTCTTGAAGTAGAATCCCATAGAGGAACCTCGCATCCTTATCCCCACCAAAAATTTAGAACCCCAAGAAAAAAATCCAATGGCGACCCTTAATGCCATCTTGGAAACCACTGCTGAGGAGAATTCGAGCTTTCGATTGCTTCTCTGGAGGGCCGTCAACCATAGAATTGGTAGCACCGTTCACCCCATGTACGTGGTGTTCCAGAGCTCACTCTCGTCGGCCGGAGATGAATTCCGGGCCGATGTGAGGATCTGCCTGTGTCCTCGGGGCATGTCGGGGATATGAACCCCGGATATCCATAAGAGGTCCATTTCTTCAAGAACTACATGGGCCGGCTACGCAAGTGCCGGCTGCAGCGTGCCGCCTGGAGCCAGCCGGATGAAGCAAGCTGCCTCGTCTACCCGGAGGCGGATGGCCGGTTAGGCTCAAGCCGGCCGTACCAACCGACAGCTCCGTACAAGTGGGCCAGGATCGTATAACCGTTGTCGGGCATCTCCTGTACCCAATCATAACAACGGACTCCAGCCGGCTCACAGAGTAGTGATGTCATAGGGGCAATCGTGTAACTTCCTTGTAACCCAGAAACCCTAGATGCTACCTATATAAAGCATGCAGGGGCCTCCTGCGCGAGGCAGACAAGAGGGAGAGGAACGAGAGGCACAGAGAGAGAGGAACCCTTTAGCATCATCTTCAACCTCAGGCCAGCTGGAACCTTCAGCCGGCCACCACTCGAAAACAGCTCAAGGAGCGCCATTGTAGCCCGATTTGTGATCAATCAATAAGAACAAGAAGAGCAGGACGTAGGGGTGTTACCTCCACAAGGAGGGCCCCGAACCTGGGTAACTGACGTGTGTTTGCATGTTTGTTGCCCAATCCCGCGCGAGCATCCGATCGTCGCCTGCCCCGCATTCTTTTCCATCTCCGATGGATATGCCGTGCTATCCACCACGACATTTGGCGCCCACCGTGGGGCTAGCGGCGACCGGAGTCACGTTCTGCGCGGGATCCCGGACTGTGGATGGTCGGCGGATCGTCTCCGGCCTCGTGCTCTCCATCGGCTCCGTCGGCTGCGTCCTCGACAACACCAACAGCTTCACCGACGTGGACGTCGCCAGCGGAGGAGCGGTCGTCACCCTTGGCGATTTCCACGTCTACGTCGCCGTCGCCGCTCAGGAGTACCCGGAGGTGGTCTACTCGAGCTTGGCTCCTTCGATCTTCGACGCCAGCACCTGCAACGACGACTCCGCCTCCGGCTACCTCAACTCCGGCGACGCAGACCGCGACGTCACCAAGCTCAACGTCTACGCCGAGGTGCACATGGTCGAGCACGCGGTGGCAGGAGGCCCCGTCACCACTACCGTTCATGAAGCTGGCGAACCTTCGCGCTACCAGCGCAACCTGGAGGCCGACTTCGAGCTGCTGAGCACCCCCATCGCGCCGAGTGCTGATCCAGTCAAGGCGGCGGCTGAACTCGAGAGGATGCGGCAGCAGATCTACGACAAGGCGCTAAACCTCGCGTCGACACAACGCCGGCTCAGCGCCACGATTCGCGAGTACAATTCGGCACACGGCTTCGAGCAGGTGGACCGCAATGCGGAGAAGCTGAATGAAGTTAGGCGCAAAAGAGGAGATCTTGGTGGCGCCATGAACCATGCCGGCCAGGCGCATGAACTCACCGACCTCAGCTTCCCCGAGTACAGCTGTCCTACGCAAAACATGATGGCGGCGGAAGCAGCAGCCGCCGAGCTACCCTATCTCCAAGGCGAAGAACTACATCAACAAATGCGCCGGGTTCGACAACTCATCAACACGGCCAACCGGCAGCAGCGAGAAACGGAGGCAACGGCGAGCAAGGGGCATCATGAGCCGCCTCCAGGCTACGATGCAGCCGGCAAGTCCAAGCAAGGTGCAGAGGCGTCATCCCCGAGCCACGGAAGAGCGAAGGACAAGCAAAGACGAGTTCATCGCGAGGGAGCGCGAGCTCGCATCCTCGTGATCACGGCCGCGATCCGGCTGGACGACGCGAAGACGGCAACCGGAATGAGCCTCGAGCCGGACGGAACGTCAAGGAGCGAGTCGGCCACAAGGTCACCATCGACGAACGCCTGGGGCCGTTGGGACCCGAAACCAGCGACGACGCACACCACCGCATCGACGTGCTCAAGCTGTCAAGCATCATCGAGGAAGAAGACATCGCTGCTCATCGCTGTTTCGGACCCCGCATCCGGAGCGAGCGATTCCCGAAGGGATTCACTCTCCCCAGGGACACACCCAAGTACAACGGCACCGCGAAGCCGGAAGACTGGCTCGCCGACTACGTCACGGCAGTCAACATCGCAGGCGGCAACAAGCGGGTAGCCGTGCGCTACGTGCCACTCATGCTCCAGGGATCGGCACGGACTTGGCTCAACAGCCTTCCGAAGGAGAGCGTCAACAGCTGGCTGGACTTCGAGGAAGTGTTCAACCGCAATTTCACCGGCACCTACTTGCGCCCTGGCAACGCACAGCTGCTCGCGCTGTGCAAGCAGAAGGACGGCGAGTCGGACCGAGCCTACCTCACCCGGTGGACAAGCCTTCGCAACTCCTGCGAAGGAGTACTCGAACTCCAAGCCGTTCAGTACTTCATCCAAGGGTGCCGAGATCAGACGCTGCTCAAGCACCGGCTCCTGAGGAAGAGCCCAAAGACCATGGCGGAACTCATGGCAATCGCCGACGAGTACGCCACCGCCGACGCGGGCATGATCAATCCGATCCGACTCGACGAAGCCGGAAGAATCATCACGACGGAGCCGGCTGTACGCCGCAGCCGGACGGAAAACCAAGAAGGAGGAAAATCGACCCGGCGTGATTCCGACGCGGCCGGCAAACGCAAATCCGCAGATGACCGTGTCGAGTCCAAGGTCGTCGCTACGACCGAAGGAAGGACGGCAGGAGGCTTCGATAACCGCCGAATGAGGACAAGCGGAGACATGCGCCGGACAAGGGCAAGGAACAACTACGACTACATGCTCGATCAACCGTGCCGGAACCATGGAGACCGGCCAGCAAACGACACCGTCAGGCAATGCACCCTTGGACGCCCGAGGCCGCCACCATACGAGCGGCGAAACCCGCCTCCGCCTCGGGATGAAGCCGGACGGGACGATCGAGGACGCGACGATAGACGACGCGAAGACAGGAATCGCGATGACCGCCAACGCGAAGAAGAGAGAGAACGCCTTCCGGCTCCGCCTCCGAGGGGTCCAGACGGCTACCAGAATCCGGATGCCGCCTACATCGTGTTCGTCAGCGAGCGCGACGACAAACGAAGCCGGCGCGAACGGTTCAAGGAGGTGAACGCGGTGGTTCCACCTGTCCCCCAGTACCTCAACTGGTCGCAGGAGCCGATCACATGGGACCGCAGCGACCACCCGGAACTGATGCCCAACCCAGGCGGCTATGCTCTAGTCCTGGAGCCCATGATCATCTCCACCAAGCGCGCTTGCACCTTCTCACGCGTCCTCATTGACGGAGGCAGCAGCATCAACATCCTCTACCGTGACACGCTGGAGAAGCTGGGCGTCTCCGAGTCCTGCTTGACGCCGAGCCGGACGGTCTTCCACGGCATCGTGCCGGGGCGAGCCGGCTCGTCCATGGGCCTCATTCGGCTGGATGTCCTATTCGGCACCAAGAGCAACCACCGCTGCGAGACCATCTCCTTCGAGGTGGTCAACCACTCCAGCGCCTACCACGCCATCCTCGGGCGGCCGGCGCTCGCCAAGTTCATGGCGGTACCCCACTACGCTTACCTCAAGATGAAGCTACCAGGCCCACGCGGGATCATCACCGTCGCCGGAGACTATAAACGCTCCATCGCATGCGCCTCCGACAGCGCAAAGGTGGCCGAGACCATGGTCTGCAACGAGGAGATGAAGCAATTCAAGCGCAAGGCTAGCGAGGAAAAGCTGGAGATCCCGGAGTCGGCCAAGCCGGCTGGCGAGTCGAACTTCCAGGCGGCCCGGGACACAAAGAAGATCTACTTCGACGACAACGACAAGTCCAAGTTCGTCTCCGTCGGGGCGAGCCTGGACCCCAAATAGGAAAGCGCGCTCGTCGAGTTCCTCCGTGAGAACCGGGACATCTTCGCGTGGTCCCCCAAGGACATGCCTGGTGTGCCGAGGGAATTCGCCGAGCACTCTCTTCACGTCCGGCCGGACGCCAAGCCGGTAAAACAGTCCCTGCGACGTTTCGCGGAAGGAAGGAGACAGCTGATAGGAGAAGAAATAGCCCGGCTACTCGCAGCCGGATTTATCAAAGAAGTGCAACACACGGAGTGGCTAGCCAATCCGGTGATGGTGGAAAAGAAGAACAAGAAATGGCGGATGTGTATCGACTACACCCACCTCAACAAGGCTTGCCCTAAAGACCCCTTCGCATTGCCGCGCATCGACCAAGTGATCGACTCCACGGCCGGCTGCGACCTCCTCTCCCTCCTCGACGCCTACTCTGGCTACCACCAAATTCCGCTGAATCCGGACGACCAGCTCAAGACCGCCTTCATCACCCCATACGGCCCGTACTGCTACACCACTATGCCGTTCGGCTTGAAGAACGCGGGAGCAACATACCAGCGCTGCATGCAGAAATGCTTGCACGACCAAATCGGCCGCAACGCGCACGCCTACGTCGACGACGTCGTCATCAAGACCAAGGAGAAGCATACCCTCCTCCTCGACCTCAAGGAAACCTTCGACAACCTCCGCCGCTTCCAGATGAAACTCAACCCGGAGAAATGCGTGTTTGGCGTTCCAGCCGGACAGCTACTCGGCTACCTTGTATCGGCACGGGGGATCGAGGCCAACCCGGAGAAAATCGCCGCCATCGACAACATGCGACAACCGAGAAGCGTCAAGGACATTCAGAAGTTCGCCGGTTGTCTAGCCTCCCTTAGCCGCTTCATCAGCCGGCTCGGGGAGAAGGCTCTCCCGCTCTACCACTTACTGAAGAAAACGGACAAGTTCGTCTGGAGCGACGCGGCCGACGCCGCCTTCAAGGAACTCAAGCGGGCGATGGCCACCACCCCGGTCTTGGCACCTCCGACCCCAAAGGAGCCCATGCTCATGTACATTGCCGCCTCCAATAGAGTCGTCAGCGTGGTCCTAGTGGTGGAACGAGACGAACACGGCAAGCAGCGGCCGGTTCAGCGGCCAGTCTACTACCTCAGCGAGGTGCTCTCGCAATCAAAGCAAAACTACCCGCATTACCAGAAGCTCGTATACGGCGTGTACATGGCCACGAAGAAGCTGAAGCATTATTTTCAAGAGCACCCGATCAAGGTGATAAGCGACGCTCCGCTTGCCGAGATCATAGGCAACAAGGACGCAAACCGGCCGAGTTGCGAAATGGGCGATCAACCTGACGGCGCACGGAGTCGAGTCGACAAGAGAACAGCAATCAAGTCGCAGGAGCTGGCGGACTTTCTTGCCGACTGGACGGAGACGACCACGTACCGCCGCCACCCAACTCCGGCGAACATTGGCTCATGCACTTCGACGGCTCCAAAAGATACTGGGGACTCGGCACTGGAGTCATCCTCACCTCGCCCAAGGGTGGCCGACTCGAATACGTGCTATAGATCCACTTCACGGCGTCCAACAATGTAGCCGAGTATGAAGCCCTCGCACACGGCCTCAAGCTCGCCAAGGCTATGAACATCAAGCGAATCCTCTGCTACGGCGACTCCGATTTGGTGGTCCAGCAGACCACTGGCCATTGGGACGCCAAGGACCCCAACATGGCGCCTACCGCTTCTTCGTCCAGCAGCTCGCGGGATGCTTCGAAGGATGCGAGTTCCACCACATCCACCGCTCCAACAACGAGGCAGCCGACACCCTGGCAAACATTGGCTCTCTTCGCGAGGAAATCCCACCCGGCGTCGCCCTCGAGAAGCTCTACAAACCATCCATCACGCCGTGTCCCGGCTCGATTCCATACGGATGCCGCCGGACACGGAGTCGGCAGGGCCGGCTCAGGCGAGACGGAGTCCGTCGAGGTCCTCGTCATAGAAGCGCCGCCACCATGGACCCAACCCTTCCTCGCCTACCTCGCCAACAACGAGCTCCCGGCAGACGAGCTCATCGCCAGGCAAATCAAACGCCGGGCAAGTGCTTACACCATCATCAACAACGAGCTATACAAGCGCAGCGTATCCGGAATGTTCCAACGCTGCGTGAGCCAAGAAGAAGGGATCAGGATCCTAAGGGAGATCCATCAAGGCGAATGCGGTCATCACGCATCCTCAAGGGCAATTGTGGCTAAGGCATTCAGGCACGGGTTTTACTGGCCGACTGCGCTGGCAGACGCGAACCAACTGGTCCGGCTCTGCAACGGTTGCCAACGATTCGCAACGCAGAAGCACACGCCGGCTTCGGCACTCAAGACAATTCCTATCACCTGGCCGTTTGCCGTCTGGGGGCTCGACATGGTTGGACCACTAGGAGATCCAGTGGAGGCATGACACACCTGCTGGTAGCGGTCGACAAGTTCACGAATGGATTGAAGCCAAGCCGATCAAGAAACTGGACGACCAACAGCAGTAAAGTTCTTCAAAAGCATCATCTACCGCTTCGGCTACCCAAACAACATCATCACGGACAACGGGACAAACTTCGTCAAGGGAGAATTTGCCAAGTTCTGCAGCAGGACCGGCATCCGGCTCGACGTGGCCTCCGTTGCGCACCCGCAGTCGAACGGGCAGGTCGAGCGGGCAAATGGCCTCATCCTATCCGGCATCAAGCCTCGACTGCTCGAACCACTCGAGCGCGCAGCCGGCCGCGTGGGAAGAGATTACCTTCCGTCCTCTGGAGCCTAAGGACGACGCCGAATCGCTCAACCGGCTTCACCCCCTTCTTCCTCGTCCATGGGGCTGAAGCCGTCATGCCAACAGACATCGAGCACGACGCACCCCGGATCGTGCTGTACACGGGCCAAGCTAAGCAAGCCTACGAAGATGGAATGGACCTGCTCGAGGAAGCACGCCAGCTTGCCGAATCAAGGTCGGCGATGTACCAGCAGCAACTACGCAACTACCACAGTCGGCGCATCAAGAACGTCCACTTTCGTGAAGGCGACCTCGTGCTCCGGCTCATCCAGGACACCAAAAACATGCACAAGTTGTCATCGCCGTGGGAAGGACCATTCATCGTCAGCAAAGCGCTCATCAACGATGCTACTACCTCATCGACGCCCGCGAGCACAAGAAGGACACGATGGACAAGGAAGGCGATGAAACGGAAGGCCATGGAACGCGTCACTCTTGCGTCGATTCTACACTTGAGAAAGTACAATGTATGTATCACCTATGCTATCAATAAAAGAAACGAGAATGATGAACACATGAGCAGTTTTTCGCAACTTTTTCCGCATTTTCTTCCGGCTCTTCCGGCAGCCGGCAAGCTTGCCTTTAGCGGCCGTGTAGCGTGACTAACCCCTAAACGGCTAACTCTTCGAATCCGGTTAAGGCCGGCAAGAGAACAAGCTGGAGGGGGCCAACAACGTGAAAAACGCATAAAGGGAAGTCCTGCCGGCTGAAATAACGTTCTTCTGCAAACTCGGCCAAGCCGGCAGTCGGCAACCGCTTCTCCGATTACGGATGATTAACTACACAACGCTAAACGGCTAACTCTTCGAATCCGGTTAAGGCCGGCAAGAGAATAAGCTGGAGGCTGAGTGTATGCGAAAGACGTAAGAAATAGAAGTCGTTACCGGCTGAGAAAACTCTGGCCTAACAAACCGGATCCTAGCGTTGTAGTAGTGTGCATGATCCCGCTAGACGGTGAAGTGCACACGAACGGCGGCGGGAAAGGCTACAGGCGAGTGTGAAATTGAGATAAGCAAGTAAAAGTATACTCCATGATCATAATAGCAAACTAATCGCTTCGTCATTTCATTTCACGCGCGAAACGCCGCCAACCGGCTTCGAGAGCCCAAGCCGGACACAGGCCGACGAGCAAGGAATGAAAATTGCGCACAAGCAAACAAGTACAAGAACAAAAGCAAGTACCATTACAATCAAGGGCAAGGCATTACAGATATAGGCTAAACAACAAAGCAAAAGAGGGAAGTCCACAGGCGGACCTTCCCCGCGCAACTACAAGGTCGAGCCGGCAGAGCTCCCTAAGCGNGACATGGTTGGGCCACTGAGGAGATCCAGTGGAGGCATGACACACCTGCTGGTAGCGGTCGACAAGTTCACGAAATGGATTGAAGCCAAGCCGATCAAGAAACTGGACGGACCAACAGCAGTCAAGTTCTTCAAAAGCATCATCTACCGCTTCGGCTACCCCAACAGCATCATCACGGACAACGGGACAAACTTCGTCAAGGGAGAATTCGCCAAGTTCTGCGGCAGGACCGGCATCCGGCTCGACGTGGCCTCCGTCGCGCACCCGCAGTCGAACGGGCAGTCGAGCGAGCAAACGGCCTCATCCTATCCGGCATCAAGCCTCGGCTGCTCGAACCGCTCGAGCGCGCAGCCGGCGCCTGGTTAGATGGAACTACCTTCTGTCCTCCTGGAGTCTAAGGACGACCCCGAATCGCTCAACCGGCTTCACCCCCTTCTTCCTCGTTCACGAAGCCGAAGCCGTCATGCCAACAGACATCGAGCACGACGCACCCCGGATCGTGCTATACACGGAGGCACAAGCTAGCAAGCCTACGAAGATGGATGGACCTGCTCGAGGAAGCACGCCAGCTTGCCGAATCAAGGTCGGCGATGTACCAGCAGCAACTGCGCAACTATCACAGTCGGCGCATCAAGCACGTCCACTTTCGCGAAGGCGATCTCGTGCTACGGCTCATCCAGGACATTAAAAACATGCACAGTTGTCATCGCCATGGGAAGGACCATTCATCGTCAGCAAAGCGCTCACCAACGATGCTTACTACCTCATCGACGCCCGCGAGCACAAGAAGGACACGATGGACAAAGAGGGCGATGAAACGGAAAGGCCATGGAACGCGTCACTCTTGCGTCGATTCTACACTTGAGAAAGTACAATGTATGTATCACCTATGCTATCAATAAAAGAAACGAGAATGATGAGCACATGAGCAGTTTTCCGCAACTTTTTCCGCATTTTTCTTTCCGGTTCTTCCGGCAGCCGGCAAGCTTGCTTTTAGCGGCCGTGTAGCGTGACTAACCCCTAAACGGCTAACTCTTCGAATCCGGTTAAGGCCGGCAAGAGAACAAGCTGGAGGGGGCCAACAACATGAAAAACGCATAAAGGGAAGTCCTGCCGGCTGAAATAATGTTCTTCTGCAAACTCGGCCAAGCCGGCAGTCGGCAACCGCTTCTCCGATTACGGATGATTAACTACACAACGCTAAACGGCTAACTCTTCGAATCCGGTTAAGGCCGACAAGAGAATAAGCTGGAGGCTGAGTGTATGCGAAAGACGTAGAAATAGAAGTCGTTACCGGCTGAGAAAACTCTGGCCTAACAAACCGGATCCTAGCGTTGTAGTAGTGTGCATGATCCCGCTAGACGGTGAAGTGCACACGAACGGCGGCGGGAAAGGCTACAGGCGAGTGTGAAATTGAGATAAGCATAGTAAAAGTATTCTCCGTGATCAAAATAGCAAGCTAATCGCTTCGTCATTTCATTTCACGCGCGAAAACGCCGCCAACCGGCTTCGAGAGCCCAAGCCGGACACAGGCCCGACGAGCAAGAAATGAAAATTGCGCACAAGCAAACAAGTACAGGAACAAAAGCAAGTAGCATTAAACATCAAGGGCAAGGCATTACAGATAAAGGCTAAACAACAAAGCAAAAGAGGGAAGTCCACAGGCGGACCTTCCCCGCGCAACTACAAGGTCGAGCCGGCAGAGCTCCCTAAGCGGCACCCGTCGTCTTCCCGGATCCACCTATCTTCTTGCCAACCCAGTGCTTGATGCAGAGGGTGCCGTCGAACACCTTCACGAAGAAGACGCCCTTGTCACGCCGGAGACGGAAGCAGAGAATGAAGCCGGCTTCGAGCTCGTAGAAGTCAGCGAACTCGTCCCAACCCCTGACAAACTCCACCCTATTGACAACAGCATTACCCTCCACCTGGAAGGTGAACCGGACGGTTGCATTCCAGGGACCCTGGGAAGCACCCTCACGGAAGAGCTTGAACTTGAAGTGGCCAACGCCCGGCAGTGCGTCGGCGAAGGCATCGGGAAGCCTCTGCACCGGCCCAGTAACTGGCGAGTGCAGGATCATGAGGAACTCCCCGATAGGGAACACACCCCAGGCCGGGCGCCGCGGATTCTCCAGGGAGTCGGAAGAGGCGGAGGACAACTCCGCGCTGTCTTCCTCGCTGTCGGCGACAGCAGAGGGAGCATATTTAGGAATCGGGTCAAAACCCGGAGGGGGAAGAACAGGGGTGGCTTCCTCCTCGCTCGATGAGTCGTGAAGAACAAGGAGGTTCTTGCCACGACCAATGCCGATGCTAACGCCGCCACTGACGGCACCCGCCCTCTTCAAGCCAGCACGGCCGCCGCCCTTGCCGCGGCCA
Organism: Puccinellia tenuiflora; assembly: GCA_012064385.1. Taxonomy (NCBI): domain Eukaryota; kingdom Viridiplantae; phylum Streptophyta; class Magnoliopsida; order Poales; family Poaceae; genus Puccinellia; species Puccinellia tenuiflora. The sequence continues at coordinate 104,038 of QRDG01001614.1, forward strand.
GCGCTGCTACCGGCGGCAGCGGAGGGGACCGCTTTTCCTCGCCCTCGACCGCCTCTCTTAGGGGGACGACCGCGCGGACGTTTCGCCGGAGGCGCAGCGATGGTCTCCTCAGCGGCAACATCCAAAGGCTCGGACTTCACCATGGCAAGGATGCGAGGAAACAAGGAGAGGAAGGCGAAGAGAGAGCAAGAAGGCGTAGGTAAGAAGGAGGGAAACGGTCGAGATTTATAGCAGAAGCGGAAGACAACGTGGGAGACCCAACCGTCACCCACGATCCCACGATCTACACGTGGCAACGAAACCCAGACGACAAGACCCTTCAGTAACTGCAACCGGGTCCATGCACAGAAGCCAAGGAGGCAAGGCCAAGCCGTCAGCCGGCATAAAGATTCCCGGGGGCTGCGCACCCGCCAAGGCGGCTGCCCAGACCCGGACGAACATATAAATCACCCCAAGTCACGGACTCGGGGGCTGCCAAGCCGTCAGCCGGCATAAAGATTCCCGGGGGCTGCGCACCCGCCAAGGCGGCTGCCCAGACCCGGACGAACATATAAATCACCCCAAGTCACGGACTCGGGGGCTGCCAAGCCGTCAGCCGGCATAAAGATTCCCGGGGGCTGCGCACCCGCCAAGGCGGCTGCCCAGACCCGGACGAACATATAAATCACCCCAAGTCACGGACTCGGGGGCTGCCAAGCCGTCAGCCGACATAAAGATTCCCGGGGGCTGCGCACCCGCCAAGGCGGCTGCCCAGACCCGGACGAACATATAAATCACCCCAAGTCACGGACTTGGGGGCTGCCAAGCCGTCAGCCGGCATAAAGATTCCCGGGGGCTGCGCACCCGCCAAGGCGGCTGCCCAGACCCGAACGAACATATAAATCACCCCAAGTCACGGACTCGGGGGCTGCCAAGCCGTCAGCCGGCATAAAGATTCCCGGGGGCTGCGCACCCGCCAAGGCGGCTGCCCAGACCCGGACGAACATATAAATCACCCCAAGTCACGGACTCGGGGGCTGCCAAGCCGTCAGCCGGCATAAAGATACCCGGGGGCTGCGCACCCGCCAAGGCGGCTTCCCAGACCCGGACGAACATATAAATCACCCCAAGTCACGGACTCGGGGGCTGCCAAGCCGTCAGCCGGCGCAAAATACCCGGGGGCTGCGCAGCCGGCAAGCCGACTCCGCAGACCCGGACGCATATCTAAAACACCCCAAGTCACGGACTCGGGGGCTGCACGACATAACGATAACAGAAGAAAAGCGAAAGGCGAACAAAAAACGTGAAATTTTGACCCGGCTAGATGCTCAAGCCGGCCCAAAATTCGGGGGCTAGGCATGGTGATTATTATCACCAAAACGAGCATATATCCCAGCGCAAAGACCCAACAATCACAGAGAAAGCGACGCTCATAATAACAATCTACGGCAGGAAGCAGAATATCGAATTTTCACAAGACAATCTTCAAAAGTGCACGACGTAGCAAGGCGAGTAACGTGACAGGACAGTTAATGGCACAGAATAACAGTTACACCCGGCATCCCAGGGAAGCAAGCAGATCAGACAGTAGCAACATCAGCGGCGTCGCCGGTTCCAGTATCTTCAGTTGGCTGTGGCGCCGGAGACGGTTCAGCAGGCACAAGCTCCGTCAGGTCCACCGCCTCGGCAATTCGCCCTGAGGCCACGGCGATTTCCGGACGCAGGCTTGCGAGGGATGTCCCAGTGCGGAAGCCATCCAATAGTTTGCTCATCTGCACGCCGGGATACCACGACTTCACCAACGCCAGTGCCATGTCGGTGCCTCCGCGCGCCGCCATCTCCACCTGCTCGTTGATGCCGATCGGTGCCCCTTCAAGTCGAGTAGAAATATCGTGGAGAGTAGCTGGCAAGGGAGTGTCCGGCCACAGGTTCTTAAGCACGCCGCCGGCTGCTTCCTTTAGCCGCTTGAATTCCTGGCCGAATCGCAGAAGACGTGAGGCGGTAGTCGAAGCAGACCCGGCAGCGGCACCAGAGGATTCCGGTCGGGAGTGAGCCGAGACAGCATCATTTTGGATTTGTGCGTCCACCTCAGGATAGAGGCCTGCATGTCAAACCAATGAGGCCGGGCAGAAGACCTCAAGCAAGAAATCAAGGAGAAAGGAGACTTCACTTACCGAGGATCAGCTCGTTTACACGTTCAACCTCCTTGACCAGGCCGCCCACCAGCTGTTCCTGCTCAAGCTCGCGCGCCTTGGCCGCCTGGACGATCTTGTCGCTGTTCTCGACGGAAGCTTTAGCAGATCCCTCAGCTCGGTCGCGTTCTCGCGGAGAGACTCAATCTCACTCTGTTTCCGGCGGTCAGCTTCCCGCAGTTTCGCCGCCTCCTCGCCCAGCCGGACGACCTCGAGGCGGCGTTCCTCCGACGCTTTTTCCGCCGCTTGGAGATCGGCCTTGGACGAGGTCAAGGCGGCGTCCTTTTCCTTCAGTTGCTTCTCCAAGCCAGCACGGGATGTGGCGTCGCCTGAAGAGTTTGGACCATCGTCAAGCCAAGACGTGCAAGAGAAAAACGAAGAACGGCAGGACCGAGGGTGCGAGCGAGAAAAGAAGCTAAACCTTTAGCCGCCTCAAGCTCTCGCTTGAGCAATGCCGCCTCCCTAGCCGCCTCGGCAAAACCTTGCTCGACGGAGGAGCAGAGCAAAGTTACGTTGGCCAGGTTCTCCCTGGCCGTCTGTTCCGCCAGCGCGGCAAGGGGAATCCTCCCCGACGCGTCGGGCCGAGCCGGCACCGGCCCAGTGTACGGCGGAGAAGATACCAGGATCGACTGACGAGGACCCGGGAGCGAAGCCGTCGCCTCCTCAATGGCCCTGCCCTTGGCCGTCTCGGCCACCACCGAGGAAGGGGTAGGGAAGGCGAGATACCCGGCCCCGGCGCCGGGCCGAGGAACTATTTGGAAGGCGTCCACCGACGCCTCGGCGCCACCAGCCGGAGGTGGAGGGGTGGAGTCGACCACGGGATGAACAGCGCTCGTCGACATCGGGTCGACCACCCCCACGTCCGCCGTCGCCGTCGCCGCTTCTGAAGGCGGGTTAGCCGCTTGCGCCGCAGGGGCCTCGGTAGCGGGCACCGAGGCCGACTCCACCACCGCGACAACTGCCGTCTCCGCTATTGGAAGCGGCGCCCTACGAATTAAGGAAAGCGTCACCACCAAGCACAAGTAACAAGATTTTCACCACGAGGCGAAGGCGTACCCGTCGCACGAGCCCAGGACTCTGGCCATCCTCCTCCTCCTCAAGCGCTTCGGTGGGGGGGACGGCGCAGCGTCGGATGGGCGCTTCACGCCCCCGGAGGGCACTTCCACGCCCTTCGCAGGAATGGCGGAGCCGTCAACCGACCGCTCCGCGCCAGCCGGCACCGCTTCAGCCCCAGCGCCGACCTCCGCGGTCTTGCGGGCATCCGCGCTTGCTCCCACTTTCTCCTCGGCCGCCTTAGCAGCCGCTGGCTGCTTTGCAGCCGCCTGGGCATCCATCGACGCCCGGATCGAATCCGCCTGCGCCAGCTCCGCGTAAATAGCTTTCTCCATATCCTCGATACCCGAGTCATAACCAAGAACAATAGGAGGAGAAAGATTAACCACCTGGGCGCGGGTCTTGTCGGCGGCGGGTTCTGCCCTCTCCACGTCCGCCGCCTTCGTCCTCTCCTCGTCCTCCTTCGAGGCCAGCAGCTGCTCCATGGTCATACCAATGTCAGTTGTCTCCAAAGCCAAAACAGCCTGCGTCGTTTGAGCATAAAACTCCCTCTCCAAATCGCCCGGGTTCAAATCATAAATAAAATCACCGCTGGGAGCGCGACCAATCACCTCGTCTTTGGCCCCACCAGTCAGGGCCTCCTCCTCCGCCATCTTGGCGTCGACCTCAGCCCGGATCTCGGCCATGATCTCGTCCGCCCTGGCCTCGGTCTCAAGCGTCTCCGCCTTCGGTCTTCCGGCTGGCGACAAGCCGGCCGTGGTAGGCCGGGGAGACGTCGAAGCCAACTTTTTGGCGGGCAGCACGCCTCGCTTCTCGAATGCGCCCTTCCGCTTGGGCGGCGCGGTATTCGCATCGACATCGGCGGCCGACTTCGACCGCCTCTCCTTCACGATCCGCCGGGTAACGACCACCTTCTTCCGCGCCGCCGCCTCCAATTCCTTGGTCCGGCGGGAGGACGTCGCCGGCTTGGAGGCTGGCACGGAAGAAGAACCTTCAGAGTCCGGCTCAGAACTGCTGGAAAGATTCACTACCACGCGCGTCACATCATCAGTTTGCCCGACGACTCCGGGCTCGGAAGACTTACCACGAGGCGGCAAGACCGGAGGCCGGACGACGCGCTCGAGGCCCTCGTCCCGGTCGGCTGCCGGGTCGGAGTCAGAACTGGCGGAGGGGACAGGACTCGTTACGGTGCGGGCAGCGTCGTCATCGCCTCCGTCTTCCTCATCAACATCGGCGCCCCCACCAGACGATTCGGTGGAGTCGCCGCGCCCGTCCGAACCGGCGCGTCCGCCGCCGCCCGACTCTTCGTCAGCGGTGGCATCTGTTTCTTCTCCCGCCTGTTCGTCGGCGGAATTCTCCGCCGTCTCCAGCAACTTCATCAGCGCCTTGGTGAAGGGACCGCTGACGTCGGGCTCGAAGACGACTTCGAGGTCTTCCGCCCGTTGGAGGTCGCAAAGCTGCGCAATGGGCCGACTAGGTCAGGCGGCAGCCGGACAAAGGAATTGAAGACGGACAAGAGAGTAAAGACTAACCACCGGAGCGGGCGCCGAGCGGGTGAAAGGATCGCACCCGAAATCCCAGCCGTCCTCGACCCTGTCGGTGACGAGACGGGAAGCCCATTTACGGAGGGCCTTTGGCTTCGGCAACTCCAAGTAGGCTCGGCTGGGATCCCGGATGCCGGAGTAGAAGCACATCTTGTGTGGACGCGCCTGCAGCGGATACAACTGCCTCGACAGCCACGCCATGGTTAGGTCCCTGGATGTTAGGCCGTCCCCCACCAGCTCCTTCAGCCGGTTGAACAAGACACTCTCAAGAACCGAGTCCACAGGCGGCTTACGGAGCCAGGACTTGGAAGCCGGCAGCCCACTGGAGAAGGCCGGAAGGCCGATTCGGTCGACGTCCGAGAGATTCCGGACGTAGAAGTAGGAGTTCTGCCACTTCTTGACAGACTCCGGCAGGCTGATCTTGGGCAGCGGCGTATTCCTCGCACTGATAGAGACGCTGCCGCAGACGCGCTGCACCCCGACGGTCGCTTGAGACCGCAAGAAGAAGAACATGCCAAAGATCTCCATGCTGGGCCAGAGGCCCAAGTACGCCTCGCACAGCGTGACGAAGCAGGACAGTTGGGTGATGCAGTTCGCCCCCAGATGATGGGGTTGCAGCCCGTAGAAACGCAGGAATTCCGCGAAGAAGGAACTCACCGGTAGCCCCAATCCTCGCTCCAGATGCGCGGTGAATACGACAACCTCGCCGTTCTTGGGCTCTGGCGAAATTTCCCCTTCAGGGGGCACGCGGGCTTCCACATCGCCCGTCGCCCCCAAGAACTTGCCCCGGCGGAACTTCCATAAGTATTCCTCATCCACGATGGAGCCCATCCATGATCCCGAGCTCGCCATGGAGGTTCGATTTCCCGTCGCGAGATACGCGAATGTGAGGAAGGCACGCACGAGAAAGGAGATGAACAAGAGCTAGGAAGCACGAGAGGCAAGCGGAGGAGACGAGATAGGAATGGGGAGCGGTATCTCCAGCCGTTCCCCCTCTTCCCACTTTGAAAGCAGGGCAGGCGGAACCGCCCCGCCTGTCACGCCGCGTGGCGGGCAACCGCGCCGCACTTTCCGCAGACGATCCCGAAAGCAGGCAGTGGCCACAGAAAATCCTGCCCGGAGAAGCCGAGGCGACGTACGCCAGGCCTCGGGCAGAACATCAACGGCTTCCCGAAGCGGCGAAACGTGGCTGACGTAAGCCGCGACCTAAGCCACCAAGCCGGCCACTCCGAGCCACAGGGACCTATTGATCCGGCTCCACGTGGCCGGACGAATCAACGGCTACTTCGACAATGTACGACCAAAGACAGGAGTGCCCGTGAGGCCCTCCCCACGAACAAGCTTCAGCTCCATCCGGCTTTGGTTCCAACCGGCGCCCACTCCAACCTCGACATCACAACCGCAACGTTCAAGACAGGGGAGAAGATCGAGAAGCCTTCCCAGCGAGCTAACAAGACTCCACGATCTCGGGGGCTAGTGTCGGGGATATGAACCCCGGATATCCCTAAGAGGTCCATTTCTTCAAGAACTACATGGGCCGGCTACGCAAGTGCCGGCTGCGGCGTGCCGCCTGGAACCAGCCGGATGAAGCAAGCTGCCTCGTCTACCCGGAGGCGGACGGCCGGTTAGGCTCAAGCCGGCCGTACCAACCGACAGCTCCGTACAAGTGGGCCAGGATCGTATAACCGTTGTCGGGCATCTCCTGTACCCAATCATGACAACGGACTCCAGCCGGCTCACAGAGTAGTGATGTCATAGGGGCAATCGTGTAACTTCCTTGTAACCCAGAAACCCTAGATGCTGCCTATATAAAGCATGCAGGGGCCTCCTGCGCGAGGCAGACAAGAGGGAGAGGCAGAGAGGACACGTAGAGAGAGGAACCCTTAGCATCATCTTCAACCTCAAGCCGGCTGGGACCTTCAGCCGGCCACCACTTGAAAACAGCTCAAGGAGCTCCATTGTAGCCCGACCTGTGATCAATCAATAAGAACAAGAAGAGCAGGACGTAGGGGTGTTACCTCCACAAGGAGGGCCCCGAACCTGGGTAACTGACGTGTGTTTGCATGTTTGTTGCCCAATCCCGCGCGAGCATCCGATCGTCGCCTGCCCCGCATTCTTTTCCATCTCCGATGGATATGCCGTGCTACCCACCACGACATTTGGCGCCCACCGTGGGGCTCGCGGCGACCGGAGTCACGTTCTGCGCGGGATCCCGGACTGTGGATGGTCGGCGGATCGTCTCCGGCCTCATGCTCTCCATCGGCTCCGTCGGCTGCGTCCTCGACAACACCAACAGCTTCGCCGACGTGGATGTCGCCAGCGGAGGAGCGATCGTCAACCTTGGCGATTTCCACGTCTACGTCGCTGTCGCCGCTCAGGAGTACCCGGAGGTGGTCTACTCGAGCTTGGCTCCTTCGATCTTCGACGCCAGCACCTGCAACGACGACTCCGCCTCCGGCTACCTCAACTCCGGCGACGCAGACCGCGACGTCACCGAGCTCAATGTCTACGCCGAGGTGCACGTGGTCGAGCACGCGGCGGCAGGAGGCCCCGTCACCACTACCGTTCATGAAGCTGGCGAACCTTCGCGCTACCAGCGCAACCTGGAGGCCGACTTCGAGCTGCTGAGCACCCCCATCGCGCCGAGTGCTGATCCAGTCAAGGCGGCGGCTGGACTCGAGAGGATGCGGCAGCAGATCTACGACAAGGCGCTAAACCTCGCGTCGACACAACGCCGGCTCAGTGCCACAATTCGCGAGTACAATTCGGCACACGGCTTCGAGCAGGTGGACCGCAATGCGGAGAAGCTGAATGAAGTTAGGCGCAAAGGAGGAGATCTTGGTGGCGCCATGAACCGTGCCGGCCAGGCGCATGAACTCACCGACCTCAGCTTCCCCGAGTACAGCTGTCCTACGCAAAACATGAGGGCGGCGGAAGCAGCAGCCGCCGAGCTACCCTATCTCCAAGGCGAAGAACTACATCAACAAATGCGCCGGGTTCGACAACTCATCAACACGGCCAACCGGCAGCAGCGAGAAACGGAGGCAACGGCGAGCAAGGGGCATCATGAGCCGCCTCCAGGCTACGATGCAGCCGGCAAGTCCAAGCAAGGTGCAGAGGCGTCATCCACGAGCCGCGGAAGAGCGAAGGACAAGCAAACACGAGTTCATCGCGAGGGGAGCGCGAGCTCGCATCCTCGTGATCACGGCCGCGATCCGGCTGGACGACGCGAAGACGGCAACCGGAACGAGCCTCGAGCCGGACGGAACGTCAAGGAGCGAGTCGGCCACAAGGTCACCATCGACGAACGCCTAGGGCCGCTGGGACCCGAAACCGGCGATGACGCACGCCACCGCATTGACGTGCTCAAGCTGTCAAGCATCATCGAGGAAGAAGACATCGCTGCTCATCGCTGTTTCGGACCCCGCATCCGGAGCGAGCGATTCCCGAAGGGATTCACTCTCCCCAGGGACACACCCAAGTACAACGGCACCGCGAAGCCGGAAGACTGGCTCGCCGACTACGTCACGGCGGTCAACATCGCCAAGCTAGCTGAGGGATGCCAGGCAGCCGGTGAACTTTTGGATGTCCTTGACGCTTCTTGGCTGTCGCATGTTGTCGATGGCGGCAATTTTCTCCGGGTTGGCCTCGATTCCTCGTGCTGACACGAGGTAGCCGAGTAGCTGTCCGGCTGGAACACCGAACACACATTTCTCCGGGTTGAGCTTCATCTGGAAGCGGTGCAGGTTGTCGAAGGTTTCCTTGAGGTCGGTGAGGAGGGTGTGCTTTTCCTTGGTCTTGATGATGATGTCGTCGATGTAGGCGTGCATGTTACGACCGATCTGGTCGTGCAAGCATTTCTGCATGCAGCGCTGGTATGTTGCCCCCGCGTTCTTCAAGCCGAACAACATGGTGGTGTAGCAGTACGGGCCGTAGGGGGTGATGAAGGCGGTCTTGAGCTGGTCATCCGGGTTCAGCGGAATTTGGTGGTAGCCGGAGTAGGCGTCGAGGAGGGAGAGGAGATCGCTTGGTCAATGCGCGGCAATGCGAAGGGGTCTTTGGGGCAGGCCTTGTTGAGGTGGGTGTAATCGATACACATCCGCCACCGCTTGTTCTTCTTTTCCACCATCACCGGATTGGCTAGCCACTCCGTGTGTTGTACTTCCTTGATGAATCCGGCCGCAAGTAGCCGTGCTATCTCTTCTCCTATCAACTGTCTTCTTCCCTCCGCGAAGCGACGCAGAGACTGTTTTACCGGCTTGGCATCTGGCCAGACGTGTAGGGAGTGCTCGGCGAGTTCCCTCGGTACACCCGGCATATCCTTGGGGGACCACGCGAAGATGTCCCGGTTCCCACGGAGGAACTCGACGAGCGCGCTTTCCTATTTGGGGTCCAGGCACGCCCCCACGGTGACGAACTTGGACTTGTCGCTTTCGTCGAAGTAGATCTTCTTAGTATCTCGTGCCGCCTGGAAGTTTGATTCGGTGGCCGGCTTGGCCGATTCCGGCATTTCCAGCCTTTCCTCACTGGCCTTGCGCTTGAATTGCTTCATCTCCTCATTGCAGACCATGGTCTCAGCCATCTTCGCGCTGTCCGAGGCGCAGGCGATGGACCACTTGTAATCTCCGGAGACGGTGATGATTCCGCGTGGGCCCGGTAGCTTCATCTTGAGGTAGGCGTAGTGATGTACCGCCATGAACTTGGCGAGCGCCGGCCGCCCGAGGATGGCGTGGTAGGCGCTGGAGTGGTCGACCACCTCGAAGGAGATGGTCTCGCGGCGGTGATTATTTTTGGTGCCGAATAAGACGTCTAGCCGGATGAGGCCCATGGATGAGCCGGCTCGCCCCGGTACGATGCCGTGGAAGACCGTTCGGCTCGGCGTCAAGCTGGACTCGGAGACGCCCAGCTTCTCCAGCGTGTCGCGGTAGAGGATGTTGATGCTGCTGCCCCTGTCGATGAGGACGCGTGAGAAGGTGCAGGCGCGCTTGGTGGAGATGATCATGGGCTCCAGGACCAGGGCATAACCGCCTAGATTGGGCATCAGCTCCGGGTGGTCGCTGCGATCCCACGTGATTGGTTCTTGCGACCAGTTGAGGTACTGGGGGATAGGCGGAACCATCGCATTCACCTCCTTGAATCGCTCGCGCCGGCTTCGCTTGTCGTCACGCTCGCTGAAGAGCCTTGTCGTATATCTGTTGACGGTGTTGTACTCGCGCATTGTGGCGTTGAGTCGGCGTTGTGTTGATGCGAGGTGAAGAGCCTTGTCGTATATCTGTTGACGCATCCTCTCGAGTTCAGCCGCCGCCTTGACCGGATCAGCACCCGGCGCGATGGGGGTGCTTAGCAGCTCGAAGTCGGCTTCAAGGTTGCGCTGGAAGCGAGAGCGTTCGCCAGCTTCATGAACAGTAGCGGCGACGGCGCCTCCCGCCGCCATGTGCTCGACCATGTGCACCTCGGCGTAGACGTTGAGCTTGACGTCGTCGCGGTCGGCGTCGACATAGTTGAGGTATCCGAAGGCGGAGTCGTCGTTGCAGGTGTTGGCGTCGAAGATCGAAGGAACCAAGCTCGAGTAGACCACCTCCGGGTACTCCTTGGCGGCGACGGCGACGTAGACGTGGAAATCGCCTAGGGTGACGACCGTGCCTCCGCTAGTGAAGCCCACGTCGGTGAAGCTCTTGGTGTTGTCGAGGATGCAGCCGATGGAGCCGATGGAGAGCACGAGGCCGGAGACGATCCGCCGATCATCTACGGTCCGGGATCCCACGCAGAACGTGACTCCGCTCATCGCGAGCCCCACGGTGGGCGCCAAATGTCGTGGTGGGTTGCACGGCATATCCATCAGAGATGGAAAGAAGTATGGGGCAGGCGACGATGGATGCTCGCGCGGGATTGGGTAACTAGCACGCAAACACACACGAGTTACCCAGGTTCAGGGCCCTCTTGTGGAGGTAACACCCCTACGTCCTGCTCTTCTTGTTCTTATTGCTTGATCACAGAATTGGGCTACAAGTGGTGCTCCTGGAGCTGTTCTTCGGTGGTGCCGGCTTGAGCTGTCAAGCCAGCCTACGATGACTACTGGCAGACTACTCTTCTCCTCCTCTCCCCCTATCGCTCTGTCTCTCCCCACGCAGGGGGTTCTGGTTTGCCTTTTATAGGCGATAGCTAGGGTTTTTGGTTACAGGGAAGTTACAAGTTTGTCCCTATGACATCACTACGGTTTCAAGCCGGCTTGGGCCAACTCATCATTACACTGCTGCTGTAATGCCCGATAGGGCGTACTGTCCATCAGGTGGCAGTTGCGTGATCCTAGCCCACCAGTATGGACTGGTCGGTAGGTGGAAGCCGGCTGCTCCAAGCCGGACGGAGATGTTCAAGCCGGACGGTTGGATTTGCCTTGAGATGATCGGCTTGAGTCCTTGAACGATTTTGACCTCCTTCTGGGTACCAGGGGTTCATATCCCCAACACATGGCGTGGGGGCTAATGTGTCTTGAGGTACCCAGGAGCTCGTGGTTGACGTGTGACGGCCGTAGGCCGAACTGGGTGATATCGAACACCATGCTAACTCATTCTCCTGGACGACTCCCTTGTTCCCATGGTGCGAGTCTGGTGGCATATGCGCCTCCATACGTGATAGCGACTCCTGACAGGTGGAGACGGTGGTGACCTCAGCCGCGGAGTTGACTCCCTACAAGCTGGCAGCGCCATCCCTTGACACTCCCTCTGCTGCGACTGCGAGTGTCTCTCCTCAGATCGAGATTGGCTCGGTTGCCTTTTTTTCAGGGACAAATGGATTATATAACTTGCCTATCTGTGATCCTCGGATTCAAGTATCTGATCTCATTGGCAGTAGCTATTTGTCTCTCGAAATAGGTGAGAAATAGGATAAACTTACATCATTATGACAAACAGAGGATGCTCTTTGACCGATAGCCACGTAAACACATATTACATTTTGTCCTTTTTGATTGAGAATTGTATATGTGGCTACTGTTGTTTTGCTAGTCTGTCTGTCCCCAATAAGTAACTCGCGCTGACCGCGCCCTATAGGGATAATGGAATCGATAGCAATAAGCCATGTCTGAAGAGGTTCATATACGGAACACCTGGAAATTATAGGATTGCAGATGGATTGTGAATAGGGGTAATTTGGTCCAAGATAACGGCGGGACTAACGGAATACACGGCGGTGTCATCATACAAGAAAAGAAATTTACACATTGTGACAAATAGGGAAGAATTTTTTCCAAGGCTAATGAAGGAAACGAAATTTAACCACTGTCGGAATTCTCTACAACGGCAAGATCATCTAAGCCAAGCTAAGTTAGCTGGGCTATGCCTGTTGGAGCGATGCAACTAAACCCTTGATCTAGTCTTCTAGATCGGATGATTGGCGGCGCCACTCGGCGTTACGTTCTCTTTTGGAGGCATCGTCTTGGAGTTGGATCTGATCAGAGGGACCCGTTTGTGTGTGCTGGTGTGTTGTAAGCCGAAAGACTCTCCGTATGGTTTTCGAGTCCGATTTCAATAAATCTTTAGCAGTTCTAATGCTAAATTAAAAAAAACTCTTTTACAGGACCGATCCGAGTGTCGTCCTGCATCCCTATAGCCAGTCCTGGCCATGGGCCGGGTCGGGATGGACTTGGGCCGGGCCCACAAAAGCCCGCAACAGAAAACCTAGACCCGGGGTCTACTGTCGGGCCTAAAATTCAGGCCCAAGCCCGGCCCATCGGCGGAAAATAGATGCGGGCCTCGACCATGGGCCGGGCCTCTTCCTTAAATCGTCCATATGTGAAGCTCAGGCCCGACCCTACCAATCCTTTGGGCTCGAAACGTAAGCCAAGGCCCGCCCGCGGGCTAAAAACATAGGCCGAGAGCCTGAAATTTCGGGCCGACCTGGCCAGGACTACCTACACCTCTGGCGGGATCCACCAAGGCGACCCAAGGGGGGCTCCTTTGTATCGCTCATTAGCGACAGTTCCATTCCCCGTCGCCTATGCTCTTTCATAAATGGGCCGGCCTAGCGTGCGGAAACGTTCTGTTTTGTATGATTGCTGGTACGCTGGACGCATGCGTGCGAGTGCGGATCACGATCGACGTTGAGAAAAAGCTAGCTAGCTAGCTCGATCCCACGATCGCTCGAGCCAGGAGACGTTGAGCAACGCGGGCATACTTGTACATGCACGTAAGCAGACAAAAAAAATATTCTGTCGAAAGTAAAAAAATAATCAGAAAATACATGTACAATGAAATTGAAAGTAGAAAAAAATATTAAACCCGAAGTACAAACATATTGAGTACCTAGTACAAATATTTGAAAGTACAAAATTTCTCTCGAAGTACAAAGTAAAAATATATCCGAAGTGAAGAAAAAGTCGGCCACCAAAAACTATTTCGAACAATTTTAAAATTGAACAGAAAAGCTCGGTGAACAAAAACATTTTTTGAACATTTTTAAAAAGTGAACAGAAAAATGTCTTTTTTCGCTTTCTTTTCTTTTATTTTCTTTTCTGTTTTTTTTGTTTATTTAATTTATTTTCACTTTATTTATGATTTTGAAAATGTTCAGTTTTGAAAATTTGTACAAATTTAAATATGTTCAAATTTGAAAATTGTTTAGTTTAGTAAAAAAATTATTCAATTTTGTTTTCAAATTCGAACATTTATTAAAATTGAACAAAATTTCATTTTGAACAATTTTGAGCGCTAAATCACTTTTCAAATTTGAACAGATTATGTCGGTGAACGAAAACTATTTTGACCTTTTCAAAAGTCAATAGAAAATGTCGGTGAGCAGAAACTAATTTGGAACAATTTTAAAAAGTAAACAGAAAATATCGGTGAACAGAAACTATTTTTGAAAGATTTTTTAAAGTGAACAGAAAAAATGTCAGTGAACGTAAACTATTTTTGAACGATTTAAAAAATGAACAGAAAATATCGGTGAACAGAAAATGTCGGTGACAATTTTTTTTTAAAATGAATTTGAATTTTTTTGAATCTGAATATTTTTCCAATCTGAACATTTTTTGAATCTAAACAAATTTCAAATGTGAACAATTTTTTAATTTGAACATTTTTTGAATATGAGCATTTTTTTGAATTTGAACAGATTTCATATTTGAACAATTTTTGAATCTAAACATTTTTTGAATTTGAACATTTTTTAGTTTGAACATATTGTGAATTTTTTTTGAACAATTTTAAAAGTGAACAGAAAAAGGTCGGTGAACAATTTTTTTAAAACATATTTAAAAAGTGAGCATAAAAATATTTATGAACAAAAGTTATTTTTGAACGATTTTGAAAGTGAACAAAATTTATTTTTGAACAATTTTAAAAGTGAACAGAAAAAGGTCGGTGAACAAAAATAATTTTTGAACATATTTAAAAAGTGAGCATAAAAATATTGATGAACAAAAGTTATTTTTGAACGATTTTAAAAGTGAACAAAAACTATTTTTGAACGATTTAAAAGTGAACGAAAAGTACAGTAAACGAAAACTATTTTTGAATTATTTTAAAAAATGAACAGAAATGTGGATGTGAACGGAAACTATTTTTAAATGATTTTAAAAATGAATAGAAAAATCGGTGGAACAAAAACTGTTTTTGAACGATTTTAAAAATGAACAGAAAATGGGTTGACCGAAAACTATTGTTGCATGAATTTTGAAAACAGGAAATGGGGGCGAAAAAACAAAAGGAAAAAAGAAAATAAAACGAAAACAAAAACAAAAAAATAAAAAGTGAAAACAAGAAAAATAAAAGAAATAGGAAAAGAAAAATTAAAAGAACGAAAATAAAACTAAAAAATTAAATGAAAACAGAAAAGAAACCGAAAATGAAAATGAAAATCGTTCAAAAATAAAAATAAAACGAAAACAAAAAAAAGAAACGTAAAAGGAAAATAAAATGAAAACAGAAAAGAAAAACAAAAAACGAAAACAGGAAAAAGAAAAAAGGAAGCAGCGTGTGCGTGGGAGAAAAAAAAGAAAGAAAGCAGCGTGCGTGGGAAAAAGGAAGCAGCGACGCGCGACGTTACCGAACTTGGGCCCAGCCCAGAACGACGCGGACGGAAGATCCTTGAGGCGACGCAAACTACATGCTTCGCCAGCGGGCGATATATAGGAATCGCGCGACCCAAGGCAGGAGAGAAGCGTGACTCCCCGCCGCCACCGTCCCCCGCACGGTCCGAGCCCGGCGGCGTCCTCCGGTGGCGGCAGAGAGGGAGGCTTTTTGGGGCTAGGTTTTCGCCGCCCCAATCGGAGCGAGCGCGGGGGCAGGCCCATCTCAAGTCAGTCCTCCGTTCCTCTCAATCAACCAGGTCGTTCTTTTCTTCCCCGTCGTTCCCCTTTCCGCTCCAGTTCGGGCGAGAACAGCCGTCGGTTTCCGCCGGCGATCTCGGGCGCGCACAGCCTCGGAGCAGTGAAGAAAGTAGGGCGACCGCGTACTTACGTAAGTTTAGCTCCTCATTATATTTTGTAGAATGCTTTATCAGAATCTGATATATGCTTTATTGTTACTTTCTTTCTACTTGTATATACGGTGTCTGTTTTTGTTAGCAAAAAAAAAAAGGGAGACTATTTTCAGGATGTAATTGTTCATATTTTTTCGTGTGTGGTCAGAACTTGAAGAAGATGGAGGCGCCAGTCGAGTTCTTGGATGAGTTAGTTTTGGAGATCCTTCTCCGTCTGCCTGTCAAATCCCTCTTGCGGTTCAAGTCAGTTAGCAAGGCCTGGCGCGCAATTATCTCGGACCCTTTGTTCATCCGCGAGCAACTGGAGTACTCTGCATCAAAATGGAAGCGAAACCCATCGTTGCTCATTACCCCCCACGCCCTTGACAGCCCTATCACTGAAGAATGGGAGGGGTGGCCGACCACGTTTTCAACCCAAATCCGCTTCTACGAATGGCTGCCAGGCTCCGCCACAGAGGCGAGACTCATATACAGCCAAGACTTTCGTGGCGAATTCAGTTCGGTATGCGACTTCGCCCACTGCGACGGCCTGGTGCTTCTCCCCACCAACACCAAGGTTTACCTTTTCAATCCGGCCACGAGAGACACATTAACACTGCCAGAAAGTAACCCAAACAAAATACCAGTGCCACCCGACATCTGTCTCCCAGTAGGACTCGGCCGGGATCCTCGCACTGGCAGATACAAGGTTGTACGTGCATTTTACCGGTCCATTGATCCTCTCACGGACGTTTTCCACATGGGTACGCAAGTGTACACAGTCGGTGACAAGGATTCTTCATGGAGAGATACAGCTGCTGATCCACCGTATACCATCGTGGGGGGGATAACCCCCAAATCAGTCGTTGGGTGCTTGTTTTGGCTTGTTGACAAGAAGTATAAGCTGCGGCCTCCGCGTTGCCTTCTCCGCTTTAACCTGGAAGATGAGACATTCGGCCTCACCAGTTTGCCTCATTCTTTGGACCCCGGCCTTGACGAATCCATCTTGTTGGAGGTGATGCACGAGACGCTATGCCTGATTGCTTCTAGCAGTACTATGCCTGGCCCACAGCCATTGTCCATCTGGACATTGGTACAAGATGCTTGTATGAACTCGCTATGGGAGCAGCGTTACTCAATACAGACGATACAAGTTGGCCGTCCAGTGGCTCATCTTACCGGCGACGTGATAATGTTAGATGCAAATCGCCGTATATACTGCTACAAGCTGCACTCGAAGGAGCTCACCGAAATGTGTAATATGGATGGGCTGAGATACCATCGTCGTGGAGCAGGCACCGATGAGTCTGCTGGGCGTAATATATTCTTCTTCAATGTAATACCTTACATCGAAAGTCTGGTTCGACTTACTGTTTAGCAGGCTGTCTTAGGCTATGATTGCCTGTAAAATAACATCATTCTTGGTGAAGATGCCAGTAGTAGAGTTTTGTTTCGTTTTGTTCAACCTTGTCATACCGTGTAACGAAATGAATGGTATCCAAAAATATTATTTAGCTTAGTTGTCAAAATTGTAGTGGTTCAGAACAACAATCTTCACATCCCACTATACTTGGTACATACACGACAACAAACATAAAACTTTGTCGTGCCTTGGAAGTGCTATATTTGGTCATTTCACTATTGCAGTCACCCTTTGGCAAGTCTTATGTTAGATTTGTATATAATGTTGAAACCACACCAACCTTGCTAGCTTTAAGACTAATGCTCAACATGACTCAATGTTGGTATTTCCAAAATTGCCACATAGATAGGTATGGTGGACATTATGGCAGGGTATTTGTCTCAAAATTTGAACTAGAAATCCTCAAATGAACTATAAGTGGGATGTAGGTGGGATCCCACTTACATCTCTAAGCTAAACTGTGATGTTTAGAGTAAACTATACTTGTGTGTAATATTAACTAATTTTGTGGCCACTTTTAAATCCTGAAAATAGCAGCCTAGGTTCTACTTCTCCGAATAACCTGAATGTTTTACTGAACATGGTTTGGTTACTTCAAGTCTACAACCTGCTATGGTCAGGCTTGAACCGTAGGATGAATTGTGTAGTGCTGCTAATCTCGCTGGAAAAAAATGTACTGGTGGTATCAACACAAGCTGCGCGACCTGGCGATGTTTTAATTACAGTATGTATTCTGCACTATTTATTTCCTGTTAAAATTCTGTTCAGAGCTTCTGTTCGCTTAGTAAATTGATCTAAATCGGCGAATGTCCGGAGTAAGTCGAAGCAGGATGTCAAAAGAGTGTTAATTTGTTTATTTCTGCTTCTGTACATGTCCATGTCTTGTAAGGTATAGCAGTTCATTACTTCACAAGTGCTGGTGTATGATGGTTATGTTCAAATCGTTTTCATCTCAGTGTTGAACCTGTTTGTTCAATCGATCGTCTCAGCTCATCGTCGTCATGCGTGCCTGGCTCCCTGTACGCCACACATGTCCTAGTTGTTCAAGGTTTGCTGCATGGCTGTGTTGAGGGTTCAAAAAGCTTTGATGTCCTAGTTGTTTAAGCTTTTTCCAGATGAGTGTGATATGTTTTGCAGCTGTTTTTATCCATTTGATCACCCAAACCAGCTTATATAATGGATGCATTTAACATTCTAATGTTCTGTAATAACACACTTATGTCTCTGTTACGCAGGATGCAATTGAAGAATGCTGAAAGCTCTGAGGTGAGCTTGGTTACCTGAACATGAGGCGATGTTGATTTTCTTCTGCAGGTTAGCATAGCATTCCTTGGTTCTGATGTGGATTCCGTGCATTTAATCCTAGTTATCTTTAAATGTTGGGCCCTCCATTAAATGAAATGAGCAACAAAGATGGCCAATGATCTGCACGTCATAGTGTTTACTACTTTTTTAGAAATGCTAATTCAATAAGACATCGACTCATCTGCATCAACAAAATCCTTATGTTAAAGGAAGTGCACGGACGATTTGCATGTCATAAGTTCCATTACTGATGTTTCATCACTAGAATTATGTCTTAATTACTTGACACAGTCACCAACTTGGACCTTGGGGCCAGGTGGTCTAACTTGACCTGTATTTTTGGTTTTGGAGTAATTAGATCACCCGTCCTAGGATTGGCGATCGGGTATCTGCACTCAGTCTGTTGCCTCCTCCCCGAGGTCCATAAAAGGATACTATAGTTTTAAAGATACTATATATATCATCTTTCAAAATGACATCAAGGTAACCGATATTTTTTATTTTAGTATTAGTATTCTTGAGTGAGGTTTTATCCTCAGTTTGGTCTCTTTATTATTGTAGCCAGAAATCCCATTTTCTGTTCACTATTTCAGGAGCTTTCACAAGGAGAAATACAAGGAAATAGAAATCTCTAGCTAGATAGTATGCATGCTTTCTTAGTTTAAATATGTTAACTTACATTTCTGCTGGGTTCATTGAATGTACAATGAAAACTGTACTATATGAATATATGATGGACTGGACAGTTTGTAATGGAGTGTAAGTAATAAATTCTGTATATCATGTATGTTCATTGGATGAACTGTAATGATGTTGACTGTATAATTTTAACGCCATTGTAAAAAGTGTCAAGAATTGTGGTAAAGTGCCTACAAATATTTTTTGCGGCAATTTGCAGAAGTGCCTAAAAAATATATTTGCAGGCATTGCTCAATAGTGCCTCCAATTATAATCTACACTACTTTTCAAAGCGCCTCGAAAAAAGTATTTTGAAAGAAACATTGTAAAAGTGCCTCAAACAATCAATTTTAAATGCATTTTTAAAAATACATTTAACGATTTTCCCTACCCTATTTGATACACACTTTTTAAAATGCATTCGAAGATTTTTAAAGGCACTTTCGGTATTTTTTTAGGCCACATTATTGGGCCTCCAATAATCTACTGTGATGTGGAGATGAATATAGTGAACATGGGGGCATATGCACCCTCCTATTTGAAATGTCAAAAAACTGTTAAAAACATGTCCAAAAAATTCGAAACAAAATTTCCATGCATAAGTAATGCAAAACATATGCCATGCCCATGAGTTTCGTGACGAAATTACTATTTATTTTGACTCCGTAAAAAGAGAAAATATAAGTGCTATATAGTAGTATATATATGATGTATTTTTGTCTTCTTTACATAGGTCAAGTAAAAGGGACACGGATTTTTGGCTCATGGGTGCAGATGCACCCACTGGGTAAAACATTTTTAGTTTTTTTTCAATGTGTCAAAAAATTCCGAAAAAAAATTCGGATATGCATCAACATTTTTAGTGCTAGCATAAAAAATTTCGCTGTGAAAAGACATTTTGTGTGACCTGTGCAAAAAAGACAAAACCATGTCTCGTACAAAAGTCTTTTGTAGCAATCCGGATTTGTCTTTTTTGCACAGGTCGCACAAAATGTCTTTTCACCGCGATTTTTTTGTGCTAACATGAAATATGTTGAACTATCTCCATATTTATTTTTGGAATTTTTTGACATTTGGAAAATGGTTTTTTGGGTCATGGGTGCAGATGCACCCATGACCCGAAATGGATTTCCGAAGTAAAAGTCGTTTCTTTGTGAAATTTCTATGCACATATGGAATGTGCAGATATACACGCAATTTTTTTTATAGAAATTTTAAACATTTAGAAAATACATTTCCCAACCGGGTTCATGTGCCCCATGTTCAACGTAGTATTTTCCCTGTGATGTAGTGTTATTTGAGAAAGAGGCGAACTGTCGAGTCGAGTAGATCTTCGTGTCCACTGTTCCACGTACGCAAGCCGGGATCCGGAGTTGTACTAGTACTACACTACAACTGCTCCCCAGATCGGCATATGTTTTCCGTTGGAAACAAGTAACAAATTTCGTAGCTCCATGATAATTAGGGGCATTAGAAAGCCCTAAAAAACAAAAACACGTACGTACATTAGAAAACCTGCTGCAGGCGATCTGATCGCTCCATTGTCGCCGCCATGTCGACCTCGACCATCGTCGCCCGGGCGAAGGCGACGGGGCACCACGTCCTGAAGCTACACGGCTACTCCCACACCAAGGCGTTGGTGGCCACCGGCGAGCACGTCCTCTCCTGCGGCTTCCCCGTCGGCGGCCGCACGTGGCGCATCATGTACTACCCAAACGGCAAAGCAAAGGAGCAGGCCGACTGTATCTCCGTCGGCCTCATCGTCGAGCCCGACGCCTCCACGGCCGCTGTGAAGGCGTGCTTCCGCTTCAGCGTTCTTGACATGAACGGCGAGCCGGTGGCGGCGCACACCTCCACCTGCCACGCGATACGAACGTTCCCGTCGCCGGGAGGTAACGACGGGCGGAGCTTCCCCTGCTTCGTTAAGAAACTCGACCTGGAGAAGTCGCCGCACCTGAGGAACGATGGCTTCGCCATCCGGTGCGACATCGACGTCATGAGCGACGCCGACGGGGGCCTCCACCTCCGCGTGGAGGAGAAATTCCTCGACGTGCCGGAGCCTGACCTGCACGCCCACCTCGCACGCCTCCTTCGCACCAAGGAGGGCGCGGATGCGGAGTTCAAGGTCGCCGGCGCACAGGTGCATTCTCGCGGCACGGTCTCCGGTCTTCAAGGCCGAGCTCTCCAGCTCCACGACCGGCACATGCTTCAAGATTGATGACATGGATGCCCCCGCGTTCTGTGCCTTTCTCCACTTTATCTACACGGACGCGTTGCCGGAGATGACCGTGCCCGCCGTCGCACGGCAGTTACTTGCCGCGGCAGATAGGTACCAAGTGGCAAGGCTAAAGTTAGTCTGCCAGGACAAGCTGAGCAGGAGCCTCGAGCAGAACATCGAATCGGCGACCACGGCTCAGCTGCCGCGGCATCACGGAACGCACAGATGGCTCCTGGGGTGGTGCTTCAAGTTTCTGAATTTGCTTCGCCTCCAACGCCAACCGCCACAATGTTCTCTCCACTCGACGGCGACCTCCGTCGACAAAGCCTGCAACGACGCCACCACGCCGACGCCCTCCGCCTCGGTCATCGTCATCTCTGAGGCCAGGGGGCACCATGAGCTCAAGATCGAAGGCTACACGCGGACGAAGTTGATGCTCGCAAACGGTCAGTATTTCTGCTCGGGGGAGTTCCAGGTAGGAGGCCACACCTGGCGTTTGAAGTACTACCCAAACGGCCACTCGTTAGAAAGCACAAGCTACATATCCATGCTCCTCGAATCCACCAGCGTCGGCACGACAGACGACCACGTCCACGGAGAAGTCGAGCTCAGCATCGGCTTGCCGGGTCACGCCGGGGACTCGATTCGGATGTGTACTTTCTATGACAACAAGTGCACTTTCAGCAAGCAGGACAACGGTGTCTGCTCCGATAGATTCGTCACGAGGGCCGAGCTGGAGAGGTCGAGGTATCTCAAGGACGACTGCTTCACCGTCAGGTGCGACCTCGTCATCTTCACAATGCAGGTGCGCGCGGAGCCGGTGGTAAAGATGCCACCACCCGTCCTGCCACAGCATCTCTGCCAGCTCCTCTCGTCTCAGGAGGGGAGCGACGTGTCATTCAAGGTAGGTCGCGAGAGGTTCGCGGCACACCGGTGCGTCCTCGCTGCTCGGTCCTCGGTCTTCAAGGCGGAACTCCTAGGCCCAATGAGAGAGCACAAAGCGAGATGCATCCACGTCGACGACATGGACGCAGGCGTGTTCCGAGCATTGCTCCACTTCATTTACACCGACGAGCTGCCCACGACGACGGAAGAGGAAGCGACGACGACGGCCCAGCACCTGCTAGTCGCGGCGGACAGGTACGACATGGAGAGGCTGAAGCTTGTCTGCGAAGACAAGCTGTGCAGGCACCTCGACGTGGGCACGGCGGCGACGACCCTGGCATTGGCCGAGCAGCACCAGTGCCCACAACTCAAGGAGGCCGTCCTCGCGTTCCTCTGCAGCTCGACTGACAACTTAAGAGCAGTTGTGGCGAGTGACGGTTATGAGCATCTGACAGCGAGTTGCCCCTCTATTACCAAGGAGCTTGTCACGAGGCTCGCGACTACGCTTTAGAGTTATCAAGAAGACGTGGTTTTTGATAGTTTGGTCGACTTTGTTCTTCCTGATGTCTGATCCTGAATACTACTCATGGTACTACTATAGGTTCGGCACAATATTCTGTAAAGCCTTTCAAGATTCACAAGCACATCCCCATTTGGTACTACTAATATCTCTCCCTATGGAGTACGTCTTAATTTCAAAGATTCACGAGCACATCCCTATGGAGTATGTCTTAGTTTCTATTCATCAATCAAGTTCAGCATCTCTACGTACAGTTGTCGCATGTACGACGGGAGTGAACTGAACCTCCTAGGGCTTCCAACACAAAATTAAACAAGCATCATATCATCTAGCATGCTTGTACAAATATAGCAGCAGCCAATAAACATTTCAATATGAACAAATGTACTATTAAATGTATTTAGAACTTGTAAAATCCCCCGCTTCTGTTGGTACTTTTGTTTTGTTAGAATTCCTCATGTTTACTGTGAAACTTTAGGTCAATGTGTTGTCAGACCTATATTTAGTCCAAATATCATGAAGCATAACGGGTGGAGTAAATTCACAATGAACTGAAAGTACACACATACCGAGGTCGGGTGCGTCCAAAACTTAAAGAGTGGAGGACGCCAAATAAAGATTTGGGTGAACAATCATAGGTCTTTGAAATCAACAGAAATTCAAGAAAGCCCACTTCAGAAGCTGAACAGATTGTCAAACCTGCATTCTGCAAAACTACTTCAAGATGGATCATAGTACCTTTTGAGTAAACTTAGCAAATATATAATTTCTTCCTAATTTACCTTTCCTTTGGTTTTTCTCTTATGCCAGTCCTAAAATTGCATGAGAAGAATGGAATGAGCCGTCAACCCAAATGAACTATACTGCATTAGTTTAACTATCAGTAAGCCAAGAAATATAACCAAAGGTGATCCTGCAATCTTTGCTTCAGTCAGCTTCCTGCCATATCAAGGTGACGCTGGCCTTTTTGGCGGTGCTTCACATCAACTTCAGCATCCTGATGTCATATAAAATAAGAACAGGGCTGTAATGTTAGAAACATGGAACACAGAAATAAGGGCAATAACCAAACTATCTTCCTCAAAATTATTTGCAATGTACAGATGCAAACAAGCAATTTTCTAGGACTTCTGTACCCGACATAGGCAGTGAGCATGCATCTCCATTTCAATGTACACAAACTTCAATTGGGTTCACAATCTAAATCTGGGAGATATTCTTCCAGCACATAGTAGAACACAAACTTCTGTACCCGACATAGGCAGTGAGCATGCATCTCCATTACAATGTACACAAACTTCAATTGGATTCACAAACTAAATCTTGGAGATATTCTTCCAGCACATAGTAGAACAGCCCCTATCCAGACCTCAAACTCAACACATTTAATTGTTAATCTTTAGCTGCAGCACCTTATGCAGAATATTTCAAGATTATAAGAAGCATCCATATGCTACTTGTCGTATTATGTCTAACTTCTGTATGCATGCAAAATGTTCAACTAATTTATTTTTCTATTTTTCTACCACAATTGAGTTCATAGTCCCCATGTACAGTGTTCACGTATGTGACAGTAAGTGAAGTGGTTTGTGTAACAGCCAGTAATAAACATTTAAATAGGAAAATCACTAGAGTTTAGGTTTAAGCTCGAGTCTCATATGACACGTCACTTACTAGTATTAGTATTATACTAGAGTTTAGGTTTAAGCCAGAAGGAAAATGTTTGTTGGCGTATTATAACAGCCAACAAACATTTCAGCCTGAAGATATTTACTATCGAATGTTCTGGAAAGTTTTACCCAAACTGTGTTGGTCTTATATTCTTTCTTTTGTCAGACTTGTGTTTATTGTGAAGCCCTATATAGGTCGAGTTTGTGTCAAAGCTATATATACTCCCTCTGTATTCATAATATAAGATAGATATTTTCATACGGACTACATACGGAGCAAAATGAGTGAATCTATACACTTAATACGTCTATACACATCTGTATGTAGTCCGTATGGGAATACCTAAAACATCTTATATTATTATACGGAGGGAGTAGGTCACAATTTCTTGAGGCAAAGCGAGTGAAATAATTTGAGCATGAACAAGAAAATCACATATACCGAATAGGGTGAGTCCACAAAACAAATGAAGAATGGAGGGTGACAGTTTATGATTTGGAAGAACACCCAGAAATCTTTGAGATCAATAACACTGCCTGAAGGCCCACTTTGATCATAAACTGGAAAGATTCACACCTATACTCAGCAAAACAGCTTCAAAATTGATCATAATACCTTCTCTACCAAACCCTGTCAAATATTCAGTTTCATCGTTCCTCAGCTTTGATACCCTTCCTTCGATGTTTTCTTTATGTTAATCCTGTAACTGAATGAAAGTCATCTCAACAAACTGAATGAACCATCAAACCAAGTAAACTACACCTCTGATTTAATGCGTACAACATATTTTGATTGGTTAATACAACCTTTGACCAAAAATTATTTATTGGTATGCAATTCATGTCACATAAATTGCTCTCACATGGATTCATGTTCAAATTACTTTCTTATGACTGACATTTTATTACATAAACCACATAGTGGGGAAGTAATTGCTGGTCAAAGTCTTGTCTTAACCAATCAGTAAACCAAAAATGATGAATTCCCTACAGAATTAACATAATGCATTTTTTCAGTGTGATAACAGAAAAGGATAATAAAGAAGACGTCAGGGTGCAACTACAAATGCAAACTGTAAAGCAGCCAGCACTATCTTGTTCTTGCCTTCTTTGTGGCAATCAACCTCCAGCCAAATCAAGGTGACGGCTACCATTCCGTTAGGCGCTTCACAACACCTTCAGCACCCTTGATATCATATAAAATAAGAACAGGGAGAAAAGGTAAAAAATATGGAACAAGGAAAGAAGGGAAACAACCGAAGCATTTTCCATTATTTGCAATGCACAGACGCAAACAAGTAAATTTATATCTGGGATTGGCAGGGAACATGTACACAAAATTCAGTTGGATCCAGACTATAACTCTACGGGGCATTCTTTCTACACAAAGTAGAGAAGAGCCTATCAACACATCAGATTCAGCACATTTACTCTTAATCATTAGCAACCAGAAACTCATGCAGAATATTTCTTCAGAGCTCTATCCAGCCTGACATCGAAGGGAGTTGAATATGCTTTCAGCTTTGTATCCTGCATCAATTAATTAAAGTAAGTACAACATTCAAAAATATCAAGAAATGTATTACTTCATTGACTTCCATGTTCACTTTACCTCTCTGTATTTGCTTGTTGTATTGGGGATACCACTAGATCCTGAATCAACTCTAGAAGAACAGTGCGCACCACCCTGGTCCTCCTTACCGCCATTTCCAGAAGCGTGTTGCGCACTGTCCCTCCCCTCTGGTGCATCGTCCTCCAATGCTCTCACATCAACTTTCAATTCTCTATCATCACCACCATTCATTGTCATCTCAATCTGCAGATTTCCTGATTGCTCTCTAGGCACAGTCAATTCATCCTCTTCTTGTTCCACCTTGGCATCCTCCTCAAGAACATTGTTCCTTGCACTAGTCCTCGTAACCCTTCTCCGGACCCTTCCGGGCCCAGTCTTTGGAGGCAGGGGTGGAGGGACAACCTCCGCGGGATCTTTCTTCCTCCTGGCATGGCATGTCACCACTGCAGTCTTCTTCTGCCCTTTGCCGTGTGTCACCCCGACAGCATCCTCCTCTTCCTTCTCCGGTTCAGGGGGGTTCATAGCCTTCTTCCTCCCACCATGGCGCGTCAATGCTGGCCCACCCACCTCCTCATCATCTTCTTTATCTGGTTGAGGCTGCTCCTCGACCTTTTTCTGCCTGCCACGGCGCGTCACCACAGTGGTAACCTCTACGTCCTTCTCAGGTTTCAGCTGATCCACGGCTTTTTTCCGCCCTCCACGGCGCGTCACCACAGTGGTCCCCTCCACATCCTTGTTTGTTTGAGGCTGCTCCGTGACATTTTTCCGCTGGCCGCGGCGCGTCACCACAGTGGTCACCTCATCCTTCCCTGGTTCAGAATGCTCCGCAACCTCTTTCCGTCCGCCACCGTGGGTCAACACCGACACACCCTCCTCCTTCTCATCATCTTCCTTGTCTGCTTCAGACTGCTCCGTGACCTTTTTCTGCCCACCACGGTGCGTCACCACAATGGTCTCCTCCAGGTCCTTCTTTGTTTCAGGCTGCTCCACGACCTTGTTCCGCCCACGGTGGCGCGTCGCCATAGTGGTTTCCTCGTCCTTTTCTGGTTCAGACTGCTCTGTGACCTTTTTCCGCCCACCACGTCGTGTCACCACAGTGGTCTCCTCCTCGTCCTTCTGGGATTCATGAAATTCCACAACCTTCTTCCGCCTCCTGTGGGGCATTGCCTCTGCAGCCTCCTCATCCTCCCTCTCTCCAGTGGGCTCTGCTGCAGCCGCATTGGCACCATTGTCAGAAGTGGCACGATGATCACTGGACTTCCCCTTTCGCATTTCCTCATTCAATGCCTTCGCAGCATCTTCTAGTTCTACCCCTCCATCCCCAGCTGCCACCTTAATTCCCTTCTGATCCTGACCACCCTTCACCGCCGTTGGAGACCTCCGGTTCTCTGTCTGCGTTCTTGATGAAGTCAACTCATTCACCCCATGCTCCTCCTGAAGAACGGTGGTCCTTGCAGTGGCCCTTGTACTCCGACCCCTCACAGATCTCGTTTTTGGTGGCAGTGGTGGAGGAGCGACCGTCGCCACACTCTTCTTCCTCCCACCACGGCGTGTCACTACCGGGGCCTTCTCCTCATCATCATTCTCTGGTTCAGTGGGCTCCGAGGCCTTCTTCTGCTCCTCCTGGGGTGGCACCTCTGCAGTCTCATCCATCTCCCCCGGAGCCAGCTTCTTCCGTCCGCCCCGACGCCTAGCCACCTGGGGCTTCTCCTCCACCACCACTGCAGCAGCGTCCGGCTCTTCCTTCTCCACTTTGGGGGCCTCGGACCCCGTCGGCACTTTATTCCGTGTGCCACGGCGAGTCACCGCAGGTGGCTTCTCCTCCACCACCACTGTCTCTGCATCCGGCTCTACTCTCTCCATTTCGGGGGCTTCGGCCGCCTTCGGCGCTTTATTCCGTGTGCCACGGCGGGTCACCACAGGGGGCTTCTCCTCCACCGCTGCCGCCGCGTGGCGCGAGGTGCGCCTCTGGCTGGGGTTAGCGACAGGGTTCGGATCCGAATCGGACGCCATGGAAATGGCGAGCACGGTGGAATCCCCAACCTTGATTAGGTCCCCGTGGGAGAGCGGGGCGGGGACGGAGGGCGCGAGGGGCGCGCCGTTGAGGAGGGTGCCGTTGGAGGTCCCGAGATCGGAGACGGCCCACCCGGCGGCGGGCGGCGGGAGGAACTCGATGACGAGATGCTGCTGCGACGCCCCGCCGTCGCGCACGGCGAGGTCGTTGCCTTTGACGACCCGACCGACGCGAAGCGCGGCGCCCGCGCGGCACTGCCGGGTCTCTCCCTGGCGTGGGCCCTTCTCCACCGCCACGGTGAGCACCGGCGGCGGAGCGGCCATGGGAGAGGGTCGGGAATCGGAACGGAACGGATCTCTTTCTTTTCCCCTTTGTATGTGAGATTTCAAATATGTGGGGGAAGGGTTTGGGTTTACGGAGCATTTTGCAGCAATGAGGGGAGCGGCTGCTACGGAAGTGAGAATACCGGGCCGGGCCCACTGGCAGTGTGAGATATGGAAAGAATACGAGAGGCTCGACCGTTGCTTCTGTGATTGGGAGACAATGAGGCCGCCACATTGAATTTCGAAATTTTTTATCGGCACTGACGCTGACTCGCTGGGGGCATCGACTATGTTTCAAACTTGTTCTGTTTCAAAAGAGTGAAAAGTCTCGAAAGATTCGTTCGTCAGATGAGCCCTAGGAACCGAAAGTTGCATAGTCTTCATTGTCTTGATCAAGGTTTGGTATAGATTTATTTGGTCCATATCTAATTGAACCTTTTGTGTGAACACCAATTACAAACTAATATTTGTTTTTGATAGAGGCTCGAATTACGACGGACGCATCCGTCGTGGACACGAAGTTGAGACCGTCGATGGCATGGCAGCATCGATGTTGTCCTCGTCTATGATCGTGGATCATGATGCACGTGAGCGTACACATGGAAATGGAGTTGTCGAAAAGGAGGATTTCTCCATGTCTGGGCTTGAGCAGAAGACAGGGGGCGAGGAGGACGATGTTAGATATTGAAGTAAGATGAAATGGTTTATATGGCATTCGTAAGTACGAACTTTGACCCGTGTAACATGGAATGAGAAAGTAAGACAACAAAAAAAAGTCTTTAACATAGTCTAGTGATCTCGAGAGTGGAAAATGGAGCTCGGTCTACACTGTGCCCTTTATTTTCAAAAAAATTGAAAATCATATTTTGAAGCTTTAAAAAAATCTGAAAAAGTTTCTATAGGTAGAAAATGTTGTATTCTACAAATATCAACTAGAAATATCTTGTATTTTTGCTACATGAAAATGACAAAGTCTGACATTTGAAAGTAGTGAACTGTGTATGGTTCTACTTTTTTTCAAACCGGTCAGATTTTATTATTTTTGTGTAGCCCGTAATATGAATTATTTTTATTTGAGATTTTGCACGTTGAAAGAATACAATAGTGTCTAAGGCCAGGATATTTTCCAGATTTTTTTTGAATATAAAAATATAATATTCAAAATATTGGCTCACTGAAGCTCACCCTCCATTTGTGGTTTCCGTAGTGATCTCCCACTTCTTTATCGACCACCTATATTGCTCTCGATTTTTCAGCGATTTCGAATATGAACCACAATATTGGAGGAGAGAAAAGAAGGGTCATATTGAGAAGGGAAGCATTGGGGAAGAGAAAGAAAAGAGAGAAAACCGCATTAATTACTCAAGGGAATTAAGAGCAGTTGAGGAGACCGGACATAGATTCCTGTACTACTCCGTTCGAGTATCCAAAAACAGAGGAGAGAGAGTACATGGAAACATGTGCTAAAGTCGAACTGTCCCTTGCAGCCAAAGGATTATACTTTGCAGAAAAACATCATAATTTTTCCAGACGGACTACATTATCCAGCTTAAGAGAGATGTTATTGTTTGAAATTGATAAGGTGCACCACGATTGCTGGCTTGCCAATAAAGCGCACCACGATGGCTTTCCTAATTTTATTTTTTTGAGGTTTTTTCCTAAAAAATATTAGTTCAAGAGAACTCAAAGTAACAAACCATGACAACTTAACAGAGACATCACATTTCCAAAGAGCAGTTGATAAAACGAAATTCGACAATCGCTCCTTAGACCAGCCACTATGTTGCCCAAAAGCGATTCATCGAGACGTATGAATCGGTTCGATACATAGCAGGACATCGGTTCATTGGCTCTGACAGAAAAGGCGAACCATATTGTTGGTTCGATTCATTTCAATAAACAATGATTCATCTACCGGTCTGTGCATGCAAAGGAATGGTGCTGTCCACACGAATGAATAGAAAAAAGAGTAAAGAATATGTTTTTATCCAACTTGGACCCCATCTGCTACAGCTCGGTTCGGTTCCATACATAACAGGCAAAGGCAACCGAATCAAACTCTGACAACGTTTTGCTTTGAATCGGTGTCACATAGTGTACGGCCTTACCAACTCAAGAAACTTCAATCCCATGTGATATAAATCTAACCTCCACGTTCTTACAGCACTCAACTCAGAGATACTAGGTCACAGATATTAACAAGGCGAAAGGAGGGGCGCTAGAGTCAAACGAAGCAAGTATACTTGATTACTTATGTAAACCATGCATCCCAGACACACACACACCATCACCACACACACACCACCAGATCACAACCTCCAGGAGGAGACCTAGATACATTCCTGACTGCACAGCAAAATCAAATTATGAAGGAACTCGTTGCGCTAGGCTTGACCAGATTTTGGAGAACCAGGTGTCTCCCAAATTGCTAGGCTGCAAGGACTATTATCACTATGAGCAGCACCACCCCGAAAATAACCATCAATAGGCATATCTGCCAAAGGGAAATCAGGGGGTCAGAGGTTGAGGATAATGGAGAAAAAAATTGCCAAAGGAGAATGGATATGGATTGTTCCTTAATATACCAGAGAAGAGTTTGACTTCTGAGTTTTAGCGGCTTTTGAAAGCTGGCCTTTTGCTTGTGCAGTTGCAGCAACAGAATTGTCTATGTTATAGGCCATGTCATCTGCGGTACAGGAGGAACACGACAATCAGATAATAATGGGAAAATAAACAGTATTGTACTTGAACATATTGAAATGGGTGTCAGATGAAAACAAATCACACACCGATCAATCCTCCTTGATCATGGACTAGCACAGCAAGATCTTTGAAGATCTCGTTTACTTCAGTAATTTGGTGTTGAATCTCTTGTATTCCTTGATCTCTCTCTTCAATAATGGCCTCATTGAAGACGATCTCGTTATCCAAGAAGACCAAGTCTTGCCTACAATACAATAATAAGGTTAAAGTTAGCTTACTCAAGATATTAAATTATTACATAAGAAGGCTCAAATTCTTGACAAACAAACACAAGGGTATATGTGTTCTCCAAGCAACTGCATGAAGTTACAGATATGCCTCTGTCACGTTTACGACAAGAAAACGAATACACAGAGCCCACAAATGTATACACAGTAACTAGTTTAAAGAAACAGGCACAACAGGTATGAGTAATATTGTTAACTCGCCTTCTTGATTCTAGAAGCTGTGTGCGCTGCTCAGCCAACCTATCAGCACCATTGTTCACTTCAGTTGAGTTATAGCTGCAGAGCATTATTAATACTAGATCAGACCATTGGAGGCAATATACAGAAATAATTCAGTGACATTATTAGAAGGAAACTCGATCTCCAACAGAAGCGCATACATGCACAACTGTTGCTATCTGAAAAAGTAACCACAGTAAAAAAGCTCAGTGTACATACTATACTACCTGCATCAGCAACATAGCTGTATTCTCAGGTAAACAAGTAAGAAAAATAGGAGAGTAACTGAAACATAGTAATGGAGTCCGTTTACTAGTTAACATGTGAAACATAGTAATGGAGTTGTTTATCATGTGAAGCCAAGAGAAGTAGAGAATTGATGTGTAAGGACAAAGCAGTTCAGAGCAAATTCTACTACAAGGATCAACATGTCAATGGAAAAACATGGCAAAAAAAGATCTAGTACCTCCGTTCCTCAAAGGCCTATATTTATTTTAAAAGTCACTCTACACAAAATTTGACCAATTTTTTAGAACAAATCATTAACATCTACAATACAATATCAATATCATTACATACATCTTGAAATATATTTTCATATGATATCTTCATAGTACTCCCTCCGGTCCGTAAAAAATGTCGTGACAAAACAGCGTAATGAGAACAAATCGTGCGTACAGTCGTACACGTTCCAACGCTTTTTACAATCAGAGGGAGTTATATAGTTCTTGATAATTGTGGTCAAACTTTACATTGTTTTACTTTTGGAAAAAGTTATAGGCCTCTTCATTTGAGGAACAGAAGTGGTATGTAAACCTGAGAATGGTTTTTGTTTAACTGGGTCTGCTGGTTCGGTTTCTCACGCAGGCTTCTTTTGGTTTGGGTGTGAATGGGGCCATGTCTGAAACGGTTCGGTTTAGTTCGGTTTTGCCTCAAAACAGTTGGGTGTGGTCAGGTATGGGCTTGAACAGTTCCAGTTCCAAATGGGTTTGACTTGTGGTTCACAACCGGGTCACGATATTGGTTGACTGCGCTATTCTGTTTCTCTACCTCGACCTGCTCCACCCCTGCCTCAATCTGCCGACCGTCTCCATCTGCGGTGGCGACGAACACGGAGGGCGGGTTGTTTTCCGGCCGCCGGCGACAAAGGCGGAGGCGGATGGTTTCCGGCCGCCGGCGACAAAGGCGGAGGGGGTTGTTTTCCGGCCGTCGGCGACGAAGGCGGAGGGCGATTCTTTTCCGGCCGTCGCGGCACTGACGACTATGGGAGATATTTAGCCGTTTGGGGCGTGTGCACTGTGCATTGCCGGGCAAACCATGAGTGCATGTGCGTCCTGGTCGAGATGCAGCCCGCGGAGCCGTGGTGCGGTGGTGCCTGCTGGCCGCCGAGGACGGCGGGCGGGCAGGTGTTCCTTGTCGACGCGAGCATGGCGGCGGCTCCGTCGGTGCTCGCGCACGGCTCGCCAGCCCTGCATCCACAGCAGCTTCGTCCGTGCTCGTGCACGGCTCGCCGCTCGTCGGCCCCGGTCTGCCGTCGCCGATCGTCAGCCTCGGTTCTGCCGCAGCTCCATCCACGCGAATCTCGTCGGGCCCGCCTGCGCGGCAGCCACCGTCGCCGCTCGCGCGTTCCCGCCTGCGCCTTCGTGGCAGCTGCCGTCTCGCGCAGCATGCCGGCCCCTTCGCTTTCCACGGTGGCGGCTTCGACTGTGGCAGCAGCGGCCGCCAGAAATAGTGACGTCAGCAGCCTGTGCGAGCACTGCACGCACGCCGCAGCTTTACCCTTTATCTCATTATAATTTCGACGAGCCAGCTAGCCAGGCAAGAGGCACTGAGGGTGCAGCTGAGCCGAGACCGGGACTCAACAGGAGCAGCACGGGTGGGGAACTGTTCTTGTCAAATGGGTAAAACTATGGTTCCTACGCTCGGTTTAGTTCAGTTTAGGTGGAGAATAGCACTGGTTCAGTTTGGGTTGAGCGTAAAGACGAATCGCAGTAGTTTAGTTCGGTTTGGTTTCCTCAAATGCATGACGTGGGTTTAGTTTAGGTTTGGTTAAGGTACCCAACCATTCTCAGCTTTGGTGGTATGCATATTAGTCCTATAAAATGCACAAGAACATACACTTCCAGGTTTTAGGTTCATGTCATGGCTGTATTAATCTTCTATTGTCACATAACTTTCAATATAATCCATAGTGTCCCAGAACATGCCACGGAGGCATACAAAGACTGAAGAGAGCCAAATGATTGAAAGATGAAACACATGAAATTGAAATCAAATGCTACAAGGAAACAAATGATAAACTCCAACAAGGAAATAAAGTTGAGTTCACTTGCTAAGATGTCTGATTGCAATGTACATATTCCTGTACTTGGCCGATCAATATATTATTTCATTAATTAGACTGCGCTATTATCTAAGAGAGACATATATAAAAATAATACTACATGAAGTGGATTGAATAGACTATTCTAGTATTAGATGCTAACGCATACCTAGAAAAGAGTATGCAGTATGTCAAGAAATATAAAAGGCCCCCCTAAGTGAAAAGGCAGCTCGTGTGATTAATATTACCTCTGTGGTAAGCCCGCTTGAGTAATAAAAGGTGCATATGCAGCTTCTCTCTCTACCGCTAACCGTTGAGCTTTCTGAAATTCTTTTAGAACTGCTTGGAAATCCTTTGCCAGCTTTGCATCAGCAATCTTTTTGTTAGACTGTAGTTTAAACACATAATCAGAGACACATTGCGTAGAAAGTAATTCGGGTGGCATATTTGATCTTATGTTCATGATTCCAGGTGTTGCTCGCAAATTTTGTCATGGAGGGTATGTCACCATGCTAGAATATATCCTGACTGGGCATGTTAAGAATGAAGGAAAGCTTGTTATCTACGAAAGGAGCTGATTTAATTTTTAATTTCCTAGTGCTTCAGTAGAAGACTAAGATATCATATTTGTTCAACGAAAATACCCTGACTATGCATTTGAGACAAATTTTGGACAGGTTAATTACCATAACTGAAATGGACAGGTTAATTACCATAACTGAACTCTAAAAGCAATAGTACTTTCATATGTACTTGCAAATAATAAAATCAGTGACAGTTGCTGGTTCTGTGTAAGGAAGATAAGAACCAAAGAGAAAACTGTTCATTTTAGTTTATTTTTTAATGAATTAATGGTGACACCAACCTATAGTATATGACTATGAAACAAAAAAATGCAAATGTTACATGGTTTTAGCTTCCAAGTTTAGACAAAGGAAGGAACATGAAGTAGAAACAAGTTTTTAACCATACAATTAAAAAAACAAACAATTACAGTTAGAAATATATATCACAAACAAAAGGATAGAAGTAGATCAAAGGGATTGGCACATACGCTGACTTCAACACCATGATCCGCCTCACTCGCCTGCTTAAGCTTCTCGGATGTATCCTTCACCAGTTGTGTTATGTGCACTCGTGCCTTGTGTCTGCAAGCAACAGCAGCTGATAGTTAGTCGACTAATCAAACTAATTTGAACCAGCAAGTAAACTATTATAGACTAGAAAAGGAAGGTTACTTGAGGCCAGGTTTCACGAAGTTGTGAAATTACAAGCTATAAAGGAGCATGACAAAGTTATAATTGACTTGAATCACATCAATTTCGAAACATACGGCGCTAAACTATTTCATTTGATGGCAGAGATCAATTCATCTAGGGCATACAGCCTGATTCAGCGATTCGCCCAATTCTACCTATGCGCAAAGGCTAATAGCCAAAGATGAACTGAGACACGATAATAACAAACAACCATATGCAACCCCCAACAAACAGATACCGAGTATAACCTAATTCGGGATCAGAAACGAGCCGCGGAATTCTCCCCCGATTCCGGGCACGCACATCCGAAATCGTCACAACACCCAAGCCCGGGATCGCAAAATTCCTCTCCCAATCGAACGAAAACCGAGGCGGCGCAGATATATACATGGATGGAGAGACGAGGGGGGTGGGTAGGTAGGGTGAGGGTACGGTGACGTACATCCTTTCGCGGAGGTCGGGCGTGTCCTTTGGCGTGCCGAGCGTGTTGACGAGGCGCTGGAAGGAGGCCACGGCCGTGTTGATCTGGAACACGCCCGACGCCACGGCCTGCGACGCGCCGGCGCCGGCGGCGGCCCCCGCCGCCCGGCCGTTCCGCCGCGGAGCCCCGCGGACGCCGTTGCCGGCCTCCAGGTCCTGGAAGCTCATCCCGCCCGCCGCAGACGCGGAATCGATCGGTGGATCGGCGCGCCTTCCTCTTCCCTCCCAAGGGGGTCGGCGAAATTCCGGGCAGGATTTTTGCGGAGGAGGAAGAGGTCGCGGCCGGCCGAAAGGGGAATTTGGGGGCCTGCGTCCGTCGCCTCCCTGTTCTCTTCTGGGCTTGGCTGTCACGGTTTGGTTCCGTTTGGTTTTCGTCTCGTGGAGTTTAATTGGAGATTCCGGAACTTGCTCGTCGCGGGGTAGAGGAGGCAGAGGACGTGGTAGTAATTATGCTGTGCTGGTGTTGGGCCCGGGTCGGGACAGGTCGAGTTGGAGCTGGTTTTGTTGGGACGCGCGGTCGCACTCGCACAGTCGCACACGACGGCTAGGGGAGCGGGTGAGTTGATCGACGGGTCACGTGAATTAATAAGTGGGTTAAATATTGTTTACGTTTGCCCTAAAAAAAATTTGTTTACGTTTCACGAGTCAATTTGTCTGACACGTACAAATATATAATATTTCGTTCCTGCATCATCGGCATGTGTTTTTTTTTT
Organism: Puccinellia tenuiflora; assembly: GCA_012064385.1. Classification (NCBI taxonomy): domain Eukaryota; kingdom Viridiplantae; phylum Streptophyta; class Magnoliopsida; order Poales; family Poaceae; genus Puccinellia; species Puccinellia tenuiflora. Next base: position 139,857 of record QRDG01001614.1, read on the forward strand.
AACATAAAAGAACCGCATTAAAACGTGGCAAGAGTTACACTGTGAATTACATCAGGACCCAAAGAGAAAAAAAATTACAACATGGTCCCTGGTCAAATGTAGAGAGGACCTCAAACAGAAATTTGGGAATGCAATCAGGTCCTCGAAGAAGCTCGAACTCAACCTCATCGCCACCGGGGACGCACCACTTGGGACGACGAGGGCGCCATGGCTCACGGCCACGACCACCGAGCTGCAGGGCCTCCGTGGCGGCTTGGCGCCTGGAGGTTGAAGATAGTGGCTTGCACACGGCAAGGCCACCGGATGCCGCCCTTCGGCAAGAAAAGTCGTCGGCGCGGCGAAGACCGCCCATCCATCGCCACCGAGCGAACTCGTGGCGAGCGGCGTCGCTTCGCACCCAAGGCCGACGAGAATGAGCTCCAAAACGGCCGCCCTTCGGCCAGCAGATGGGGAGGTACCGGAGCCTCCCTGACTGAGCACAACGACCAAATCCTCCTCCAGATCCGCACTGCTTCATGCCAGCCCCACCCTTCCCCCCGCCACCACGGCCGAACGGAAGAGAAGAAGACACAGAAGAGCACAAAACGAAGAGGCGAACCCCTACCATGAGCCCTGTCGAGACATAAGACACAGGCGCAGATGCAACACCGGCGGCGCCAAGCATCCTTCCCCCCTCGCCACCACGGCTGGCCAGAGGAAGATGCCTTTCTCCATCGTGCGCACCACACCCGCCACCAGGCGATGCCGCCGCCGACTCGCTTGTTGGCTCCCTCCCCTCGCCACCAAGGCCGGAGAAAGCTTCCAAGCAGATCGAGCGGACAACACCGGACAGTGGCCGCTACCGAGCTTATTGAAGCAGGCACCTTTGAATCCACCTTCTCTAGAGACCGTCCACCATGGACGAGCACCAAGGAAGAGCTTCTCCACGCAGAGGTCGCTGCTCAAGCTCGACCTCACCAGGCGACAGGGAAAGAAAGAGGGCATAAAGCCAGTCTGCACATAGGCAACAACACCTAAAACTACTACTGTACAGAGGAGCCTCCCCCCTCCCCCCACCACCTCCGAGCGGCAGCGCCGCCGGAGAGGAGGGAGAGAGGAGCCAGGAGCATAGGGGAGCCTCTCAAGGGATAAGGAAGGAAGAGAGAGAAAAGAAAGGGGGAAGTCATCGACATGCTAGTATGCCATAATTCGGGGGAGAAAAACGTGTTTGTCTAGTGTTGGCGCCTCTTTGATTCGCAAAAACAACAAAATCTGTGCAATGTCATTGTCACGTCCTATTTCAGTCCTACTGGGTTTATTATGCACTAAAGTTTGCACAAAAGAAACAGCAATTTCTTAAATAGAGGTTGAGTGGATGTTAAATTTTCTATGAAATATAGTGCAAATATTTCGAAGGATTTCTATGAAATTCAACGTTAACAAATCAAATAACCACCATAGAAAAAATTCCTTATGATCTGAATCATGTAAAATTTCTATAAAAAAAATCCATTGAACCAAAGAGCCCCTGCTTGAATTGAAATTCTTTATAGTCAGTCAAATTTACAGAAAAATTCATCAATGTTGATTTGATATTATGGACGTTGACGATACTGGTTTTCTATAAGCTAAGACATGTTAGCCCTCTATAGTGGGAGATCTAGCACGCAGTCTATGTTGGATGTGGCACAACAAATTGACGAAGATAGGAATGAATATTTTGTATCCTAAGATTATCGAAGATTATCGAACAAAGGGCTAAGTACATATGTTACTCGGATTGTCCAACCACCTTCACTGAGGTATGTTTAAAATAAACTTACACCGAGGTATCTTTCAAAAAAAAAAAAACTTACATACGCGTTGAGGTTCAATCAAGCTGTAAAAAGTCGTTGTGTTGATTCTAAATTATACCGAGATAAAAGGTGATACGCAATCGGTGCATAATAGAACTTGGTTTGCCGAGCATAGTATCCGAAGGAGGCAGCTTTGTTATTAAACCTAAAAAGAAAAGGTAAACGAGAGTAATGCGCTAACCGTGCTGGTGGGCATTTTTGTGTCTTGTATGGTCTTCGTTAGTTAAATCATTAACGTACAAGTTGGTAGAGCTGGGATAAGCTAGCAGCCGTTGTTCTGCCAAGGATTGGAATGGCTTGGTTTGCTCGGCAATCCATTGGTGGGACAGACGGCAGCGGCGACGTGGGAGCGAAGAAACTGGAGCTTGCCGTCGAGAAGGACGGCCGGAAGTTCTGCTGTGAACGGCACGGCGACCGATTATAATAATACTACGAGACATGATTTCGCGTCCTTCCTTCTTTACATACCTTTTCTCCTTCGACAGATTTTCTTTTGACGTTAGAGCATCTTTCACCAGACCCACTTGACAGTTCGGACACGCCCTCGAGAAAACAATGACTCGACCTGACCCACCATATCTGTCACAAATGTTTGGGTTGTCCGGCAACATTCATATTCAAACCATAAACCATATGTGGAGCGGATTTGAGGCCGTCCGACGACGGCCGCCACATCATAGGCGAGACCCACACAAAAACAAAGCAGTGCGGCCGATCACGGGTCTGCGTTCATGGTGCACCGGCCGACGCTCCGCCTCTTTGGCCCGATCCGGCCAAATCTAGCCTCCCCACTTCATTCCCCTTCTGTTCGCGCTGCCATCTTGCGACGTCCGCTTCCACCAGCATGCCTCGTCGGAAGGTGATCTGGTATGATCAGCTCATACCGGAGAGCCGCGTCGAGATCATAGCGGAGCATCGTGCGACCTGCTTTGCGGCCGACCTTCGCCTGACTCAGATGGGGAGGATAAAACCCCGACCGGGCGACGTGGCCACACCGGCGAGGTGGGGGCGAGGACGTGGCCGTCGGCAGGGCAATGCGGGATACGTGCCCCATGTCAATGGCGGAGGTGCGAGCAATTCCGCCAAGCCATGGACGAGGACCACCTCTTGTAACCGGAGGCGAAGCACATCACGGCGGAGAGGCAGCTCGCGGACGAGGCTGTCTGTCATCACCAAGCTGGTCAGCGACCCCAGCCTAGTTGACTTGGCTAGCAACGAAAGAAGTGAGTGCAGAGTCATTTGTCTGACAATAAGATATCTGAAAAATACATTCCACTTAGACTATTTCTGTGATATGATTGGCTTAGTTTGGTAACTACTCCGTAGATAACTCAAGGCCGACGTGGTGCGACACCTACCGATCGGAAGAAAAAAAAAAGGTAATACTAAACCTACGGAAGAAAACTTACGGGACAAATCTTACGGGCGTACGTGTCCAGCCATGATTAGTTCTCACTCTCCTCCAACCCCCCGTGAATTCTCCTGGGGGCCCACCTTCTGATTTCCTCACCTGATTGCGTAAGATTCATCCGTAGGATAAATCCGTAGGTGTAGCATTACTCGAAAAAAAATGGTTCCTAAGAAAGTGAAGAACTACACGGAGATGCCTCCCTATCAGAAATAACCCGGTGGTGTGTTTGAACGAACTCCGTCATTCGCCCGTGCGCTAATCGCTTTTGTGCCTTTTCTTTTTACATGAATCGTTTTTGTGCCTTGGTAAATCGTTATATATTTACTGGTTGCAAGTTGCAACGCACGTCTGTTTAGCTAGTGTTTTTTATTTTATTTGGAAAAGCTAGTCTCCGTCGCATACTCGCATGGACAGGGTTGATGGGGGCACCGCGCAGCGAGTGGCCCTTCTCGAGTAGTACTCCAAAACTTTCTCGATATCACGCCCCACTCGCCCTGTCGGTAAGCCGCCGAAGCTCTCTGTCGACATGACATCGCTTTTCATGATCTACTCCAATAGCCATAGGTGATAGCACTGAACCTTTTCAAGATCCTTGTACTGACAGACGCTTTACCTTAGCTGCTCTGCTGTGTGTGGGGCTATTTTCATATAGTACTAACCTCTGCTTCTTTTCTGCTGAAAACTCGCATCAGTATGCCAAGTAGGCATGGATCCAGATTCTAGATTAGGGCCAAAAACACGTTCAATCGAATTATGAATGTGGCAGAGTGGACCGGCGTGTCCGATGATCGATGACACCGAGCCACCAATCGACTCGCACGCTACTACTGTTATTATTCTGTTATAATAACATCCTGACGAGTGACGAGGTGTAAACTTTTTCTGTCTTGCAACCTGTGTTTGGTTTAAAAAAGTATAGATTATGGAAATCTTCCGGGTTACACTTGACTTTCACGGTAGATTCGTGTCACTGGACTCGATCCACGCCGGATCCACCAACTCTGCTGAGCACGGTCAGAGGATGCGCGGTTGATCAATATTTTTTCACTTTAGCTGCCTCGTGGTCTCCATCAGCTAGCGCGGAGTCGTAGAAACGACTTGGTGCACCCCGCGTGGGCCCTCACGGCTTGCATACGCCATACACAGTACACGTACATGGTACTGTAGTAGATTGGTATTAGTACCATGATATAATGCGCCATAATCTCTTTCGGTGTAAGGTCACGTGCGAATAAAAGTCTCATGACTCTATCCCTACCATAGTGTGATGATCGTCCTTGTCTACGCGGTTGAGTCTGGTTACAAGACCATCAGGCGCATCAGCTATCGATAGACTCGTGTGTTTCAAGTCTGGGGTAGTCAATGCTCTCAGTACGAACATGCGGTTCGAGAGCTGCCTGCTTGCAAGTAATTTATCTCCGCCACATGCGTTCAACAATCATATTTGTTTCCACCTAGCTATATATCAAAGTGCACGATTCAAGCCGCTACTTTGAGGTTACTCCAGCTTCTGCATGTGTGTCTTTTTGCGATTTCCAGAGTATTCGATAAATGTCAAGTTGCACTGATCAATGTTTTTATTTTAATTTTTTTAGAACTATGGTACTTTGATTTTCTTATCAATAAGATTATTGAATTTTTTTCACACAAGACGAAAAAATTCCGACGAACTAACTAATTTACCAAATTTCTCATAGAGTGACAAATGCAATGTCTGCCCTTTGAAAAGTTTGATGCAAATCATAAATTTGATATTTTATCGTGGCAAAATTGTTCATCAAATACCTCGATATCTTTTTTCCTACCAAATAATCCGACAAACGAATCCCAGATGGAAGTGCGACATTTTTATGAAGTAGAATATATGGTTCAAGGGAAGATGTCGACAGCGATGCTCGAGGGCGACGTCACCTCCTTGGAAGCGTCGACATGGCACTGCTCGTGCTTCCCCGCCTCGAGCACCGGGGGAATCCTAGATCTGGTCATCATGTCGGGCGGCGGCGCGGCTGTGTTGTTCCCTCCTTGGAGGCGTCACCTAGGTGTTTTGTGGAGTCCTTGGTACGCCATCTAGAGTTGATTTTGGCCTCCGATCAGAGCGTGGACTTGGGTCGATGCTTCCTTTGGTCTGGCTCAGCCCCTCTGTCCACTTGTTAAATCTTAGGCATTTATGGGGACAGTGCGTTGGCTTGTGCATTACTGGAGTTGAAGTCGGTCTCCTAACGTTCCCTTCTTAGGTCGTGACGCGACCTAGAAGCTTAGTCTTTTACCTCCTCGAGATGGTGCAAGGCGAGTCCTTGTTGTTCGGATGGTGCGGGTTGTGGTGTAATCCATGTGGTATCGTGTAGCATTGTTTGGTGTTGTATCAGTCATCTCGACCTTTTCTTTTGTGAAATTTGATGCACCTTATGTATCCTTTTTAAGAAAGAGGGAACTTCTCTGAAATGTTGAATTTGGTTGATAATCTTTGTCAGTTTCTTGGAAAAGAATCTGAAATCTTGTATGGCATGCAAAACAATTAGCGGAAGTTCAGGGGGTGTACAAATCGAATTAATCAGTTTCTGAACAACGACAGTGTAGTTCGAACATGGATGGAGGTTGACGGTTGACCGGTTGAGTCAGGCGATGGCTACTTTGTAAAATGTAAATTGCACATGTGGTCTCTGCAAATATAGGAGTATCCTTTAATGTGACAGTGGTGGGATACAATGTTTGATCCAGCCGTTCGTACACAATCCAACCGTCCAGATTAGAAACATTCACATTTGTCACTTGTCAGGGGAGGGGAGTGCCAAGCCGCAATCCCAGGATCCACGCGTCAGCCAGTCACCTTGTACACAGCTTCCAAGCTTCAAGCCTGCCTGCAACGATGAGGAAAGCGGGCCACGAAATCGATCAGTCCAACCAAGTGCAAGGTCCGTGAAATTTCGGCAACCTGCCAAAAACCCGATCTTGCCGGCGCCCGGCCGGCCGCCCCCCACAAACCACGAAATTATCGCCCCGTTTAGCCACACAGCTTCACAGCCAGCGACCGGCGACGCACCCGAAGCAGCGCGCGCAGGCCATCTCCCAAAACCATCGGATAATCTCAATCCCTCGGCCGGCCGCGAGCAGCAGGCTGCGGCAGCGATGGAGCCGGAGGGGGTGCGGCACCGGACGGTGGAGGTGGCGCCCGGTGTGCGGCTGCACGTGGCGGAGTTGGGCCCCGAGGACGGGCCCGCGGTGCTGCTCGTGCACGGCTTCCCGGACCTCTGGTACGGCTGGCGCCACCAGATGGCCGCGCTGGCGGCCCGGGGCTTCCGCGCCGTCGCGCCCGACATGCGCGGCTACGGCGACTCCGACGCCCCTGCCGCCGCGGACTCCTACACCACCTTCCACCTCGTCGGCGACCTCGTCGCCCTCATCGCCGACCTCGGGCAGCCGCAGGTTTGACCGTCGGATCCGTTCGTTCGGCCTTCCAATTCCCCGCGCCTGCCATGCTCCGTGGTAAGCTAGCTGAGTTCTCTTGTTCGTTTGATCCCCGGCATCGCGCGGCAGGTGTTCGTGGCGGGACACGACTGGGGCGCAAGCGTGGCGTGGCAGCTCTGCCTGCTCCGGCCGGACCTCGTGCGGGCGCTCGTCAACCTCAGCGTGATGTACAGCCCGCGCCGCTCCGAAGAGACTCCGCTCCAGGCCATCAGGGCCTCGTGCGGCGAAGATCACTACATGTGCCGCTTCCAGGTGAAACCCCTTCCTCCTCCTTCATGTCCTGATTGCGGCAGACAGAGTCAGTGCCTTGATTTTGAGTCACTGAGTTGTGTTCCTCTGTCCTGTCTGACATTATTGGGCAAGAGTTTGTTTTACTAGATGAAGGTTTATATAACAGTTTCATTATGTTGGACGATTTGTATGGTTCTTAATTTCTCTGAAATTTGTTCCTTGCGGGCTGTTCTTGATGCTTGACAAGGGATTGGATTGCGAGGATAAACTAGGTTGTTCCGAAGCAGCTAATTGATACTGTCAGCATATGACTTCGGAATGCCCCGCAAAACCGCAAAAAAAAAAAAGAGACTTCGGAATGCCAGATACAACAATGGAGAAATGGCTAATAAACAGAAAGGAGTTTTAGTTGATTTGAGGTTGATATTGTTTTTCAGTAAGAAATTGAGTTATTGGTATGATGAAAATCAGATACTTAGCATTGTCGTTCGCATTTATGAGATACAGAGAGTGTAAGGATTCTAGTAAAATCATTGTTTCTTAAAACATGCCATGAAATTTTTGTTGAAGTATTATTTGCTGCACAACTCCACGGATGTCCTTATCGAGGGTAGAAACCTCGGTAACTTAAGTCCCACAAACCTTAGTAAGAAACTAGAGTTCTTGTCGGAATGGAAATCAGATACTTAGCATTGTCCTTTTCTCGAAATTCGAAATTTAACCTATCACATTATCAAGATATTGTTATTGAAAGACACCATGTTTTCCGTTGAAGCATTATTCGCTGCACAATGTGGCCTCTCTCTCTCTCTCAGGAACTTCAGAAATTCAGAGACAGGAGACAGGTGATTTTTGTGCTGCGTTCAAGCGCTGCAGCTTTTCTGTTTTCCCTTCCTTTTATTCATCCAGAGATCGATCGTGTCCCTCTACACGATGCCCACAACGGACGTGCCATCCCACGTCCAGGCTATCGGCTTTACAACGCGATGATCGGGTCAACTAACAGACTGAAACCTGGCTAGCTACGACTCCTAAAAGATAGCTGAAACTGAACCTAACTTGACACCTGAAACTGAACTCTGAAACTGAAAAACGACTAGATTATCTAACAAACTCCCCCTAATCTAGTTGTCCTTCACCTTGACGATACCAATGCGACGGCGCAGCTCCTGGAACTGCACACGGCCGAGTGCCTTTGTCATGATGTCAGACAGCTGGTCCTCAGTGCGAATGAACTGAATGTTGATGTCGCCGTTGTCCACGCACTGACGGATGAAGTGGAAACGGGTCTCGATGTGCTTGCTCCGGGTGTGGAAGACTGGGTTCTTTGTCAGCGCGATCGCTGATTTGTTGTCGACATGCAGCTCCGTAGTGCCACCGTCGTGCTCCATCAGCTCGCCGAGGAGCCGCTTAAGCCACACACCCTGACATGCTGCAGCGGTGGCGGCGACGTACTCCGCCTCGCAGGACGACAGCACGACGATCTGCTGCTTCGTCGATTGCCACGAGATGGGACACTGTCCGTAGAAGAACAGCTGCCCGCTTGTGCTCTTGCGGTCGTCGACGTCGCCGGCCATGTCCGCGTCGCTGAAGCCGACGAGGTTGGCCTTTCTCTCTTGGCGTGCAAAGCAGCACCCAAGATCTCGTGTCCCGGCGATGTAGCGAAGGAGGTGCTTGACAGCACTCCAATGCTCGCTTGTTGGCGCTTCCATGAACCTGCTGAGATATCCAACTGCGAAGCAGATGTCTGGCCGCGTGTGGACAAGGTAGCGCAGCCCTCCGACGACGCTGCGGTAGCGTGAGATGTCCACCGCAGTGCCGCTTCCTGTCTTGCTCAGCTTCAATCGTGGTTCCATGGGGACAGACGCCGCATTGCAGCCACTCATGCCCATCTTCTCCAGCAGCTTGTCCGCGTAAGCTGCTTGTCCAAGATGGATCAGACCTGGTCGCTGCACCACCTCGATACCGAGATAGTAGCTCAGCTGACCCAAGTCACTCATCTTGAACATGTCCATCATCTCCCCTTTGAACTCACCGATTGCTGCTGCAGATGTGCCGGTGATGATCAGGTCGTCGACGTAGACGCCGAGTAGCAGCCGCTCGCCATCCTTGGTGCGGGTGTACACGGCATGCTCCGACGGACACTGGACAAAGCCGAGCGCAGCCAGGCTGCTGTCCAGCTTCACGTTCCATGCCCGTGGTGCTTGGCGGAGCCCGTACAGCGCCTTGCGCAGCCGCAGTACTCGCCCCTCCTCCCCCAGCTTGATGAAGCCAGGAGGTTGCTCGACGTAGACTTCCTCCTCGAGATCGCCGTTCAGGAACGCCGATTTGACGTCGAGATGATGCACCTCCCACTTCTCCTGCGCAGCAATGGCAAGCAACAGACGCACCGAATCGAGTCGAGCGACTGGTGCAAACACCTCCTCGAAATCAACTCCGGCGCGCTGTACATACCCTTTGGCGACGAGCCTCGCCTTGTGCTTGACGATGGCTCCGTGCTCGTCACACTTGGCCTTGAAGACCCACTTCAGTCCAATGGGCTTATGGCCGCGCGGGAGATCAACGAGCTCCCACGTCGCGTTCTCCTCAATCGATGACAACTCCTCGAGCATGGCCTTGCTCCAGCACGGCTCCCTCTGCGCTTCACTTACACTGCTTGGCTCCTCAGCAGTGGTGAGCAGCAGGTCCTCTTCCCCATCCATGGCGAGGACATAATCCGCAAGGCGTGTGTTGGGCTGGACGATGCCGTCCCTGCGGCGGGTGACCATGGGATGCGCCGGTGGTGGAGGTGATGCAGATGCCCCGGCCGATGCAGTCGATGGAGGCGTGGCTGTGCTCCACGGAGGTGAGGCAGGTGAGCACGGCGACGTAGGGGTTGCCGCATCCTCTGTCGCGGCAGAGCTTTGCTCTCCCCTCCCTGCCGCGGCAGAGTCAGGTAGTGACATGTACTCCACCACGATCTCGCCTCCTCCTTGTGCTGTTGCCGCATCGTCGTTGTCCCAGTTCCACTGCGCCGCCTCGTCGAACACGATGTCTCGCGACACGTGGACACGGCGTGCAGCAGGATCGTAGACCCTGTAGGCCTTGGACCCCGGCTCGTAGCCGATGAACACCATCGGGGTGCTCCTGTCGTCCAGCTTGCGCAGGCACGGCCGCGCGGATTTGACGTGCGCAACGCACCCGAACACACGCAGGTGGTCGACGGTGGGCTTCTTGCCGTGCCACGCCTCGTACGGCGTCTTGCCATCCACGCTGCGGGTGTGTGCCCGGTTGAGGACGTAGACCGCCGTGGTCACCGCCTCCCCCCAGAAGTGGCTTGGCATGCCCTTTGCCTTCAGCATGCAGCGTGCCATGCCAACCACCGTCTGGTTTCGGCGTTCGACGACGCCGTTTTGCTGCGGTGAGTACGGCGCCGTCAAGTGCCTCTTGACGCCCGTGTCGGCGAAGTGCGCAGCGAGCTCATTCGACGTGAACTCGCCGCCACGGTCCGTGCGCAATGTGCGCAGCTTGCGTCGCGCCTCGGTTTGCGCCTCCGCCTGGAAGCGCTTGAGAGCCGTCGCAGCTTCATCCTTCGACGTGAGCAGCACAAGCCACATGAAGCGGCTGTAGTCGTCGACGAGGAGAAGGAAGTAGCGGCGCCCGCCCGGTGTCGGCGGCGTGATCGCGCCGCACAGGTCAGCGTGCACCAGCTCCAGGGGCTCCTCCGCCCTGTACTTGGCCTGTTGCGGGAACGGCGCGCGGCGCTGCTTCCCCGCCAGGCACGCCTCGCACAGCTCACCATTGTGCTCGATGCTGGGAAGGCCGCGGACCATGTCGGAGCGCGCCATCTGCTGGAGCGCCTCGAAGTGCAGATGGCCATACCGCGCATGCCAACGCCACGAATCCGTGTCGTGACGCACTGACAGGCACACTGGACGTACAGGTTGCATGGTCAGCTTGTACAGGCGATTAGGTGACCGCTTTACCTTGACCAGGAGGATGTCGCGCCTGTCGAGGATCGTGAGCACGCCGTGCTTGATGCGGATGTCGCAGTGGAGCTCGTCTAGCTGTCCTAGGCTGACGACGCTGCTCTTGAGGCGTGGGATGTAGTAGACATCCGTGAACGCGCGTTGTGGCCCTCCGTCGATGGAGAACGCGATTGTACCGCGTCCCTTGATCTGCACGACGGACCCGTCGCCGAACCGCACATTGCCGGTCACCATCTCGTCCAGCTCCGTGAACGCCGATCGGTTCCCCGTCATGTGGTTGGACGCACCGGTGTCGAGGTACCAGGTGGTCTCCACCGGCTCGTCGTCGCGCCCCGGCACGACCTTGGCCTTCTCCTCGTTGAGGAAGACGAGTGCGCGCTCTGGAGCAGCGCTCTGTGCCTCCTCCTCTGGCACCGCGGTCTCCGACGCCGATGCCGCGTCGTCGAGCTCGATCACCTCCGCAAACAGGAGCGTGGGGTCGACGTCATCGTCGACCTTGACGAGGTGGGCCTCCTCGCGGAGCTTCTTGCGGCACTCGCGTGCCCAGTGCCCTTTCTTGCCGCAATAGCGGCATGTGTCGTCGCGCTTGAAATCGCGGGAGCCGCCCCTCGGTGGGCGCCTGTCGTCGCGGCCCCTGCCGCGGTCCTTGCCATGGCGGTTGTCCCCACCGCCGCCGCCGCTGCTGCTGCCGCCGGCGTCCGGGGCGCGCTTCTGCTGGCGAGCGCGCCACTCCTCCTCCGTGAGGAGCAGCTGGCCTCCTGCCGCCGGCTCGGTGTTGCCGCGCCCGTCAGCGGCTGAGAGGCGACCGCTCAGCTCCTCGACGGTCATGTCCTCGAGATCCAGCAGCGTCTCAATTGAGCACGCCATCTGTGCGTACCTGGATGGGACCACGCGCAGGAACTTTTGCACCGCCGTCAGCTTGGTGATGCCGTCGCCGAGGGATTGCAGCTCGCTGACGATGCCTAAGATGCGCAGCGCAAAATCCTCGATCCCCTCGTCGCTTTTGAACGACAGGTTCTCGAAGTCCTTACGCAGCCGCTGGCGGCGCGATTCGCGGACGCGGTCGACGCCGACGCGCATCATCTTGATCGCGTTCCAGGCCGCCTGCGCATTGTCCTTAGCGGAGAGGGCCGGCACCATCTCCGGCGGCACGGACCGTAGGATTGCTCCCAGGGCCTGCCGCTCCTGGCGCGTGTCTCCGGTGCCGGGCTCGATGGCCTCCCAGAGCAGCGCTCCCTGCAGCTGCACACGCATCAGAATCGCCCACTCGGTGTAGTTCGTCCGAGTGAGCATCGGCAGATGCATTGATCCGCCTCCTCCACCGCCGGACTCCCTCACCACCTCGCGCACCACGATCTCGCGCGTCTCGCCGCCCCCGCCACGCCGTGACAGGCTGCGACCTCGACGCTGCTCACGCTGCTCCGTTGGAGGTGGGGTCTTGGACGTCGCCGCCGGTGTGCCAACCATGGCTCTGATACCACTTGTGGCCTCTCTCTCTCTCTCAGGAACTTCAGAAATTCAGAGACAGGAGACAGGTGATTTTTGTGCTGCGTTCAAGCGCTGCAGCTTTTCTGTTTTCCCTTCCTTTTATTCATCCAGAGATCGATCGTGTCCCTCTACACGATGCCCACAACGGACGTGCCATCCCACGTCCAGGCTATCGGCTTTACAACGCGATGATCGGGTCAACTAACAGACTGAAACCTGGCTAGCTACGACTCCTAAAAGATAGCTGAAACTGAACCTAACTTGACACCTGAAACTGAACTCTGAAACTGAAAAACGACTAGATTATCTAACACACAACTACATAGATCTTTATCTTCACTCTTATAAGATTTCAATCTGTGACGCCCTGACGGTGGCCTGTTCACTTTCAGGCCACATCACACAAACTCATGTGATGTGAGCAGATGTAGATGATCCGGCTTGCTTCAGTTTATTTGAATCTGTAGCAACGCAGACAAATTGTGCTAGTGTCTCTAGGTTTCAGGTAAAACATCTCGGTAACGAGCACCAAAAATTTCAGTGAACTTGACACAACATCTATCTGCAGATCTGCAAAAGCTAACAATCTGGTGTTACGGTGAGTTCAGTTAGCCTTAAACCTTAAAATGACTTTTGCCTTAGAATGTGATTGTCTCGTCTGTTATGTAATTACCTGGCTTTTCCCTTTCAAGTATAGAACTTCAGCAATTCTTACCTGCAGATTTAACTATTTATTCTCAGATATAATTTTCCTCTGCACCAACATTGCTTCAGATTTGGTTCGTCAGAAATAGTTGCACATATTAATTACCAAATTATGCATGCAGGACCCTGGAGTTGCTGAAGCTGAATTTGCTCTATACGACCATAGGCATAAGTTTAGGACGGTCTTTGGAATGCGCAAGCCAGCTCCTCCTATTCTTTCCAAGGGCAAGACCTTCTTTGAGTCGCTCGATTCAGATGGTAGTTGCCCTGCATGGTTGTCTGAAGAAGATATTTCCTACTACGCAGACAAATTTGAGAAGACAGGGTTTACAGGAGGGCTTAACTACTACAGATGCATGGACTTGTATGTTGTCGATGGCTCATTCTCACTGTCTTGATTTTACAATATACTACTTTATTTATTGTTGTTAGTCAGGAAAGTTAACTTATATTACGATTTGCAGGAAAGTTATTTATTTGCAATGGAAGAATCATTTCAACTGGTCACCAATATCTTTATGCTTTAGATTCACATCATATGTTGGGGGAGTTATTTCCTAAAATCCTAAATGCGTTGTAACCTAAAAAAGAGAAAGGAACCTAGTGTCAAATCTGCCTAAATTGCTCTTTTCAGCAACTCTAAGCTGATATATGCATGTCTGAACTACCTAACTGTTCAAAAGTTTATGGGTGAAGGCATTAGCCAAAGTTAACGCAACCATTCATGAGATACCGCTTAACTTGTTTTGTGTTCGTGCAGGAATTGGGAACTTTCTGCACCATGGACTGGAGCTCCAGTAAAAGTAGCGGCCAAATTCATCATTGGGGACCTGGACGTTACATACAACATCCCCGGGGTGAAAGACTACATTCACAAGGGTGGCTTCAAGGCGAACGTGCCAAACCTGGAGGATGTGGTTATCATGGAGGGAGTGAGTCACTTCCTCAACCAGGAGAAGCCTAAAGAGATTTCAGATCACATTTGCGAGTTCTTTAGCAAGTTCGCATGATATATGCGATGTCTCGGGAAGCTTACTTGCTTCGGTGGTGTTTATATAATTATATGTTTATCTTGTCAGCTTTACATAACCACAATACTAAGTACTATTATCTGAATAAAATTATGTGAGCCTACTTGCTTCGGTAGTGTTTATATAGTTATATGCTAAGTTGTTGACTACACATGCCACAATTCTAAGCATTTTCAAGATAAACCCATGATCTAATTTTCATTGAAGATATTCTGTGAACTCTCAGGTTTCCCTATGTGCGGGAACAAAGTGTAACCAGTGGACATCGGTCGCTAATAAAGTGGAAATTTTAACTAAAAACAATCCGGTTTTTAAAATGCGTTTTACGCAAGTTTTGAAACGCCAAAAATATGGACAATAGGTTTCACGTGTACATCTCGACATTCTATGTGCTTACAAAGTTGTTTCACGGAAAACCGACAATATTGTGCCGTTTGTAAAATATAAATTTGGTGCCAAAAAGTCTTTTCATGAGACTTTTTTTCTGTCTTTCTTGCACATACAGTATAATATGTCGGTTTTTTTATGAAACTTGTTGTGTACACAAAGAATTTTGAGATGTATGCGTCAAATTTCTTTTCGATATTTTTTGACATGCCGATATATTTTTCCCCGTGGCAGTAGCATCTGCTCCCATGTACCAAAGTAAATTTCCGGTTTACGGGCCTAGATTCAACTTTACCATTCACCTCGCCTAGGAGAGTAGTTAGCATAAAACTACCACATTACAGCTGAAATTTCGAAAAACTACCACTTTACGTTTGAATCGCAAAAAACTACCACATTTCGGTCCGTTTGTTGCAATGTACACAAATCGTCGTTTTAGCACAGATTGACAGCGAATCTGACAAGCGGGACCCACCCCGGAAGTGACGTGGCGGCCAGGGTGACGGTTCGCGGAGACGGCCGTTAACGGTCGTTATCTGACAAGAGGGCCCCACGTTACCGGTGTGACCTAGTCTACGTGGCCGCTAGGGTTTTCCTTCAGACAGCCCGCACGCGCGCTGCTGCTCCACTCTTGCATCTAAGGAATGGCGTCGGCAACCCCCGACGGCGCCGTCGGCGACCCTGGCGGCGGCGACTCAGGCCGAGGCGGCGGCGAGTCTTCCGTCGGCGGCAGCGACTCTGCCCGCGTCTTTTACTCGAGTAGGGGCGACGGAGATCTCGCTCGTCCTGGCCCGCAGTCGCCGCGAGACGGTGCGCGGTCGCCGGAGTCATCTGCGGCAGCTGCTCTCGCGAGGACGGTGCTGGCCTCTCCGGCGAAGATGAGCAACCAGTGGGCATCCTCCTTTGGCGGCGTCGAGTAAGTTTCTCTTCCTCACCGGCTCTGCACTGACTGATTCGATTGACACTAGATTTAGATGTAGATTTGATTGATTTAGGGTAGGATAGGTGTTACGATTCACGCTAGATTTAGCTTCAATGTTGGTGCAGCAAAACGAAGTAAGAAACTTTAGTAGTATAGCTGTGTATTGAATCTGTGTATCCGAATATGCGTTATATACATGAATCTGTGTACTGAATGTTTGTAGTATATCTTAATTTGTTGTATACTGAAAGTAAGAAACTTTAGTAGTAACAAATTAAATTTTGCTGTGTAGTTTGGATGATGAAAAGTGGGAAATTAGGTTCAATTTCCCTGGTGAAGACAACTTAGAGAGAAGTTTGTGCAAATCTGATATAACTGTTAAGAATTTGATGGCACTGATAGAAGGGCATGGATATGGATATCAAGATACAATGTATTATGTTAAAGAAAAGGGAAAAGGTTTTAAGGAATGGATTCTGTTACCAGCATGGCAAAGGTGGAACAGATGTTAGAGCTTTTTGAAAGGGAGAAGGTGCTTGTTCTGACTGTACTTAAACACATGGCTGCAGTACCAGGTGGACTGAACAGGGATGAATTTGAAGCTCCAATAAAATTAGAAGTACCAGTTGTGCTTTCTGTGGACAGAGATGGAGTGTCATACATCAGTGAGGAAGATGAAGTGGTGTATCCAGTAGCAGTTGACTACTCAGATGTTTTGTACATGGGAACACAACAAAGCTGCAATATGGTAAAGGGCAAGGGCAAGGGAATTGTTTCTGCTCAGTCTGTGGCTGTTGAGATTTTGGATTCAGAGGATGATGATGACATGTTTTGCAACAATGAGAAAACATTACAGGAAGATGAATTAATAAGAAAATTGAAGAGGCAGAGAGAGGTAGCAGAAGACCCTGAAGAAATCCTAATTCTGGAGAAGCTACAGATTATGAAGAAGCAAAGAGATGATCCAGCAGAACACATTGAAGGGGAAACAGATGTGGAAGAGTTGTGTTCAGAAGAGGAGCAGTCAGATGAAGATGAAGGTGCTGAGGAGCCTTTCTTGGAAGAGAAGAAGCTTGTACTAAGGCCTGGGCCTACTAGCAGGTCCCATCATGAGCCAGATGAAGAAGAGGCATATTTTTTCAAGCCCTCATCTGATGAGGACAGCAGCCCTGATGACTTGTGTGACAGTGATGATGATGGATTTGTCCCAAAGTTTGTTCTTTCTAATGGACAGAAGAGGAGGCTCAAGAAAAAGAAAAGGAGGGTTTGGTATGATGAGTCCAGGTTGAATGCACATGAGCAGTTTGCTATCAAATTGTGCTTCAGAGATGTGTACCAGTTCAGAGTAGCTCTAAGGGATTATCACATAGCTCAGCTTAGGGATTATTCCTTTCACAGGAACACACCTAGCAGAATTATTGTCAACTGCAGTGAGGAGCACTGTCCATTCTACATGACTGCCTCCAAGATTGCACATGAGAAAACCTTCTGCATTAGGAAATTTAGACCTATGCACACATGTGAAGCACATGGAGAGAACACAAGGGTTACTATAAATTGGTTGGCCAAACAATCAGAGCATGCCATTAGGACAGATCCTAATACATGTGTTGACACTTTGATTGCTAATGCCAAGAAGGAATTTGGTGTGTCAGTTGAAAGGTCCAAGGCTTATAGGGCAAGGCAGAAGGCATTTGATGTTGTCATAGGGGATCAGAAGAAACAGTACACCAGGCTTAGAGATTATCTGCAAGCCATCTTGGACACAAATCCAGGAAGTAGGTGCATTGTTACAACCAAGGAGTTGTTGGAACACCCAAGTCCAAACCCCAGATTTCATGGTTTATTTGTTTGTCTGAATGCTTCAAAGGAAGGGTTTCTCAACGGATGCAGGCCATTCATAGGTATGTTTATTCACAGATTTGTTAACACATGCTTCTTTATCAGTTGATTCTTATGTAAATTTGTTCACTGCAACTCAATGTTAATCTGTTTAGGGTTAGATGGATGTTTTATCAAATTGACCACTGGACAACAAATTCTTGCTGCAACTGGGAGGGATGGGAACAACAATATTTTTCCCATTGCATTTGGCATAGTGGACAGAGAAGATACTGCTAGCTGGTTGTGGTTTTTAACCCAGCTTAAGTGTTGCATTGGCACTTCATCCTCACATGGTAACTACACCATTATGTCTGACAGGCAAAAGGTGAGTACTTGTAAATTTTTAGTTGTTATTAGTGCATTGATCCATTACACTCCTTTAGTATGTGCTAAGACAAACATAACTGTAACAGGGTTTGCTGAAAGCAGTGTCTCGTGTGTTCCCTGACTCCCCTCAAAGGTTCTGTTTGAGGCATATTTTTGCCAACTTTCAGAGTGCAGGATTCAGAGGAGATGAGCTGAAGAAGCTAATGTTTGCAGCCAGTTATTCTTTTACCAAGAGTGGTTTTGAAAAATCAATGGAAAGTATAAAAAAAGAATGTGAGGAAGGATACAATTGGCTCATGCAGATTCCAGTTGAAACATGGGCTAGGCATGCATTTGACACAGTTAGCAAGACTGATCTTGTTGTCAATAACCTGAGTGAAGTGTTTAACAAGATGATATTAGATATTAGGAACAAGCCAATCAGAACAATGATTGATGGGATAAAAGATAAATTGATGATGAAGTATAGTAAAACAAGAGAGCTGGCAGAGAGAACAAGATGGGACATCACACCCTTCTTCTCAGAGAAATTAGAGGAGGCCAGAAAATTTTCAAGGGAATGTAAGGCACAAAATGCTGCAATAGGATTGTGGCAGGTTAGAACCAATGGTCCTGGAGTACATGCTGTTGACTTGAGAGCTAAGACTTGTGGTTGCAGAGCATGGGATGTAACTGGAATTCCTTGTAACCATGCTATCTCAGTAATCATGAAGATCAAGCAGCATCCAGAGGATTATGTCCATGATTTCTTCAAACTACCAATGTACAAGCAAGCTTACAAAGGTGTGATATACCCTGTACCTGGACCTGATGACTGGCCAAAGACCAACACACCAGACATTGACCCACCTGTTTTCAGAGATAAGCCAGGCAGAAAACAAACTGTTAGGAGGAGAGGTGCATTTGAGGTACCAGCTCCTAGAGACACTTCCAGAATGGGCAGTATCACCTGCAGTAACTGCAATGTTGTAGGCCACAGATTCACATCTTGTGGACTTCCTTTGAGGCCAGAGTTGCAAGTAAGGAAAAACAATAAGAAGGTATGAACTGACTAACAACTTTTTCTTTCAATATTTTTCAAACATGTTCTAACTATGTTTTCACAGCAGAGTACACAGGAGAGCTCAACTTCACAAAGTACCACAGCTGCTCCAGTTCATACTCCAACTGCACCACCTCATACTTGTACTGCAGCACCAAGAGCACCAGCACCAACTGCACCAACTTCTGCTACCAGTGCACCAGCAAGAGCACCAGCACCAAGGGCACCAACCTCTGCTACCAGTGCACCAGCAAGAGCACCAGCACCAAGGGCACCAACCTCTGCTACCAGTGCACCAGCAAGAGCATCAGCACCAAGAGCACCAGCCTCTGGTACCATGCACCAGCAAGAGCATCAGCACCAAGGGCACCATTCTCTGCACCAAGGAGTAATGTTGCAACTGAATCTGGTAGTAGTGCAGCACCAACTCGAAGGGTCAGCACAAGAACAAGCAAAAAAACTGGTAGGTTTGAAAGTTACCTCAATGCAGGGAAGGCATCCTCATACAAAGAAAAAAATGCTCAGTAGTTGATGTATTGGTGGTTCTAGCAAACATTCTGGTTCTGTAATGCTAAGTAGTAACTGAATTTGTGGATCTTTTATTTTCATGGATAAGACTATGTGTTGTAATGCTAAGTACTTGATAAATGGTTAAGACTATCTGTTGTAATGCAAAGTACTTCCTTAAATTCTGATTTGTCATGATTTTCAAGTTTTTGTCATGATTTCTCATGATTTTTTCATGATTTTTTATGATTTTGTCATGATTTTTTCATGATTTTTTATGATTTTGTCATGATTTTTCTAGATTTTTCATGATTTTTTCACGATTCTTCATGATTTTTTCATAATTTATGATGTCATAATGGTTGTCGAGACCCCGACGGGGTTCTCGACGACCATTTCTAACCTAGATCACACATGACATAATGGTCGTCGAGACCCCGACGGGGTTCTCGACGACCATTCTAACCTAGATCACACATGACATAATGGTCGTCGAGACCCCGACGGGGTTCTCGACGACCGGGTCTCGACGACCATTTCTAACCTAGATCACACATGACATAATGGTCGTCGAGACCCCGACGGGGTTCTCGACGACCATTTCTAACCTAGATCACACATGACATAATGGTCGTCGAGACCCCGACGGGGTTCTCGACGACCATTTCTAACCTAGATCACACATGACATAATGGTCGTCGAGACCCCGACGGGGTTCTCGACGACCATTTCTAACCTAGATCACACATGACATAATGGTCGTCGAGACCCCGACGGGGTTCTCGACGACCATTTCTAACCTAGATCACACATGACATAATGGTCGTCGAGACCCCGACGGGGTTCTCGACGACCATTTCTAACCTAGATCACACATGACATAATGGTCGTCGAGACCCCGACGGGGTTCTCGACGACCATTTCTAACCTAGATCACACATGACATAATGGTCGTCGAGACCCCGACGGGGTTCTCGACGACCATTTCTAACCTAGATCACACATGACATAATGGTCGTCGAGACCCCGACGGGGTTCTCGACGACCATTTCTAACCTAGATCACACATGACATAATGGTCGTCGAGACCCCGACGGGGTTCTCGACGACCATTTGTAACCTACATCACACATGACATAATGGTCGTCGAGACCCCGACGGGGTTCTCGACGACCATTTGTAACCTACATCACACATGACACAATTTAAACATAACAATACATTTTACCATCAAATTCAACATTACATGATAGCTAAATAGTAGCAACAACACTAAGCAAATAAAGTTCAACAAGAGTAGATAGCTAAATAGTCAAGGTACACTTTTTGCATCACCAGGTTTGAACATTACATGATAGCTGCCATTACTACATCACAACAAATATTAATCACTCCTCACATATAGCCTTGATTCTCTTCATCTTTTCCTTGTTTGCAGCACTAGCTTTGAACAAATCAAACATGGCATACTCTAACTTTTTCTTCTCCTGCTTTAGATCATCTCTTTCAACATCCCAAGCTTGCTGCTTTGCCTTCATCACTGCTGCTTGAGATTTCTGCACTTGCTTCAGCTCAGCAACCTCTGTCTGGAGCAGTTGCACTTTCTTCTCCTTCTTTAGATCCTCTCTTTCAACATCCCAAGCTTCCTGCTTTGCCTTCATCACTGCTGCTTGAGATATCTGCATTTGCTTCAGCTCAGCAACCTCTGTCTGGAGCAGTTCCACTTTCTTCTTCATCTCATCCAAATCATCCACCTCACCAGACATAATTCTCCTATAGTTCTCATTCTGTGCCCTTTTCACCATATCATCAATGAATTTGTTCACATCAGACATCAAACTAGAGTACTTCTTCTCAAATTTCTTCTTCTCAGATGCTAGCTCCTGCAGCAACCTTGCATTTTCCACTCTGTCATCAATCCTACCAGAGCTGCTCTCTTGATACATGCCCCAGAGCCTGCCTAAAGCCGCCTTCATTGTTACTGGCCACTCTTCATCCACCCAAGCCACAAAGCCACAGTTATTGACATCCTACAAAATATAACCCACATAGCTCTACATAAATGCATAGCACAGAACAGATATATTCATTATTTGCATTTCCAAAGAATTAACATTTTCATATATTTATGTACTAACTATTCGGATCTCTATTTCTATATTATCTGTCCCTACCATTTTCAGATCTCTATTTGCTAAAAATTTCAGATATATTAACATCCACACATAACCATTTTCATATCTCTATTTGCTAACATCGAACAAGCTAACATCGAACAATGCATCGAAGATCAAAAACTCACATTTTGCACCTGGCACATGTAGAACCGACGGCCAGTGTTTGTCCCCTCGAATGCAACACACTTCTGCGGCTCGAGCTTGTGCACGGCACACAATTGACCACACCCCACCGCCACCCCCTGGAAATTGGAGTCGTCGCACGTTTCCGGAGCATAGTCCTTGTCTACGGTGTCCTGTAGAACACGAGTATGGAAGAAACCCCCAACTTACGAAAGAAATCGAGAACAAATCAAAATCCCCAAAACCGGATCGAAACCCTAACCCTAGATATTGGGGAACGGAAACTTACCCCTAACCAGCAGGAGCTCGAAGAGCCGTCGCCCCAGCTAGGCATGGCGTCGGGCGGCGGACTGGTGCCCAAACACGGCCGGCGGTGATTTGGGACGGCGGCGATGTGGGGCGGCGGCAGCTTCGGTCTTTCTTGCTCACGAGCTCGGGAGTGAGGACCAGGGTAGCAGGCCACGTAGACTAGGTCACACCGGTAACGTGGGCCCCTCTTGTCAGATAACGACCGTTAACGGCCGTCTCCGCGAACCGTCACCCTGGCCACCACGTCACTTCCGGGGTGGGTCCCGCTTGTCAGATTCGCTGTCAATCTGTGCTAAAACGATGATTTGTGTACATTGCAACAAACGGACCGAAATGTGGTAGTTTTTTGCGATTCAAACGTAAAGTGGTAGTTTTTCGAAATTGCAGCTGTAATGTGGTAGTTTTATGCTAACTACTCCGCCTAGGAGGGAAAGACCGGCCTCTCTCGTGCAATCATGGAGCAGCACAGCAGAATATTTTGCTAACACTTCTGTCATTTTTGTGTAGCTCACGGTACAAAGTATTTGAAGTTGATATTTTGCATGATTGTGGGATCCACCATTGACTATACCGCTGATTTTTTAAAATATTTTTTGAAACTTCTAATTATTTTTTTGATTTTCTTAAAACAACAGGATCCTTGGAGCTCGGGAGCACGAAACTCTTCTCCGAGAGTAGCTGCTATTTAACCACCTGCTCGGAAGCATTAGAAGTACCATTCACATGTTATTTCAGAATGTTCAAAATATTTGGACATCTTATCATTGTAAGCAGTTGCAAGTGCATTATAATACTATTTCCGTATACCACGATCCTCAAAAAAAAAATTATGACTTAAGAGTTAACTCTATAGCAAGTGTTTTGTGATGCTTTTGTTTGGTTATGCAACATGTCCATAATTGGAGCAATTTTTGTGCTAATTCGTGATCTTTGGAATTGCCCTCATTTGCACATCGTCTAACGACCGAAAGACTACGTGTTAATCATTTTTAGCGTGTAGTGGTACTTTTGTGCTTCTTGTGATGAGGATTTTTCTCTCTCCCGATTCCGGTGCAACGCACGGCCATGTATGCTATTGATTCGTCATTTTATTATGAAATAAATTATGACTTATACACGTAGACTAAATTATAACAAATGAGAAATTTTGTCCCCGCAAACGAGAATGCATCATTATTTTTGTGCGAAAAGGCTAAAGTATATCCATTTATTATATAAGTGCTAAAAATGTGGGTATAGTCATTTGCTCCATTTTGCTACTGTAGTATTAACCCATTCATTTGTTGTTTGGACAACATTTTTGGGTTGCCCGTGTGCTTTTCGTTTTGATGGACATTTTAAGATTAAATGATGATCCATGACTATTTATGTTTAACTAATTTACAATAACCTTTTTTACTTATTTATAACTCATTCAGTGAGTACACAATCATAACTCAGTGTATTTTTTTATGACACTTAGACAAATCAATAACATATTAGCTCTCCTAAGTATTTAGATACAACATTGAGTGTGTGAATTTATGAACATTAAAGATACTTCCTTTTTTGAAGATCCTTATACTTATTAAAACAATTCTATGTGAGTGGAAAATAAATAAAATTATATGATGCCTCTACTAGTGTCTTCTTGACGTCTGTTTTGTATTCTTAAAGATCTTTGCACAAAGATTTAAATCTTATTGATTCATTAATCATGTTAGAGTTTTCGAGAGTTTAAGTTGGTGTGCATTATGCATATGCAAATAGAAAATAGAAAATTCTAGAGTATGGATATATAAGTAGTGAAAGAAGAGTTCGTCCTGTAGTTAGCATTGATTACTTTGTTCACTTTTTCTGGTCCAATTGGAGTTTCTATGTTCCCATGCGATTAACAATAAGATCGCATGCTCTATATTTGACATGTAGGATAACTTCTAAATTCACTCTGAAGCTTATTTAAAAAATTGTGTTTGAAATGAAACACAACAAAGCTCTTGGCCCTAGGAATTACTAACTGAATTCTGAGAAGTATTTTGGGAACATGTAAAATTGGATGCCAAAGAAATTTTATTTTTTTTTCACGCTAGTAATCAAAAGGTCCATAACAATAAATAAAAGGTTGTTTACGGACCTAGATTCAACGTTTTGTACCGGCCCCGTGATACTTCGGGGAGGTATGCAGCCCATTGCTTCTCTGACTTGTCCGCGCTTCCCATTCGTCAATACATTGCTAAGGTGTAGACAAACAGTGAACTCTCACCTTGAAATATGGAAACCATCTGAAGTTGTTCTTTATTTTCGGTGGTGTTTGACCACTTGGTGTCTTTATCATCTCATGTCTGAGATCTCCAACAACAAATAGCACTTGCTTAAAATAGCGGGAGATAGTCTCACATGACCTTCTGAATTTGACGTGGATAACTCAAAACCTCTAATTATGACCCACAACATGGAGAAACATGCAAACTTGCTCTTCCACAGTAGTGTGGATGCTATCCTGCAACAGGCCCCTATCTCTGAACCTTTTGCCAACTTCATAGAAAGGGACTCTACTCATCCGAAGCATTTGCATAGCCTCCACATCATTAGTGTTGTAGATGTTGTTGAGATTAGCAATTTTCTCCTGATCTCGGCGAACATAGGACATAGCTGACAAGAGGATACGCATTGCGTCTAACTACGATCTTGTGAATTAGTATGATCCATGCTTGAATGATAGCTATGAGTGCTGCTGTCAGCCTGATCAGAGCCATCCCGCCATCCAAATGATACAGATCTAGCATTAGTACCGCCTCTCTTCAACTAAATCGACTCTATAGATTATCCAGTACCGGTTACGAGAGACATGAAGACTTACCTACGCCATGGGAGATTTCGACGCCGCGGATCCTGTGCCGGAGAGGAAGGAGACGAGATGCTGCGAGAGGAAGGAGACGAGCATATGCCGGAGAGGACGGATACGAGGTGCTGCCAGAGAGGAAGGAGACAACCTGCCGCCGGAGAGGAAGAGGACAACCTGCATGTCATATCTATGCATAATAGCATCTTTGACAGTGTTTCTAGTAGTCCTTACCAGGATTACATTGCTATTTTCAGATCTCGGGGTTTTACCGCAAACCCTAGAACCCCGAAGGACATGAATTGCCACCTTTTCATAGGCAAGTTGAAAGTGCATGGTTGATCCCATGCATGGTTTTGGTAATTAATGACAA